>JAPMOR010046065.1:116349-327029 GCA_026543865.1 Argiope aurantia | reverse complement strand
AAATTATGTACTTACTTAAAATTCACCACATTTATAGATTATAGCTTCTTCCTCTTCAGCTTTTAATAATTTCAACTTTTTAATCAATTTTTTTCCAATAAAAGAATTTTTTTGAAAAAAATATCATTTTTAGTGAAAATCGACTTTTTAATCGTCTTTGAATATCTTAAGGTAGGGTATAGAAATTGTGTTTGAGAACATGTCAAGTGACATATTGAGTTTAGCTATTGTCCCAGTGTAAATTTAGTCTTAATCTCTAAGAAAAGTAGGTGTATTATGTGACTTAATGGTGGTATAGCTCTTTTCTGCCATAAAAATTGATATTGAATTATTTTTTTCTTTGTTGTATTACATTTTCCACCCTAAATATTTGTAATGCATTATTTATAACAGAAGAGGAAAGAGAAAGAAGGTTTCCAACGTATTAAAAATTTGTCAAGGATCTTGGAAAAAATAGTTAAAAAAAGTGTAAAACTGGCAATTTAATCATGTGTAAAATAATTAAAGCAACATTACAAAAATATAAGCAGCTATTAAAAAATCAGTTCCAAATGCATAGGCGTGTGTGGTTTAATTTAACTTAAAGTTATTACCTAAGGGAAATTGTAGAATGATGGCAAAAAATAACCTACTTGAGTGGTGTCCCCCAAAACATTCTGGCATAATCTTTAATAAAATTGCTATTCCAGAGAAATTATTGTATGACAATGAAGTACAAAATTTACAAAATATTGATTGCAAGCTTGAATTCCACATTTTTATTGAATGTGGTATGATCCATGAGCACACGGCATATTAATACAATTTCGCGATTAAACCCTGACATGCGGTTAAAAGTATCCGAGAATTGAATTGGTGTTTTATACATGATTTTCCTAGTCGTTGATATCACCATTTCAAACAGAACTACGGTCACAAAATCACATCTAAATTTGATATATTGCACTTCTAAGTTATTGTGTTTGCATATTTTTGAAAGCACAGATCGACAAACGGTAAATCTTTAGATGGATTTGGATAAAAAAAAAAAATATTTATCGGTGCCTGTGTACTCAATTTTATCAATCTGGCTCCCATCGTTTTGTAGTTATCGTTTTAAAATATACTTGAAAAGAGAATATGCAGACGTCTCCAGAACGGAATTTTCTCACAATTTTATATAAATCTACAAATTTGATGTTAAACCGTAAATCAAACTTTATATGTGTCACTCATAGCGTTTATGAGTTATCTTTGTTACCGACAGAATGACGGACATAATGTCAAAAACCTGGTTTTTTTTTATCCGGATTTGTCACAATCGCCTACTTTCTCTATACTTTGTATACGAGGAAGTATAAAAAGGTTATATAAGTGGTTTGATTAAATATGTATATTCGACATTAATCTTAGAATTAATCGAGATGCAAAATAGGCAATTTTTACCATATGCAAAGTTAACAGTTCATAAGTCGCTGATAAAACTATTAACCCTCTCGCTGCGTAATTCTTTAAAATTACTATTTAGATGCGATGTTTGCAAATAAGTTCAAATAGTTTTCAAAGAAAGGGAACTGTTACATGATAATAATATAATGTAGTAAAAATCTGTAATTGTAAAAATAAACACTGTAAACTGCGAAAAACGTGGGACAGAAAATGAACTAAACGCCAATCCCCGGAAATCTCGGGATACGCAGCTGGAGGGTTAAGCCAATTAAAGAATGACGTTTTGAAATCACTGAGAGTTATTATGACTCTGAGTAATTATAACAATTAATACTTATATATAGAATTTAAATTCAATTCAATTATATTAACATCCCATTTTTAAAACAGCACTAGGACTACTTTAGGATGGACCTCATAATTCCGACCCGCGATCAGATGACACGGAAAACATCTGAGCTGGTGCCCCCCTCTTCCCGAAATTCCGCATCACACCAGTTGGCGGGCGTTTGGCTCGACGGATTTAGCGTGCACTAGACACGCTTACACGTTGGTTCTCAAGTGGAATTGGGTCTCGTACATGAAGCCCCCGCCCGGTTCCGAAATCGAGACCTTACCATGAGGGCAACCCTTCCGCTTAATATGTAAAGACTTGTTGCAATATCACATAAAAATGTGCTATGATCATGTTTTAGATTAGCGCTATAATTAATATTCAATAAATGTTACCTTAGTAGAATTGTTTGCTTAATACAGTGATCATAGACTATTTTTAGAATAGCAAGAAAGAATATATATTGAAAATTTAACTGTCTCTTTTACTCATTTCATTGAAATAACTCTTTTAAGTGTAGTTTCATATATTTGTTATTATCATAATTCGTAATTAAAGATCAACAATACATTCAGCAGCTATAAAGAATAATTGAAAAAGTATAAATTACGTTTGATGAAGTGTAATTTTTATAAGTTTATTGCAAATTTCCAACTATTATAATATTATTTTATTTATTTTCTAAAAAAAACAATGAGTTAATTCAATTCATTTCCTTTTAAATACAAATGGAATAGTTTCAAGAATATAATATTTTTATATATAGTTATATTTTAAATGGTTTTAAAACTAAATTTTTAAAAAATAATTTCAAAATTTTGCCCTTATTCAGATAAAAAAATTGAAGTGAATTATGGTCAAAATTTGAGCATTTTCATAAGCTTAAATAATATTTTGCAATTAATTACCGTGTTTCTAGATAAAATGAAAAATTATTGAGATAAAAATTGTAGATACTTGATCTAAATCATTTATCGACACACATTTTAAAATAATTAAAGCCTCTGAAATTTAAATAAGGTATTTAGAAACAAGGCTTGAATAAATCTCCGAATCATGTAAATTTCTTAAAATTTATTGCAATTGAAAATTTAGATAAAATTTTGAGTAACCTAAATGCATACTATTAAATTTCGTCACAGAAACTATGTCTAATGTAACTAACTCTAATATATTAGAGAAAAATATTATTATTATTATTATTATCGCAATTATATGAAGGATTGAATTTAATCTATTGAAATTAAAATATAGGCAATTGATTTGAAATACAGCTTTTGGATAGTATTCTTCCAAAATACCTGAAATGAATATATATATATATATATATATATATATATATATATATATATATACTGTTGCATTTTTGAAAAATTAATTTTCATTTGCAAGTAGTTTACTTCATGATTGATTTGTGTTCCTTCAATCTGGTATTATATGCCCACATACAGGAAAAAGTTTCAATATTCAATCTAAATTCCAAACTTGTTTCGGTTTTTGATCAGTTAAAGGATTCAATTACTTCAATTTAGAAACGATATATTATTTTGAGGACATTTTCACTCTAACATGTCATATTATCGAATCATATTTACCATAGCATTTTGAAACTTGAATTTCAATCAATAAGTAAGATAGTGGTATAAAAACAGCTAGATAGATATTGATTTTTACAAATATATCCAGAAAATTTGTAAAAACTGAAATACAAATTTTATAATAAATAAAACAAAATGCCAAAAAAGCTTGATTTAAATAAATAATAAATAACAATATAAGGTCATGAAACTTAAAAACAAATATCAGTCATTTGAATAATAATATGGGAGATGTATTTAAAAATGTTCAAATGTCTCAAAATATAGTTTGTAAGTCTCATGAAATATAAAAATGATGTTTTAAGATGTTTAACTTATGTTTACCAAAACAGTTCATGATATCTTCTACTTCTGCAGAAACGTGTTGAAATGCAATGAATCGTAGTATGCGCCCAAAATCTCGCTTCAAAAGTGCCGTTTTCGTAGAAAAAAGCCGCTGCATACAATATCTTCGAGCACAGGGCAATCAAATCTTCGATATCGGCATCGGAACTAAATTCACATCCAATGAAATGCCAACATTGTGAAAATGACTCTATATTCAGATGCCAGAAGATAGGATGGTGCTTTAATGTAGTATCCCATTCTGCTATTCGGTAACGAAGATTCTGTCCAATAATTTCTCCATATTTTTGAACGAAATTAAAATATTTTTTGTCCTTTAAACCATATTTCCATGGTATCCCAAGAATAGAGAATCCAAGCAATAATATATTTGATGTGAAGTTATTAACTGAATGATTGTATGTTTCATTCAACAGCACACACGGGCATCTTGTTTCCATTGTCCCCATTTGTTGATTTCGATTTTTCAGGCTCCTGCTCTTTAATAAATTGAAGTTCTTTAAATAAAATAAATAGAAATAATATCTGATTCTGTTGGTATGTCGAAATGGGTGATCTTTTCCTCTCTTGAAAGATCACGAATAACATGCAACTGATTTTCTTGATCGATGGAAATTGGTGGTTTTTCCTCTCCTAAAAGATTACTGGCAACATAGCAGCATGCAAATACGTTTGGCTGAACTAATCAAACCTGAGATAACAATCGTAAAATGTGATTTGTCGAATTTTATCTGAAATCGGTTCGATCCCATATCACAACTGATTGATAAGCGAAATGACGAACGATTGTGATGCGATTATTTTATTCTATTATCCCCCTGGCTATTTTATCGTAATCCATAAAAAGAAAATACTATCAATACAGAACCCAATGCGATGTTTTTATGTCAATCTTGTTTAAGCATCGATTAGATAACAAATATTATGCCAATTGCCAATCAAGATTTGCTGAAAGCCGAAACGGTTGACATTATAAATGTCCTGATATTTTTTATTTAAAATTATGAAGTTTGTTTGATCTTTGGTGTTTATTGGCGAAAGAAACCTATTTGGCGGTACTGCACCAACTAAAATCATGATACGGAACCACATGCGTTTGGAATATAGTACACTAATCTTGCGATCATTGAAATTTATTATTGAATGCATGTGGATCTTTTTTAAAATACAGCAACCAATTTCGCTGAGCCATAATTGGCAAAGTGGAGACTACATTGCTCTATTCATGATTAAATAAAGATTGAGGTAGTAGCTAAATATAGCTATGCTTTACTAAATAAAGTACTAATGTACTATGCAGTAATAAGCATATGTACTGTGCTTAGTACTATGCACAAGTTCAATCGATGAATGGTTATTTATAAATATATTGATTCAGTGGCACGTTTGACTGAGCCATAACTTTAATAAATAATATTATAAACATTATAAACAAACATAAATTATTTATTATTGATTAGTATAATTCAATCACAATTTGAAAAGAAGGTAAAAAACGATTTAGAGTAAAGAATCATATTTGATATTATCTTAATTAACACTTTTGTTGCAGCATGGTTCATTTATGATTCACACACATTTTATGTAATTAGCTAGGACCTACAAACTATTTAGATGATCCTTTCATTTTTGCAGTTAATAGATATCACAGAAGGAATGATCTAAATAGATTATTAGAATTACAGACAAAAAATATGACACCAAACATGCTAAGGTTACTAAAATTCTTTGCAATTGTAATATTTTCTTTAAATTTATACGCACGCGCTACTTATTAACACAACTCTAATAAAAAGAAAATTTTCGAATGGATATGGCAAAATTACCAAATACACGCTAATATACCAAAAATTATTTGAATTATTAAATTATCCTATCTTGATCATTTACGTATATTTTGAAATTTGAATCAATAATTCCAAAAGACAGCTCAAGACTAGAGATAATCACTTTCTATGCTTCAACCTATTTAAAGTTAGAAAAAAAAATACATAAAATATTTCATCATCTGAAAATGTAAAGGCCTTATATCAAAGATTACATTGATAAATCATCTTTTGGTGGAAATATCAAATAATTTTTCATTAAAGATTATTATAAGATAAGCACATATACTAGATTATAAATGGTTCTTTATAAAACCGTTTTAATTCTATTCCCATATTAATTCTTTGCAAAGTTATATTGAATTTTTAATTTTCTTAATATGCGTTTTAATTTTATTTTACATCGTTGAATATTACTTTTTTTTAAATTTTAACTTTTGGAAAAATTTCTTAGAAAACATTTTATGCATAAAAATATAATATAAATTTTTATTTAAATTTGTATGATATTTTAATACTTTTTGATGTACAGAAAAAGGAATTTACTGTTTGAGAAAGGTTTGAAATTTGTTTCAATTTCTGAAAAATGTGAAAGATAATAGAAATGTCATGTTATTTTTCTGATGATCCCTAATATTTAACTAGGGTTGCTTTACAAAGGGACGTTAGTATAACTAAACTAAACCCAAATATGTGAAAGCTTGATAGAAATGTACTTTGCAAATGAGTAACATATTTTTAAAGCTATGTGCAAGATTTCAAACAAATGATAAACGTTTAAACTAGACACACTTAGCTTTATGCCTCGTTTTAGAATTAAAAAAGGGTATTTTTTTAAAGTTAATAGTATTTTTGTATTTTTATGTGTTCTTGGTAGGTTTTATTCTGCAAAAAAAATTCAAATATAGAAAGGATTTGTGGCATTTTTCAAAAATTCATGCTGAACATTGTCTGAAATCTTTCGTATGAAATAAAATCTCATATTCTACAAAACTACCTTGCGATGAATGAAATGTTTTAAAGGAATAAGCATTTGAAATATTTTGCATTTTTCACAGCCGAATGTCTTTTATCAAGTTCGTCAAAATTTAATGACTCGATATCAAATATATGTCTATACTCAAAAGATACATTGACCAGCAATAAATTTTCGCAGTCAACCAGTTTTCCAAACTATGCTGTATTTTAGAATCTTGTTTGAAATTTTTTGCATTAGTACGATTTAAATACTCAGATTTCATTAAAAAAATGTGATTTTGGAAATAAAATAATATTTCCCCCTGAATTTTGATTTTTCATGGTATTTTCATTGTTTTCTGTTTTAGCTATCTTGATTTGGTTTATTGATCATTTGCCTTTCCTTATTTAAGTATTTACTGATATTTATTTTTTCAAAATTAAGTTGTCAATAAAATTCATCTTTTTTTTTACATGGATTCAAATATACCTTACTAAATGCAATATTCCTTACTCTAATTTAAACTAATGGTTCTTTTAAATTCCCTTTCCATTATACTCACATTTTTTATAAAATTTATCATTTTTTCATTTATATAATTCATCCAAATTACTTTTAAATTTGTTTTTATATGTTAAGAATGCAGTCAGAGATCAACATAATTGTCAAAAATTTTCGATCAAGAGGTTTTAAGAAATTTTCATATTAAGTCCCTCCAGTATTCGAAAAACTGACTTTTGATATTTGAGTTGTGTATCTTCTCAGGAATAAGATGGCAAAAAAATGAACGGAGCTACATTGATGGATTTTCTTATTAGATCGTACTTCAAATTTGATTTTTACCAGTTTTCAGACGAAATCTATGAAGATGAAATCTATCTGTCTGCTTGTCCCTGAGAATATTAACAGAATTAAAAAAGACAAAGAGTCAGTTTGATACACAAATCTATCGCTTGAAATCTAGATTTTTATAATATTTGGACTAAGCTTTCAGATGTATTAATTACTTTTATATATATATTAATTATTTTGTGAGAGCGATGAATTAGAAAAAAAAATTTAGTTATTTAAAACTTGATTATGTTCTTTTTACCAAAATTGAAGACCTATATCAAGTTTTGTTTCAGTTGATAAAATTCAAAATCCCAAGATGATTATTTTTTTTTTCATTACACTATACGACAAAATATGTTCTATATTGCGTTGTTATGTAATGAAATTGAGGAGAGAAGAGAATTGCAGACTTTGCAGTATGGGTTTCGAGGATTTACCATCTTTATTCCTACGTTTCTTGCAGAATGCGTTAAATGATATCTGCTTATATCGCTGTAATCCACATTCGAAAGCAATCTTTTCATTGTGAATATATGCCTGTGGTATGCTAAATCTGACGTCACGGGCAAAATGCTCAAACATCGGTATGGTGTAGAAGCTAGAAGAGTGCGGTTCTAACTCATTGTTAACTTTACCAATTAAGCAGGGTTCAATGAATTGCAAGACCTGTCCTTAAATAGCCCTTGCGTCCTTTCTAAACGATATTTCAAATCTAAATAAGCTAAATGCTACTTTGTATTCTTTAAAGGTATGCAGATTCTTATATAGATAATTGAACAGATGGTGCTAATTTATTATTTATACGAAAAATATCAAGAGAAAAATTTTCCACTATTTATCTAATATTTACCTATACCCGCTATCTATAATTCCGCTTATGAATAACTGCATTTACATGCATGCGAAAGTACAGACTGACAGACTTTCAACTTTTTAACAGTTCAAGATATAATATGATTCAACATTTTTGAGGCTAAACTTGTGCCCCAAATTTTCTTAATCCAGGCTTTTTATGTTTTGAAATAGTGGTGGATTCTTATGAGCGAGGATAGAACCTGGGACCTTGTGGGTGCAGCCGAGTAACATGGCCACAATACAAAAGCGATTGCCCTTGTATCGTAGGTGTTAACCGTCTTACAAGCTTTTCAATCCAAAATTGTCGAACTCATTTATAATTAAACCGCCAAATAGCCTAAATTCCTGTGAATGAATTTAACTGAAAATTTAGCAGATATCTTCATATTTGATCTTTAGTTCATTTTCTATTAATCTGTCCCATTCAGCATAGTTTTTGAGTTGGATGGATGAAAATTTGGCAGATATAGTGACAAAAAAAATCGAACTCAGGAAGGTTTGGAACGTGGAGATTCGCTAAAATCTCTGATGCGAAGTTTTTCACGATATCAATACATAATTTCTCTTTGAGGATCACAATACTTCATATCATATTTTATTTACCTATTTCGCTGCATTTTTTTGAATTATCGCCTTTGCATATAAGGAAATAGGGCGAAAATAAGTTAACTCGTTGTCAGACCACAAAATTGGTTGGAATTACATCTTAGATAGTCAAAATATGTATCGAATTTCATGGATCCAACTTTTTGATTTTCTATTGAATCAACATCCAATTGCACGGGCAAACAAATACTTGTAAATGATTTTCGTATGAAATTCAATACGAATCTAATTTTGTTATAATGAATATACCCCCCCCCCCCTTTTTTTTAATCTTATTTCATTTTTAAACTATAACACATCAGTTTTAAGTTGTCCGCACTTTCATTAATATATCGTTAATGGATTTCATTCCAAATATGGTTAATGTTACTACTTTGGAAATAACCAAACAGAAGTTTAATTTTAATTCGTGTGAATCCAGGTATTATTTCAAAATTACGTTTAGGAAGATTCTAAAAATATATCAATAAGATCTATTAAAAATCTTAATTTAAAATTCTTGCTGATTTCCTTTTTATATTATCCGTATAAAAGTACAAACACAACGTGTTTTGATGAATTTGTTTTACGAGTAATTTTCCAATATCATTTACAATCCTAATGTTTATAATTAAGACGCATTTAACAGGAAGATACAATTTATTTAAACAAAAAATGATAACAATTATATAAAAATTACAGCTAAGATGTCAAAACTGTGTATAACAGCAAAAGTTTCTAAAATTCATTCATCATAAAACGATTACTCTGTTCATAAAAACGTGGATAATAAAATATGATACCAGTACTGTCATCAGTCCATGAATGTGAATGATAAATTGCTCCATGATCAAATACAATGTCATTCCAACTTATTATAGACTTAACTTCATCTAACATTCTGTAGCAAGAAATCATTTGGCATAAAATATACAATCGTATATGTTATTGAAGCACAAGACAGATAAATGACGTTTCTGCATATGTTCTATTCCATTACGCATTAATAAATCATTCCTTGTGAAATAAAAATTGTTCATCATAAAGACAACGATTACTCCATCCATAAAATAAACGAGGGTAGAGAAACATATATTACCCGTATAGTTACCAACATGAATTATCAATAGTTCCACGCTGAAGTATGTCTTCAATCCATTTTGCTATGTATTCAACCACATCATCCAAGGCCCCACAATGGAAATTTGCTTGTATAAAAAGTGCAGCAACGTAAGCTATTGAGGCACAAGCAAGGATAAATGATTTTTCAGTATAAGCTCTATTTTGCCACTCTCTGACAAAGAAATCTCTACATGTCAAGTAGGTTTCATAATTATAAACGCCATCTGCAAGTTGATGTATCTGTCTTAATAAATAAGTAGTATCATTCTCAAGGAGATTCTTTATTTCATTTGCGTGTTCTTGGGTAAAAAGGAAATTTGGTGGATCAGGCAGATTGTGCGATACGTAAGGGTTCAACTCCCCTCGTATTTCAAGGACCTTTTCACCGATATCGTATGCAAAACGATAATAATTATGGTTTATTTCCATCGGAACATCGTCAGCAAATGTCTTTTCCATTGTACTCCAATATAATTTCGATGCGAAATCAGTTAGAATGCAGACAATCGAATGAAGAATGGTTTTTATTACTTTTCAGAATAAAGGATTCTCTCCCTATGAAGAATTAAGGGATCTATAATATAAAATTTCTTGGTATCTTCGATACCAAGAAATGTCGATGTCTTTTCAATGACTTCGATGTCTTCTCAATGACTTAATGGTTGGCGTCGTTCAAAGGTAACAGAATAAATATATCGCTATATACTAAAACAAGAGATAAACGAGATTATGCCAATTACCTGTCAAATTGTACAATGTTGCTTCATTTAAAATCAACAAGATCAAAGTTTCTTATCTGTCAATAAATAAATATTGTGAACCAGTGTTGGATTTGAAGTTGTAGGAACTATAAACCTGTGGTCAATAACTTTTTATTTAGATATTGAGATAACAGTTACAGTGAAAGAAAGATCAGTCATTGACTTACTTCAGACGTTTCAAGATGTTTTTTTTTTCACCATAAGTTTGGTGCATCATGGCCATGCTTGGCTTTTGTGCCGTTAAAATCCAACTCCAACTTCAGGAGTTTTTGCTTTCAATCACTCTTTGGGTGATATAACATTCACCATTGAAGTCAGAAAAAGTTTGCAACTATTCCAATTTTCGAAAAGCAGTAAGAAATGGAAAAAGTAATTATGAAATATAACAACATATAGTTTTTAAGCGAATTTCAATACCATTATTTTAACTCAAGATTTTCTTTCACTTTTATTTAACACCTTTAAATTGGTGTATAATGATCAAAATAATTTTTTTCTAATAATTCTTCCATTAAATCCAATCCTCATCCTAAAAGGATTGCGATATATCTCGTGTATATGAAATCTATTCAATAATATGATCAATCAGTTTAAAAATAAATATTTCTTTTATACTTATTTTAACTAGTCTTAATGAGAAAGTAAATAAGCATTCTTCAAGAAGGATTCAAATTGAAATCATTACAATTGCTAATGTATGTTGATAACATGGGTAGATATTAAAAACGTATAATGTATAAAAGGTTAAACAAAAATACATTATCTGAAATTAATTATTTCTGCTGAAAGATTTAGATAAAAATAAAAGGGTCATAAGAAATTTTGCAAACGTATTATTTATTTTCACAATTCATCTTTGGGAAGCAGCAAGTGGTTGCCTGGGGTTCGGTTCCCAGGTCCAGCAAGAGAGTCTAGGTTTCCGATATTTTAGAATATCTTCTAATACTGCATGTTAGATCTGAAGTTAAAAATTAAGCTGTTGATGGAAAATATCTGTAATTGGAGAAGGGCAAGCTAAGACAGATGATATCCCCTTTATCTGATCACAACTCGAAATTGCGATCTTTTCTACCGCATATTTCTCTTTCAGCTTCAAGAGAAACGTTTAATTTAACCAAGCCAAAACAAACTTACCCCCTTCCAATGTTTGTATACAGTTGGTCGAAATTAAATCAATACCAATATAAGTTTAAAGGAAATATATTGAAGGACATTGATTATAATGCTATTCAAAGCACCCATAATTCATTATTGATTTTTTTTAAATTAACGTTTGTAAATTATACCTTTATTTTTTTAAATGATTGTAATCAAGTTAATTGTAAGATATACAGAAATACGTAAACTTTTTGAAGCTTGTTTTGCATTCCCAATATTAGTTTATTTGAATAGCATATTTAATTATCTAATGTACAAGATCGCACCAAAAAGATTTATCTTTGTCCTATTCCTAATATAAATGTACTTAAAGTTATAACTAACTGGCTTAGAAGTATCATAACTCTACCTATGAAATTTGGGGCTGAAAGTTCATAAGGTGTCATGATTTTATACTTGTTTTTATTATTTCAGCATTATTTATCAGTATGTTGTTTTTGACTTGTGACATAACTTGTGCAGAAATGTGAAATCTTGACTCATTGAGTAAAAAGTGTTGACCAAAGACTAAATTTATTTTGGCAGATGTTTAGAAACAGATAGAGCGTCTTTAGATAACTTCTGTCATTGGTCAGAGAAAGATTTGCATCAGTTATTTCAAGTACTTCTCTTTTCACTTAGGCAATGTTATATATAGTAAGCATGGTTTTCATATTTTCAGCAAATTAGATGCTACATATAAATTCTTTCATTCTGTCGAGGCTCGATTCATTTCATGTTAAAAGATCATCATTAGCTATATATACAATTCTGTTTTGATTTGTTGATTAACCATATTGTAATTATCGATGACAACTCCGAGAATTTAGAAACCATTAGCACTTAACTAAAGCCTATACGGCGACATTGAGTTGCATGCATCTATAAGCTTAAAATACATTGAATTTAGTTTTTTGTTTATACAATATTAAACTTTTACTGAAATCACCATTACTATTTTAATTGCTAATCAAAGAAATTACACTATGATCATAAATAAAAAAAATGGAATTATCTTTCTGATAAATTGTAAGTATGCATGCAATCCACGTCGCCGTAAAAACATCAGTCGTGAGCGAAGAGTAGAATGGCTCATAGGGAGGTTTTGCCATATTTTATGCCGTGTACTTTTTTCAGCTACATAACAAAATACCACTTTCTGACGTATGATGGCCGCTTCTGAATGTTTCGAATTTATAGAAATTTTTAATATGGTGGGTGGATATGTTTGAATATATTCAATACGTTCGCAGTAGTTGAATCGTCTATGATTCTACTATCGAATTACGTGATCTCTTCTCTAATACATTTCAGAAAAGGGATACTAAGGGAACACCTAGTTAGATAGCTAGCATGTACGGGATTAAATACTTCAAGAGCCTTTGATGGGTACGTTGTCTTAAAAAATAGGAAATGGCTATTTGCATCAAAACATAATGCCAAACTACCAAAGAAATTTTGCGTACGTGTAAACATTCTGCAGATTTTTTATCCGTAATGTGAGTGGAAATAACAAAGCCCTTGAAACGTATAACAGCATTCTACGAAGTCTAGAAGTTTCTCCTTAAGCCACTTTTAGTTGAAAATATTTTCATGCTTAAAAGCGTACAGTGTGTTCACGCGATAAACAGTCTGTTATATATGTTTTGTCTGGTTTTAATAATTTTTCTTTCTTAACTATAATGAATATTCTCTAGTAAAAATTGGAATTATAAGGCACTAAGAGCAGTTACCTGATGCTTAATCCATACATATCCATTAAATATTTCAACCAACGGAGGAGTGATATTTTTATATTGGAGATTATTTAGAGGTATTCTTATTTTCATTAAAATTGAACTGAAATGTAACTTATGTTTTATTGACTTATTGTATATAAAGCTACTCAAAAACTGTTTAGATATCTTTTTACATTACGAGATAGCATTTCTATCATCTTGCAAATATGTTACAATGTAATTACACTAGTGACTTAAAATCTGTTAATATTATCAAAGATCAAAAGGTTTATTCATACAGAGAATATGGGGTATCTACAAATGATCGCGGACATGAAATATTGCAATTTTATTTCAAAATATTAAGGAGTTCGGGTAGTTTCTGCATAACAGATGCTGGAGAAAACATTATTCTTATTTAAAACTATCCGCTTTTTGCGACCAGCTGGTTCACAAATCTTAATGTTCGTTTACATTTTAATAATTAAATATTTTACGCAATTCCTACTTTAATAGATTCTTCATCAAAATATTTTAAAACTTCAAATTTTGATAGTCATATAATTTACTCATAATATTATAAAGGCCTTCAATCATAACGTAATATGTATCTCTCTAATTTTCTGTTAGCTCCCGTTGAATTTATGCTTTAAATTAAAGTGGAAAGAATTAGTCTGCAATTAATATAATAATATTTTTTTACTGAGACAAAACATTTTTTTATAATATGATTACTGATAACAGAGTCACTGAGCGTTTAAACTTTATGGGCACTAAAGAATATCTTTCTAAATTTATGTAATATCTCAAGAATTTGTCAAAAACATTTTCTCAGATTCATCATGGACAGATCGATTAATTAACAATGTTTAAATTTAAATGCATCAAACACTAAGAAAATAATCGGTCGAAAACAGGTTTAAAAAACTACTTAATAAACTATGTACTTAAAACTATAAGCATATACAAAAAAATATATAACTAACATAGATGCAATTTAATTACAAAATCATGCAACTAACCTAAACATAATTTAAATCAAGAATCATCCGTTGATAATATTGTCAACAATCAGAACACAATGCGCATGCGTGAATTTTCTACACCAGTTGGGGTAACGCTATGCAGATTAGACATTTTAAATTTCCTTTATTCTGTGTTATTTTAATTCAAAACTATTTCAGAATGAATCGGAAATATCGATTAATTAACAATGCTTAATTTTAAATGCATAAAACATTAGGAAAATAAACATAATCGTTTGAAATAATCTGCCAAAAAATGTTAACCCTAGCCTCATTACTGTTGGGGAAAAAAAAAAAAAAAAAAAAACTGAATACGTACTTATTTGGAAGTGGGGAAAATGGAAGATGGTTTTGGCGGGAAAGTTAGTTTTTAATGAATAATTAAAATTCTAATTAAAAATTCAAAAAAGAGACCCCAGGTGCACATTTCCTACCTCTAAGGTATACATGTACCAAATTTGGTAGCTGTAGGTCAAATGGCCTGGCCTGTAGAGCGCCAACGCACACACACACTGAGCTTTATTTATAAGTATAGATAAATGCTTGATTTCATCAAACTTCATTTAATTGCCTTTTGTCAAAACAAAATTTTGAATTTTTTTTGTCATCAACTGTTAAAAATTAGCAACTTGCAAAAACTCTCAGATGAATATTTGAAGAAATCCACTTATATAATTATATTATTTTACTTTTGAAACAATGAAATAAACTCTTGTAAGTAATGAATAAAAATGTAATTAATTAATGTCCAAATGCAAAGAGTTGAATGCCTTCAATTAAAACGATCTTATATTACATTTTTGGAACAAATTCTCTATTATTATTAGGTTTATTAATATTTTTCATTATTATTTTATGGTAAAAAGTCTATATATGTAAAAAATAATATGACTTAAAATCAAATTTGTTAATAACATATTTCACTCTTCAGAATTCATCTTTTACAAAAGTTTACTTTAATACATATATTTAAACTACGTATATTCATTTCTTTCATTCTTCAGACGTTTTTACACTAAGAATGACATTAATTTTTTTTCTTTACTCCAGTAAACTGCAAAGTGTTAACAATGGGTTTCAGTACTAAACAGAAATATCTCAATTAATCGATAATCAATGTGATTTTTTTCATTTTTTGTTAAGTTCCCATAACTTTAATATAATTATCTGAGAAAAAATTTCTGAAAATAAAGCAGGCTTATTACGATTAATTACGAAATTAATTAACATATTCCTATAAATATATTAATTGTGTTACTAATTCCTAAATTGAGATATTCCTTCTAATTTTGAAACTATAGAGCTGAGGGAAAAAAATTAATTAGATGTATATTCCTGTAACTCATTAATAAAAACCAACATAATTAGAAAGAAAAAAACTCCTACTGGTTTTTATAATTTTCCTTATGAAGTACGACTATAAAACACGTTAATCTGAAGTATCTGCAGATTAATGTGTTTCATAGTTGTCATTTTTAATGAAAAATTAATGGAATTAACTGGAACTTTCTACCCATTTCTTTTCTTCTCGTTTAAGTAGCAACATTATTTGCAAAAATTTTGAATTAAATTAAATTTACTGTAAGTGAAGACATTAGTTCTTTTTCCATCTTCTTTAACGAGAATGGAATATAATAAACTGTCTACGGTATTTCTTTTATTATGAAACCTATAAGAAATAAAAACTGATCAGAGAATTAAGGAACAATCTAATTGGATTAGAATGCCCTTCTTTTGAGCATTTATTGAACATCTTGTAGAATTGTTTGACACAATGTCAAATTATTTATTCTGTTTTGTTGAATTTGAAACAGATCGAAGATTTCAGTTAGTCAGTATTTATATTCATTAATTAAAATTCAACTATTATTGAGGATTTCAAGATTAGAATGCTCTATATAAAGCTTCTTGACAAATCAGCAATTTTTCAATGCAATTATATTCGTTTTTCTTCCCATCTTTCCTAAAAATATTAATAGCAAAATTTACCGTTAATATCTGACAATTCCAATATGCTGGGAAAAGTTATCGAAGAAAGGTTTAAATCCACGATTCCTAGATACTATAATAAGCTACATACATTTTGCTCCTAGAGAAAACTAAAAAAATATTAACTAGGTTAACCCCCCCCCCAAAAAAAATACATGTACCAAGTATATTTTTAGCTTTTAGGTATCAATACAAGATATTAAAACGGTATGATTCAGACAAATCCATTACTGAAAAACTCACTAAAAATCAGAATTATTCCTCCAAAGCTCTGTATAATAGATAATTTTGCAAACTTCAGTTTTTAAATTTCGAACAGAAACATTTGCAATTATGGTTTTATTATTGAATCATTAGTCGATAAATTTGAAAGAAAAAAAAACTAGTCTTGATTTCAATAAAAGTTAACTTTTTTTTCTAACCAATCAGTTACAATGAAGTCATTCATAGATATTATAATTAGATAAATCGAGTTATATATGTATATATTTTCAATTAAACCATAAATGACAATACAATTTCAAAATATAATGAACTCGGTTCTAATTGAAGAGAAACTTGAAAATTCAATATAAAAGCCTCACATAAGCAAACACAATAAACAAATGAACACTAAAAAGTTTATTTTATTAAAATCTTAATTAAAGCACAAGAATGAAGGATGCATCTTAATTGAACATTAAATGGAGACTACAAAATACTAAAATTGTCCATTTTTTACTTCCAATCAAATCTGCAGCTCAATGTTTACCACTTAGACAAACTGCAAGTTAAGAAGATACAGAAAAACGAAATATTTCCTCAAGTTCTTTTTTACCAAGACGAATATTTTAGTGTGAGACTTCGAGACAAGATACGTGTAACCCAGGTACGTATGTACTCTATACTATCATTGGTAACTCTGTAAACTTTCTTTTTCCTGAAATAAGCCGCTATGTAGGCTATAACAGCACACACACACACGAAGTTTTCTTCTGAATAAGGCACATTTTTCGTGAATTCGTTAATAAGGACTTGCCTGCAAGTCGCGTATGTATTACAGTCGTATCTATCCTTTGTTATTTCTTTGATACGTTTGTCAAGATAAAGTGCCTGATCCGACAGTAGAAAGTTTTCAATCAACGATGCGTGTTCTTTTGTGAACAGAACTCGGTCTGGAAGAGGATATGTTGATGGCCTACCTTCACCTCGCAACATAAGGACTTCCGTGACGAGATCATGAGCGAAGCGGTATTTATCATTCCTTATGTCATCCATGAAATCCCTTACTTCGGCCATTTTGATAGTACTCCACTTTTTCAGACAGCGATTTCTTTTTTTTTTTTCCTCACAATCGCGTTAAAAACAGGCGGAATTGCACTAAACTGTAAAGGATGAATGCTTGTGCCGGTGACATATATTAGTAGAAACCTCTATATAGATTAAGTTACGTCACTAATCATCTAATTTGCAAAAATGATTTCACATCAAATCAAATTATGTCGGTTATAGTTATCTAGATCGTACAGAAGAAAATTTTACTCCTGAGAAAGTGATCATATTTAATGACCCAGTTGCTCAAAGGACCATTCTATTTTAAACGTAGTTCTAAGGGACTATGAATCTAAACTGAATCAATACTACATCCAATTTTTTAATGGAATGATACAACTGTAAAATCTGAAAGTTCATTTTAGTTTTGTTCCATTAGTAACGTGTTCTGAAGAAATAGGAGAGAGATTGGAAGACGGCTAGTTTGCACAAGATATTGTAAGATTCTACATTCCACGATTAATGTTACACCATGAGAGAGACATTTGAACCTCGGTTACTGTGAAGAAAAATCACCTGTAAAGGAAAAACTACATTGATAATCATATACAAATTTACGACTTACACATAATTCCGTATGAAATTATTTCTTCTCATTTAATGTTATAAATGTCAAAAAAGATAAAGTGTTGATCTCATGAAGGCCTGTGTAGATTTCTCGCTGAAGGATTCAACAAATTTTCCAGGACCATTCTAGGAACTTAATAAATTTGAATGAAGTGAGAAAAAAATGATGGAGCATGACTTCTGAATCGTCAGCCATTCTACTCAGATTTACAATGTGGCACGGTAACTGGTAAAGAGCACGATAGCAGAATTTTCGAGCACAGAGAATCATGGAATCATGGTTCATTTCCACAAAAAATTACGATTGTATGGTTCATTCTACGAATTCCGATAATATATAAGAGCCTAATGACAGATATAATTGCCTAGGTTTAGACATTCGCACGTCCGATTGCGTGGAAATATCAAGGTGGGAAGACAGCTGACTCATATATCATTCTGGGTATTTGACCACGGTTCAAAATTACGAATTATTTTCAGAATATCCGTTATTTAGTTCTGAAATGTATATACATTTCAGAACTAAATAAATTAATTACTAATAAATTAATGAAACTAAATAAATTAATAAAAATTAAATTAAACTTTATATTGGTAGAAAATAGCTGTGCCACCTAAAGTGCAATCGTAGACTAAGGCCAAATAAGTATTGATAGTTTGTGAATATCTTTCTCATATCCAAAGTCACACGTCTACAAATTTCAGAAAATAAAAATAAATAAAAATTAAAAAAAAAATAGACATCGAAATTGCGAATGCAAAATGCGCCATGCGTCTACTTCATTATCGTTTATCTGCTACATTTCTCTCTCTCATCACAGTGTAATTTAATCCGATTTTATAGATCTGCAAAACCACCAGGAGCACCTTGAAAAGAGGATGAGATGTTTCCGGTATGGTGGTTGGATCTTGCCACCCTGGAGGGTACACAAAAAGGTGGGGTATCTGGCTCATCCCATCGATGACGGGACGTACTTCCTTCGGGAAGGGTTGTACCGTGCCCGGTGTTGGACCTTAGGACTCAACCACAGTTCCCACCAGTGTTGCTGTTGCGGCTGTATGGTCTATTTAGTTCAGTATTTTGCGGTTGCGTGTTGCAGACTAAGTGATATGACTTTACAGATCGGCAAAAAGCGCATATTTCAGGCTCTTGCATTTTCACCTGAATTTAAATTCTCTGGCATTAACATTATATTAGGAACACTGAATTCTGAGTCCATTATAAAATGATAGCTATTAAAAGAAATAAGATAAACTAACACTGAATTAATTTAATATTCCCTGTGGTAATATGTATATGAGAGATGGGAATGTAATACCTGTTTGTATAAGTGTGAAAACGATAATGCAGAAACGCAATGAATGAATTGAATAAAATTTCGCATGTTTTTTTTTTCTTCATAAAAGTTTTAGAGATGTATCAAATTTTGGTGCCAATTTCTAACAGTGAGAAGTGTTTTTCCAAAATATAAACTTAATGTAAAGATTTTCTAATCTATATTAACCCTTTGCATTCTACAAAGTAATTTAATGCAGAATTATTCACGTAATTTAATGGCTGGTTTATTACTTCGAAAAATAAATATTGTTTGAAGTTGAATTTCCCTGAAAAATTAATCTATTTCTTCTTACCATTCTATAGATATGTTTAATAATCAAAAGTAAAATATAAATAAATAAAATGTCAAAATGATACAACGCCTTAAATGGTGCTTCTGAGACATCCGAATATAAAGGCTTAATAGAGGTTTTTAAGAGAACTAAGATTTTCAATCTCCCATATTTACACGGACAATCTCCTTCAATTATTACTTTTCAAATCATTTAAAGACAGATTAATTAAAACAATTCCAATTATTGCTTTCTCTTATAAACTCAGAGCAAACCTTTAACAACCTTATAACATTTCGTAAAACCAACCATCATTTCGAGAATCAGATATTACATAGGGAAAGCAGCTTTACATTTTATAATAATTTCATTCTGGTTTGTTGTGTTTTGAACGAAGGGAAAAGTTTATTAAGTAAAATGAAAATATATATATATATATATAATTAATATGAAATTAATATAAGCATTGTTATTTAATCAAGTTCTTAACTTATTTATGTTAATTTTCTCTATAAAAGATGATATCTCGAATTGTTTTTTAATCATTCAGGTAATTTTTTTGCAAGCTCATGATTTCCATTTTAATTTTCTATGTAAATCATCTCTTCTTATTTCAGACCCATTTGTTTTTATCCAATCTCTGCACTTGAAAGCTTTCGAATTTTCACTGAAATTTTATTTTCTATTAATTTTTTCATTTATTATTTTGCTTTTGTTTTTTTAGTCTTTAATGAAAAATATATACGTTACTATTATAAATCAAAATTTTAGTGTTTTAGGCACTGGAGTTTTCAACACCAAAATTCGCGCATTCTAAAATCGTACTCAACTTTCATAGTTTACAAAGAATTTAAATTATGCACATGAATTGTGGACATTAATTACTCGAATAATGTAAATTTTTATTTCCATCAACTTATAAATTACTTTCACAAACACTACAGGACAGGAGAATGCAGTAGGTAAAATAGTTGCCCCATAATTACACGGCTCGAAATAACAACGTGATAAATTATATGCAATATATCAATTACTCCAATTAAATGGCCCTAAATATGATATTCATCTGTATTTTTTTTACTGTTTAATTTGATGTCTTTTCTATTTTGGACACTTATTATGGAATTGATTTCACTTAAAATTCATAGAAGACTTGAGATCTTAATTTTATTTTTAATGTAAAAATTTTATAAATGGATGCACGAATAAAATTCAGCGTGTCTGAATTTATGTTTTCCTATTAAATTTAAATACCATTTACGCTACCAAATAATATTTTATGATATTTTGCGTTCTTGTCCAAGTATAATTAAGCAATAAAATAAAATTCCAGAGTTATTATTAGAATTATAAAATGTGATGAAACACTTGTATTTATTAATATATTGCCATCTCTATTATATATCAATTTCAATATTTATTTCATCAAATATTTCCTTAAACACATTGTTTTAAATGTATCAAAAGGAAACAATTCCATTTCTATCATAGAAGTGAATATTAATAATTCATGAGATGTGGATGGCAGATTTCATACCTTAATTTCTAGATTTAAATTCGAAGTCGACTGTTAAACAAAAGTAAAGTTTTGCTTTTATTTTTAGAATAGATGCAATGAAATGGCCCTTTAAAACTCATTTGAATTCGAAAGTGGAATAATCTACCCTTCACAATTACCAGTCGTGGTAATAATTGACAATTATCATGAGCGTATTATTCACATCTAGAGAGAATTTACACTCGTCATGCGCAAAGTCATTTATGATTGCAAGTGGGATAGATTGCGGTTTTAAATGCATTCATGCATAAGATACCGCACCAATAGTTTATACATGATTTCCATATTTGACATGGTACAATCTTTAGAAAGACCTATTTCAAGATAATATTTTGACATTCATAACAAGAGAAGTTAAAGATATATTTAAAGTCGAAAGTTTTCTTAAATTATTCTAATTATTTTAAACTGCAATTTCCTTTCATTGTCATAAAATGGAGGATTAGTTATTTGCCCACATAAACTCGTTGGAAAATATTATCCAATTAAGCAAGAAACATTAATTTTTTTTTTCCTCAAAAGCATTTAAAAAGATATTGAAGAAACTCAAAATAAAACTAGAGATAGTTTCCAAGGAATACTCAACTATGATTTAATTATATTTTAAATATACTAGAGAAAATATTTTTGAATGCATCTTATAGTTTTAAATGATTGGCAGATAGCACATTTTCTGTACTTCCTTACTAAGATAGCCGATATTTATTCATATAATTTGAATATTTACAGATATCATTTGAAATAGCATATAAATGACTTTCTAAAAATGCTTTTAACTATTATGTTGATTTTTATACATTAGACAAGACTTATTTAAAAAATGAGATGCAACAACGTAAAAAATACAATTTTATTAAAAAGATTCGAAAAGGTTTCCGATTCTGAGTTTCAATGTATGTCAATACAGAAGTTTTAAAAAATCTAGAAATAAAACCTTTCATGCAAGATAAAAAAAATCTTAATCACTAAAACATCTATCCGACAAGAAATCACGAAACGTAGTTTTATGCCCAAGTTGAATCCTGCAGAGTACCACCGGGTACTAACGATTCATTTATCCACGCATGTAATTCATTTACAGTGGCAATTAACGCGTTAGGCTTTTGTTGGAGAGACTGTCTACCAAAGGCAACATACGCGATACCAGCACAAAGTCGAACAAATTCCTTCTCCGCGTAGCGTTCAGGTTTGTACTCTTCTACAATTTTACACTTACAATGGATGTAATTATCATCGTCATAATTCCAATCTTGCCTTTCCTTCGTAAATTCAGAAACCAGTTTCTTCAACTCTTTCTCATTCTGTTGTAGAAAATCTAGGACATTATCACCGTGCACATCTGTGAAGAGGAAGTTGCTATCAGTTGGAATCTCTAAGTCGGACAGCTTAATGTTATTTTCCCATTGGACAACTGTTTTGACAACATCATAAGCAAAACGGTATTTATCGTCTTTCTTATGCTCAGCCAGTATTTCCATAGTAGCCTTTTGTAATTCGGAATCTGTCTGTGTTTCGATACTCTCCATTTCACTATTGTTACGATTTGAATCACTCTTACACAATGCTTATATTTAGAAAGAAACTCAAACTTAGAAGAATTAAAGACTAAAAAAAAATTGAATCTGTATAACTATTCTCAACAGTTTTTATATGTACAGGGATAATCAAATATATGTATGACGTGTATATGCATCCAGGTCCTTTGGAACAGTATAATTTGATCGAACTATATGTTTTTTAAGCAAATATCATACTTGAGCTCTTACAGGGCAATATGCGATGGTCTAAGATCAATCTTTCTTACCTGATGGAAAGATATTAAAAAATGAGAGCTATGAGATTCTAAGCATGGTCTAATCTTCTAATCTGTGGTCATTTCTATTGTAGTCATGTTTTAAAGCTATTCATGGGATATTTTTAGATAGATCTCGCATTGTTGATCGACGATGCGTTGATAAGTAATCCATTATTCTACCAAAAGTTTCTGCAACATTCCAGAGAAAGGATTTACACTGTTCTATGTGACATATTTGAAGGATTTATCATGATATTGGATCTTGGAGTCGCAGCTGTCAATTTCGAAGCTTAACCTTTGGAATTGCATTGTATGACTATTAGGATTATAGAAGGAGTTTGAAAACGTAAGCAAAAGATAGAACTTTAGCGGTTTAACGAGATAAAGTCCGTAAGCGGTTTTATATTAATTGTAAATTGAGTGATGTGCAATGAGCCACCTATGAAGCAAAAGTTGCTAAAAACATTTACCTAAAATTTGTAACTTTAGCGTATAGTTATTACTCTGGTAGAAGGTGCTTATTATATATTTTTTACAAATTTTAATTAGAATTTTAGTAAATTTAAAATTAGCAGAACCGTATATTTTTCTTAGTAATTTCTAGGCCTATTATCGTAAAAAGAAATCGTTTTTACAGCCTTTAAAAAGTTTTAAGTTACTTTTCAATGATACTAATTTTCGATTTGTGCAATTGTTTCCTCTAATCTAATTTTTTCATATTATTTGCAATTGTATTTTACAACAATATTTTTATTGCTTTAATTAATGCGTTTATGCACGCTTGAGTTATAACAATAATAAATATAATATTTTGTATGTGCACATTATTGCTCCGATATAATTGGAAGCATTTTTTTTATGAAAGAAGAATCGAATAGAGAATTATATAATAGAATATATTATCAGCTAATGATGTTTAGGACAGGAGGTTCAAGTCTCCTGAGATTTTAATTTGGGGATTGGGAATTCTAGAAGATTTCGAAAACTATAGCCAAATTCTGCCTTCCAAATAATATTTTAGAATAATACATCACACGATATATCAGCTTGGAATTTTCGCCCCTAGAAATAAATGGATAATGGTACATTATTTGGGCCCCAAAAATGGAAAGTGTTATTAATAAATGGCAATTCATGCAAGAGTTAAAAATTGGCATGACAGTTCAAAATCTTATTTCAACACATAATTAGTATTCAGCAGCATTCCCAAGCATCAGAATGAAAATGATGGTACTTTTCTGTTAGCCGGGCTCAAGTGAAAAATCTCCAAATAACGTAGAATTCCGCCAAATTCGCGTTTGGTTCACAATCCGTTAGCCGGGTGCAAGTGAAAAATCGCCAAATAATGTAGAATTACGCCAAATTTCTTACGCCAAATTCGCGTTTGGTTCACATTTGACGACATTTGCGGCCGGTTAACGGAAAAGTACCAAAATTATCATGGTTAGCCGTATATGTAGTATCTATTTTCTGGCTCAAATACACTTCTGTTCATCCGATTCCGTCCAATGGAAACCAAATTTCGACCAAACCAATATTTTAATGAAAATATAGCATACCACAATTGATTCATTTTCGAGTTATTGCGTTTACATGTCCGCATACGTAGAGATGAATAGTTTGTCAAATATAATCTAAGATTGAATCTAGAACCCCACTTTAGTTATTAAATATATGCATTAAAGTTCATTTATTTATTATCTTACAAACAGCTAAAGTTTTACAGTGGGGCCGAGATAGCCTGGTTGGTAGGACGTTGGATTCACATCCCTTAGCTTGTGAGTTCGAACCCGCCGGCCGAAGACTCTCGGTGTGTGTGGTGATGGCTGGCGCACGTACAAATCTGTCGTGTTCGCAAAGTCCTCCATGTCGAGAATAATACCACTGGGAGTATTGGATTAGAGGGGATCGTTCTCTGGTTCAGATCTAAATTACGATCTGTGGTTGAATGAAATCCGCCCTGTGAAAAGGGTTGTGACGCGTGAGTAGCTAAGTCATACTGTTGATCCTAGATGCCGCTACTGAAAAACAAGAGACCCAAAAAATGTCGGTTTAAATTCGCTAACTTAACCAGCGGGTTGTCTATGACAAGTGTCATCAGAAACAACACAACAGCACTACAATGCTTGAAGCTTTGTAAATAATATATTCACTGTACTTGAACAGCTAAACTGTTTGTAAAAGAATTTTCTTCCAATCTGATAAAAATCAAAATTAATGATTTTGATTTTCCAAATTTATAACATCCAGTTGAAAAAGTTTTTGATTTATCCTGTTTTGTAGAGAGACATGCTGATATAATTCCAAATATATATATATATATTTAGACTCGGAGTAGTCTGAAATGTAAAGATACGTCAAAATTTTGAATTCTTATTATTTGACGATTGTAATGTTTTCACTTTGTATACCTTTATAATAGAAAGTAAAATGCAAGAAATGATCAAAAATAGAGAAACTGTTTTAAAAATACGTCTAAAAGCTAGGATGTTTCGGTTGCAGTTGGTTTAGTAAACTATCAAATTTAGGAAGTCTATATTCCCAGCTCTTCGAATGGAAGTTATAAACGATAACTACAAAACGAAAAATGAAAACAAATAATATGAGCTAAACTCGATGCAAATAATAATATTAGCTTTGTTTTATCCCATATAAGTGCGATATAATTAATGCAAGATAATGAAATATAAATAACTGAAAACTCAATGTTTTAGCAAAATGGAAATTCGTATTTGATACTGCGAATAATATTACAGTACAGTGTCAAATTTTGGCTTTAGTTGATTGGAAATATGACGCCTGAAACACAAATTCAATTTTTGGGTACATAATGCTAATTGCAAAGTATTAATTACAAAGAATCAAACCAAAGATTAAAAGAAAATGTTAAATTTACACTAAAGATCAATATTTTATAACTACTGTTCGCCAATGCCATGTAAGTCATTCAAGGCCTTATCCAAGGACTGCAATTTTATGCGAAGGGATGGGGTTAACAATTTTATTAGAGAATATACGAGAGCGTTTTTTTAGGGGGGGGGCATTCCCACTGGGGAATTTTGCAGAAAGATTTTGAAATCCAACAAACAGCTAGAACTTTCTTTATATTGGGTATAGTTTATAAGAAATAAAAAGATAATAAAAATTGATATTATGTTTTATTCTAATTTTCATAAGCATTATATATTTAGATTGATTATTTACATTTTAAAATAATTATTTCCTGTTTATTTTTTAAGCAATTGAAATAAAATGTAATTGAGTTGTTGATTTTATATATATATAATTCAATTGCTATACATGCATTGTTATTTGGTAATGATAGAAGGCCTAAGAAACTGAAATAAAAAAAGAGCTACAAGGCACCTTAATTGGGTAGCATATCGAAATATTTTCCAAAGAAACACTTCAGAAAAACAAGTGAGCAATCTCTTTTATTTTTAATTACCATTTTATTTTAAAATTTAAGTATTTTTCAGCTAGCAGAACCGGTGAATTTCACACAATTTTCTATATATTCCTCTATTTGGAATATCCTTTGAATATTCATGAATGTAATATTTAATTTGTAATCAAAGTCTTATCTATCACAGTGACCAATATTATGGTCAGATTAACTGAATACTGAAAATGTTTTACATTAATTATATTGTCCTCCCGAGTTTAGAGACATAATTGTAAAAGTGATATTTTGATAGTTGTATTTTTGTTCTGCATTTATGATGTAAAATCTTGTAAAAATAAAAGAAATATCGTGATACTAATAAATTGTAAGTTATGTAAAATAGGAAAGGAATATGGCGAAATTCTTCAAATATCAAGCTCCTAATTATCTTACAAAAAATTCGAAACAGTGGAATTTCATTGTTTGATAAAAGAAAAATGTACTGTTAAACTGTTTTTGAAAATTGTTATTTCAGTATTAGTGTTTGAGCGCTTGCTGTTGAATATTCGATTGAGGAAAACAATAGCATTTTCAATACAATTCTTTTATATAAAATGTCCAATATGATCATATTTCTAATAGTTCATTTCAAACCATTAATTATATGTATATATTAACTATTTGAGAAATGCTCTAAATGATAAAATGAATAATAAAATATGTTGCTTGAATCAATCAATAGACATTGGGGGAATACGATATTTAAATTTTTATATAGTCCCTCAATGTTATTAATTTATATTGAGTTTGTCATATATTCTTGACTCTTATATGTTTTGAGTCATATACTTTTAAAAATTTTCAACAAAAATGCTTCACACTTATGCGAAAAAAGTGATCGAGTTATGAATTTTTATTTTCTAATATCCCCTTTAGTGTCAGACTTTAATTGGACGTTTTGAACAAAAAAGAGTGGATAATTTTTTTTTAAAATTTAAATTAATAATATATTAAGAATTGTTTAGTAAATATGACTTATAGGATGGGAGATTCCGTAATTTTTTAGACTATTATTTGCATTTGTTGATTAAATTTGATTCTTTCTATTTATTTAAAAAATTAAAACTTAAAAAGATTTTTTAAGTTGGAAGTATATGTGTATATCTAAAAATTTATAAATTAATTATTACAGTGATTATAGTGGGAATTTAGTATAATCCTTTGGTATGTTTCTTTCAGAAAGATAAATCGATTATTTTTAGATATATCGAAATATAATGAAACCGTAAGAAATACACATCGAATAGAAGTTATTAACTTCGAAAAATAATAATAAATATAGGTTTCAATAAGGTTCAATAAGGTTCTCATTTCAATAAGGTTCTTTTTTTATATTATGTTCATAAAACAGATGAATGTGCCATCACATGAATATTTAAAAGAGATGGCATATATATATATATATATATATATATATTCCTTTCGTTTCCTTAATTTATTTTGTATTTTGTTTACTGGGAAGATGCACTTTATTTGATAAATTAGAAAAATATTTCATCGCTAATTTTTAATTTTAAATTCAAGAGAATTTATAAAAACTTAATAGAAAAAATGTTCTACTGAAATTTTTATAGATTGTATATATAGAAGGAAATAATTTGTAACACATTCTACAATACGTACGGCCGGCCGGCATCCTGGCTTATGGCTAGCACGTTTTCCCCGTGATCTGGCAGTCCCAGGTTCGAATCCCGGTTCGGGCATGGTTGTCCTTTTTCTGTGTTCTATCTGTTAGGTGTGTGAATGTGCCCCCTTGTAAAAAAACGTTGTGCAAACGTATATGATGCATAAAGTAGCTAAATCGTACTCTCGGCCCTAGTTGGCGCTACTGAAAAAACAAGAGACTTTCACTCGGCTTAAATCGCTGACAGTCAACTGTCAGCGAACTTGTAAAGTGCATTGAATCCCAACAACAATGAGTACAAATCAATAACTACATATTATTGAAAAAAATATTGAATCAACTATTAAATTAAAGCTAACGTAACTCAAAGTATATTTCAGCTTTCTTTCGAATTCTTGTGTTTTCTCAAGACAAAAAAAGAAAGATGTAAGTTAACTGAAATATGCATGAATTATTCAAAAATTGACATCATTATCGACGTTGTTGAACGCATTTAATTCCTTATAAATTGATCTTTCTATCACTTGTATTCTTCTAGCAACAATTATCTGAGTCTGTCAATATTTAAATTGTACCCTCTATAAATACATGTGGCGCATTTCATGCGTCAAACACTAGAGGATGCTGGAGTGCGTCAAATTTCCGCAGAACATTTTTTCCACAAAGCAGCTAAGAATCAGAAATCATAAACAAGTTTGTATTAGATACACTCCTCAAGATAAAATCAATGTAACCGAAGGACATCCTTCTTATCTGTGATTGCACTAATGAGACTCTGACAGATTTGTGATTAGGTAATCTAGGCAGCTACCTAGAATTGCTTGCTTCAGAGGATGCAGTACAAAAACATATAATTTACTAAATTGTGAAATAAATAAATTTGTAAAAAATGCAAATACTTTGAACTAAGAAATACTGTGACTACAATATAAATTCAAAATGAATTATTGAAAGTTTAAATTAAAGCATAATTAATTAATTATGAAGCACTGTAATATTTAATGCTCGTTAGTTTTTTGCTATATTTAGTTTAGCAGGTTACGAATAATAGTTTATTAACTTATTAATTTTTTTTACTATCTACTATAATAATTAAATGTTTTTAGTTGCAAAAATAATCATTGACTAATAAATAATTTTTTTCAAAAATGAATTAATTTTTTTCAGTGATATACATGTTATTAATAAATAAATAAAAATGCTTTTTCTTGTGGTTACTAAAATAAAAGAATAAGTTCAAAATATGTTTAAATGTGAAATAAATTATTTAGTAATTAAAAGAGAGATAATATATTGCATATTTCTCAATGCGCCTCTGATCTAAGAATATCCCACTTTCCTTAGATGGATTGCTTTCTTAACATCAATGCCAAGAGACATTCAACAAAGATCTCCAAGCATCTGGATTCCATTACAAAGGCCTTAATACCTATTCAAATATTTGGGATGACATACCTGTTTGCTCAGAAACGAAGGCAAGAAAGTTCCGGAATATAATGTTGTGATCGGTCTATTACAACTATTAATCTAAGTCCACAGATATTGGTGTAAACGACCCTTTCAAAAAGGAGAAGAAAGTGGGATGGAGAGCATTAAGAACGATTTTGGTCCATTGAAAGAGGATATTGATTGATTATGCTGGGAATTCTTTTGGCAGCTTTTCAGGAATCATGAGAAGTTTTCTATTCTTATTGTGATGTTTGTTCCTTATACAGAATATTAAAATGTGCCTGAACTGCTTTGCTTTTTGTTGGCTTAACTATTCTTTCAGAATAGTTTTGCCATGAATCCAATTATTGCTGGTACATGAATGATTGTTTGAATAATTTCTGATTCAGTACAGGTTTATAAACGAACTTATTTATAATGGATAAAATATTTCAAATATGATAATAATCAAGAATAAAATTGAATAATGCAAATAAAATTGTTTATGAACAGTTTTAAAAAAATACCGATAAATAACTTAAAAGTTTACATCAACTGCTTAATAAAAGCTTACGTACTTTGTTGCAGATTCTATGAGCTAGATATCTAATACTGTTTTCTTTATAAAATAAAGTGAATCTTTTCAATGTTCGTTATTCTTATCTTTTAATTATATTCATTAAGCAACGATTTCATTAATAAAATGTTAATAATAGCATTCATTATTTCCTTAAATTATTCTTATGACAGCAACATTTAGAATATTTTAAAAAACCCGTTATAGAATTATTTTGTATTGAAGAAAATCCAAAAATTCAATTATATCATAAAACTAAAAAATCTGAAAGCAAATATCTTGAATTTTAAATTTCGCTCAATTTCTCTTTCCATATGTGTTGTTATTGTTTCTTATGGCATTTGCCACAGACAAGCTCGCTGTTACGAAGACAGCGATTTTTAAGCCAGAGGGGGAGCGTCTCTTGTTTTTATAGTAGTATCAACTAGTGCCAAGAGTACGATTTTGTTACTCATGCATCACTCTTTCGTTTGCACAACCCCTTTTTACAGGAGGGCATATTCACACATCTCACAGATGGAACAACGGAAGAACAAACATCCCAAACCGGGACTCGAACTCGGGTGGCCCAGATCACGGGCTACGCGCTACCCCTATGCCAAGACGCCGGCTCCTTCCATATATTCATCCCTTAATTGTTGAGATCAAGGGTGCCGCGGTGACCTGATGGTAAGGTCTCGGCAGAACCGGAAGATTTCAGGTTCGAGACCCGATTCCATCAAAGAACCTTCGTGTAAGTGTGTCTGGTGCACGTTAAATCGGTTGGGACCAAACGCCCTCCCGCTGGTGTGGTGTGGAAGCTTAAAGAGGAGGTGCCAGCTCAGGTGTCATCCTCATCATCTGACCTCGTTTCAAAATTCGAGGTCCGTATCAAAATAGCCCTAATGTTGCTTTAAAACGGGATGTTAATGTAATTAAACTTAAACTAAACTCCATAATTGCATTACCGCTAAATTTTGGCAGCTGAACATGGCATTCTTTGAGTTAAAAATCTATTTAACGGGGTATTTTTTCCTTTTATTTTGTATGGCTATCTATAGAAATGTATTAGCTACTTTTCACGTATGAGAATCGTAATATAAAATCTACCATTATGAATCAAAAGTATGATATAATCCTCTTTGATTGATTATAATTTGAATCAAAAAGTTGAGTCTCAATTCTGTCATCATACTTAAAATCAGGAAATTGCATTCTGTCAAAGATATATTGGGTATGTGGATTTGAAGTAAATACATAAAAGCAGTGTTCACACGATGCCAATTGCATGTAATTGAAGGTAACGATTACTTTAGGAATGTCACATGACCCCATTGGAGCAATGACAAATGATTGTCTCGTTTGGGCAATTATTCATCATTGGCCCATCTAACGCAATTGTTGGTGTTGTGTAAAATCTAGCCTCTTGATTGAAATGTTTTCTGGTTGTAGTGGTTTCAAGAGAGAAATTTTTAAAGTCTCACTTTCATTATTTCAATTCATTTCAAATTTTGTAAAAAACTGTCCTCGTGTAGTTCTAAAACAAGCAATAGGTGTCATAGATTCTTTATGCATTTGAACCTGGGATATGTTAAATTGTTGGTCACGAGCCCTTTTGTTCTTCAGATCGTAGCAGTTTGAAGAGTGAACAGCTGCTATGATTTCACCTTTTCAGTTCAAATTTAGAAGTTTCCCCCATATTGGTACGTATCTATAAAACTAGAAACTGTGTCTGTGAAGTCAAGGTGGAGCATGTAAATTTTCTAAATTGGTCAACATGTACCTTTAAACCGGAAAGTAGCATTAGCAAAGATACCTCCTCTATTGTCGCCTACTAATGTTCTACCAGTATAGTTTAGAATATTATCCTCCTCTCAATGCAATTTTATGTTTCTTTGTTATCGATTCCACATTTAGTTCAAGTAGAATATCGATATGAACTGTTCGCTTGCATTGCTTAAAAAGTTGCGTATCAGTGACATGAAGAAACTTTCTACTAAAGATGAATGAATAACAAAATATAATTTTTAATAAGAAAAAAATTGCAATACTTTATGTGAAATCTTCGGATAATAATTTTCCATGGACCAAATGATGAAATGAGATTATAAAGCAGCTCCAGTGCGACTTCAGAACAACATCATTAAATTGTAAAATGATTTTCATAGCATTTTAATCCAGCAGAATCAATCAAAGATAAATTAAGGTGAACGAAATAATAAAATATAATTTTTATGGGAAAAAAAGGGTAATAATTTTGTAAAATCTTCAGATCATACTTTTGTAGCATTTTGTTGGCCCAGACGATCAAATTAGATCATAAAACCGATCCAGTGAAACTTCAGAACAAGGGCATTAAATCGTGAAATGACCTCATAGAATTTTATGTTCGCATAATTAATGTCTAGTTAAACAGAGTTTCATTTTCTGCAGAATTATTTCATGCCACGTGATCAATGAATCTACTATATATAAGCCAAAAAAAAAAAGATCAAATAAAATCATTTACCATCATTTTTAGCTGATTATTTTATTGTTTCTGTTTTTTCTGTATTCGAAGCAAGCAACTTGTTTTTCAAGGAAATAATTAGTGTTTTAACAGTTTCGTTATTATTTGAAATGGCAGATGAAAAACCGACATTTGACGACGACATGAGAGATGATGTCTACCGTTTCGCCCATGACCTTATGACGGATGTTGTCAAAAGAAGCGGCAAGTATGTTCCATCCATAAGAGTTCCAAACCCTAAAACTTTCCTCTTCACGGCAGCTCGCAGAGAAATTGTTAAGGAATTTTTGGAAAAAGAGGGCGCATACATTGAAGGCCTAGTGGAAGATTATGCCAAAAACTTTAGGCCCTTAAACTATTTCGATATGAACTATCTAGAAAATAGGGAGAAAATTGTAGCGAAATTCAGGCCTGAACCATACTCGGAAGAAGGATTTTTGAAACTTTGTGCTGCACTTGCGTATACAGCAGCATGCATTCTTTTAAGAAACGAAAACTGTACAGCCACTGTCCATGCTATGAACGATGTGCATAGGTTAATGAAAGCTGTACTCTCTCGTGGTACTTTACAATATTCTTCTTTGCCAAAAAATATCACTGCACTCTTGACTCCTAAGGATGAATTTTATCAGTAGACGTGACCAATCATCTTGGGAAATAATATTCTTGTATAAATTAATGTCTTATCTTTACCGACATGTACAAGGATTTGCTTCGTTTTAAATAAATATTAATACATTTGTGTGTGTCTTTGTTTCTAGATAAGTTACAGGAACAGAAATTAGATTTGATATCGAATTCTAATACAGAAATCGGCGGTTTGATTTCGGGTATACAATTTTTCCTCTATTTTTTTGAGTTAGGAAAGAACATAATGATCACTTAAATTATTGAAATATGACAGTCAATAATTTAAACGAAACGATCCACTTTTTTGAGGAGTTAAAATTCGTCTTCAACGGTGATTTATTTCGATTGTCTCTCTTGGTCAATATTCGTTCTTCTTGGATAATAGACAATATTCTTGATAGCATAATAGGACAGATTATTTTTTTTCTGAAGGATAGTTATTATGGGCAATAGCTTAGGAGAAATTAGACTAAGAGCTTCAGCAGTGGAAATAAAAGGCTAAATGTGAAATTTTTAATATTTGCAGAGGAAACGTTATTTATACTCCCCACAAAAAATGCTGGCAAAAATTAGTAATTATTTTGCATTTCTTTGTCTAGTCTGCCATCTTGCAGGATGTGGTGTTTTTAAATGATTATGCAAGGAGCATAATAGTGAACTTTTTAGAATTGTTACAAACCTACAACCTTTTTCTGAGATTTCTAAGCACTAAAAGGAATCCTTAACAGCCCATATATATAATTATCTAATTGCATTTCAGAGTTCAAAGTTTAATTAAATTATCGAACCTTTACAAAAAAACATCTGTGATGCAATCAATTATCAAAGTGAATTCAACTCTGGGTTCACAATGAAATGTTCGATTCCTGAAGAGAAATGTAGAATTTTGGTTATTTAGATCTCTAATTAAATAAAACTAGCAATTAAGCGATGAGAATAGCAATTGAAAAACAAGAAATAGTAAGACTCGTTTAATATTTTTAATTGCTCTTTCTGTTGTCACAGCAAGTGACTGTTGGAAATGTATTGTCGTCTAATTAAAGTGATAAATGAAACAGTGGTGGAGGAAGTTTTCCATTACTTGGGGAAAAAAAGGCTGTTGATTTTAAGTGTTCAATACTTTTTATCAACTTTCTAAATGAAATGTCTATTCTTATAAATATAATTAGATGTTTATGGGTATTAAAGATGTTCCGGTTAGTGTACTTATTTATAAAGCTTTGCTATAAAATTTTAAATGTGCATTATCAAGGTGAAGGAAGTGCAATACTCGATACTTAAATTATCCTATAAGTTTGAATATTCATTGAAAAAGACATTTAAAATTAAATTTCTGATAATTAGTATAAAAATTATATTCGCTTGATAAGGTTTCGGGACTGATTTGTCTGTTTTCTTTGCTAATATCAGCTCTTTATTATACAGAATAGAAAGATCTATGAAAATAACGTATTTAATATTGTTACAGGCCTACGAATTCAGTATTTAATATTGTTACAGGCCTACGAATTCAGTAACTGAAGGGAAAAAAAAAGGATTGTTCTAAAACATAATAAAAATTATCGCCCATTTTTTTTTCTTAACTTTTCATAATTAGAATTATGATGTTGAAAAATGTTTCTTTCGAAATTTGAAATGATTTAAAAATAGATTTAGTGTTTGCATGTTCCACAGTCTTGAGGAAAAAAAAACTATTTCTTGCTAAATATCTCATTATAATTTGAAAAAGCTTTCTTTGCATAACTTGGTTATGTCTACGTTTTAATCCATTTCAAATGATTTTCGTATCAAGTATGTCAGTTTATACGTAGGATGCTAGCTTATAAGCATTATCCTGATTTTTTATCTAAAAATTTTTTTTAATTTTTTGGCCTTTCATTTAACTAAAGATGTTTCTGTATATGTTAAAAACAAGGAACTATAATTTTATTTTTAAAATAAAATATTGCAAAGATAGATGATATTTATCAGTTAAATTGGCGAAAGTAAAGCTCTAAAAATTTCAAAAGAAATCGAAAGTAACGCCTCTCAAATTTCTTCTAATCCTTCTAAGGCAAAGGAAATTATATTCCCAACAAATTCATCAATATGTCTGCAAATATGTCGGTTGGCATACATTCTCATAAATTTTTCAATAAGATAGAAATCTAGATGTTCTCATTTTCGTTTCTCAACAAAATGATACTTCTTGAATTTTTACTGTTTAGTTAATAATTAACGAAATTAATGATTTAAATATTTATCTATTAAATTAAATGAATTTCTTTTCTTAAGTCTATCTAAATTCTAAAATTATTTTAATGGGCATTTAACGGCATTTAAACACCAGAAAAAAAATGGGCATTTAAACGGTTAAAAGAAGATTTCTTTAAATTCCATTATCAATTCTCGCAGGAAATACGACTCATTAAGAATCTTATAGATAGTCAAATCTGAAATAAAATTTGTCAGCTAGATCATACAATTATTTATAGTTACAATTATTATTAGTACATTTATTCAAGTGTCATTTGATTTCCAAGAATTAATTTTTTTTATCAGTTAAAGGTTTAAATATTATAATTCTGATTTTATTTGGTTTTTCAACAATTGATTTTTTGGTGACTTAGGTGTTTCTGAAATAATTCAATTAGCATGCTCTTGAACTCGAATGTGATAACATTCATTATGTTAAAAAATTATTTGTCTGATGAAACATTCTAATACAAGTCCACGTATTGTGTTTTCAATAATATATTAATGTCTTTGAAGTATTATTTAGAATAACGAGTAATTCCCTAGTTATTTTCCATTTGTTTAAATATTTATATATCTGTCAATTTCTGTACATTTGAACATTTCTATTAGACTAGGCATTGAATAAAAAAAATTGTAACGCTTTCTTAGAAAATGTATCCATTATACTCAAAAAACAATTTTTTGAAGGTTTACCTACAATGTTTGCTTTTCTCATCCAGTTTTAGGGGAAAGCGGTGGTCTCGTGGTAAGGAACCGGAAGTCCACAGTTCTAGACCTGATTTCACAAAAAAACCGTCGTGTAAGCAGGCCGGGCGTTCGCCAAATCCGTCGGGGCCAAACCTCCTCCTAATATTGCGGTGCGGATTCAGGTGTCTTCATCGTCAGTTGTTCTCGCCTCAAAATTGAGGTCCGTCCCAAAATAATCGAGGTGTTGCTTTAAAACGGGGCATTAATATAACCAAAGTCATTCAATTTTATCTTTGTAATTATTTGAAAAATTGTCCATTTACTAAGTTCAAATCATAATTAATATTCTCCTTGATCGCTTTTAGCCGAGAGGTAATTAATATTGTGGCTAGTTCTGTTACTGGTTGCACCCCCAATTTCTAAAACGTATATGAGCCCCTAAAATTATAATATAATTTTTGAATAATAGCTGAATTCATAACGGTGCATATTTATTTGAGAGGGAATCACGTAAAATTTAATTTTGGCCTTCTGAAATAAGTTTCTTTAAAATACTGCTTAAAGAATTCAGATTTTCAAAGATGTTAAAGAAAATGTAAAACCTGGACTACGCGCCGGTCACTTTTACTATCAACGTGAAAAATTAAATGTTCGTATTTAATTCTACTTCCAAGAAATTTTTTTAAAATCTCTTGAATTAAAAAAAAAAAGCAGGAGCTACATTTTTTTGCTTGTTTTCTCTTTTCCCATTCTATGATAGTTTTAGAAAAATCACATAATCAAGTTGAACAGACATGACTAATAAATTAAAACCGTTTACACTCAAATGGTTCCTCCTTTTGATGGTTAATTTATATTTTTAATTTTGATTATCAAAAAAATACCTAAAGAATGGTTAGAAAATGTGGATTAATTTTTATGTAAAATTCAACTTAAAACCATAATAAATACTTTTCTGTCATAGCAATAAGAAAGTTTCTGTGTTAGCTGAATAGTTTTGAATCGAATTACTTTCCGGAGTAAAAAGGGTGATTGTTAGAATATTGAGCTAAGTGAAGATGTTCACGTGGCGTTTTATATTATCTTCATGAGACAAAGATTGATGCCTTAGATCGTCATCGGTTAATAGGTTATAATAACTGTAATGCCCTATGATATTTCAAAGTGACTAAAAGTCACCTACGCTGCTGCTGACTCTGATCACTAGCTGCAACTAATAATCCGATCGCCAATAATGACATTACATCAACCATCCCTTGAATCACTGCCATAATCAGTTATATGTACAATCTAGTAGTGGCCTAGTAGTTGTGTACTAGTAGTGGCCTAGAGCAGAGGTGATTAATACGCAGGATTCAATTTCCTTCACTGTTCTTTAATTTGTATACTTCTGCATAAGTTTGAAAAATGTGCAATGATTTAAAAAAAAGCGCAAATTAATTTCATTTAGTCACTCTGCAAATACAAAACTCGGCATATTATAAAATAAGTATGTATCATTCTATAAAAAGAACACCAATTTTTAAAAATTTTGTGATATTGTACTTTTTTAAACATTGCATGCGAATTATATTTATAATTGCATGCGAATATAAACGATCATTAATATCTCATGAAACTGAAGCTCGTAATTTTAGCAGAAAGGGTTAGTCAGCCTAAAAACAGTTGACGGCCTTATCTTTTTGCTCCCAAGTTATTGCTTCATCCTCTTTCTTATGAATGCATATATTGATAATAAAGGATGTAATGATAATCTAAAGAAATTAGATTTCGTATCATTCAACAATTCAGGTTTAGTTTAGTTATATTAACGTCCAATTTCAAAGCAACAGTAAAGCTATATTGGGACGAACCTCGTAGTTTTGAGTAGCGGTCAGATGACGCGGACGACACCGGAACTGGTACCCACTCTTCAAACTTCCACCCTACACCAGCTGAAGGACGTTTGACCTCGACATATTTAACGTGCACCAGACTCACTTACATGACAGTTCTTGGGTGGAATTGGGTGTCGAACCTGAAACCCTTCGGTTCCGAAGCCCAGACCTTACCACCAGACCACAGTGGCCCTTCAATAATTCAAAGCATCTTCATAATTTTGCAACAAAAATCTTCATTGAATAGAGATTTTTGAGACTTCATTGTCTGATTGTTTACTATTAGTTACACTAGTCCTCTGATCGGGATATATTTCTATTATTCGTTTAAACTTATACTTAAAAAGCATAATAAACAATATTTTAATTAGAAAATTAGTATTCTGTTTTTAAAACAAAAGAGTAATTTTTCAATGGATCTCGCAATTACAATTCGTGGCTAAATGATGCATCAGATATTGAGCATGTATCTTTAACTATTAAATTTAATATTTTTCATGCACTTTAAAAAGTTACCTAAATAGAAAAAAGAAATTAATATTCTTGCATTGAATTTAGCAAAAAATAAAATAATTATACAATTTTCGAAACGTTTCGTTCAGATGATTGTGAAGGATGTGATCTTCTAATGCATACTTCTTTACAAATGTTTTGGATAATATGGAATTCAAGATCAGTTATAAAACTAAACAATATTATTTATATGAACAATTGTATGTCAACATCTGCGATTGAATTTCATAATGAATTCATTTTAATTTTGCACTTGATTATTTGATAAAAAAATAACAATTTAATTATACTTAATATAAGAACCAACTATGTTCTTTCTTTTATTTTCTCTTTTATTTCGTGTCTCCACGTTTTAGACCTTTGGGTTCAAAAAAAACATTTACGGCAGCACATTTATTTGTAAACACGGTAACTAGAAGCCGCTTTGAGTTAGTTATATAACTTTCACGAAGAACGCGTTATATATGCATCATCAACGAACGTTTCTCACAGCCGGGCGTAAACACCCGTGCATTTCTGGAAATCGAACTCATGGGACGGGGAAGCATATATGCATTTTAAACTAGAATAATTTTTAATAGCCAATACACGGCTTCCTATGTCCATTACTTTTGAAATAAATATAGTTTTAGTATCTTGACCTTCAGTTTGTTCGTATTCAGTCATTGGTATTTTACTCATCAACTGTTGCGGGGGAGGGCGGTGGTAAGAATAATATAAATAAGTACAGCTGGTTTGTATAACTTTCCACTTTATAGAATCATTCGCGTTTCTTATCTCCTAACGAATTCGTTTTTTTTTTTTTTTGTTATTACTGTGTAACCATATCAAGTCTTTTTGGGGTTTTACGTCAGTTCTCTTGTATTTCACGTAGCTTTCGGATATATTTCGCTCCCTTCTCTTTTCATTGTGGGAAACCTTGGTTTCTTTTTATTATGGTAAAAAAAAAAAACGATTTGTCTGGGGAAGAATGCGCAATTATGAATGAAGTAATAATATAAAAAGACAGCAGATATGACGACGTTAGGATTTAAACTTTATTTTTTGTGATTTAGTTAGGCTTAGCTACACAAAACCCCCGTCCTTTGGGATGATTACTTTCGTCTACGTTCCGTCCCGTGCGTGCGTCCAGGCTAGAGGCCTCCCATCCCGAAAAGGATATAAAGAAAATTTGTGTATGATTTTTGCACCATATTTATATAATCTATGAAATTTTGAAGCAAATTGTTAAGAGAAAGTCTGTTTGACCCTCCGAATATGTGTAGTCTTGTGGCTTATCCCACCTGGTCAACAGTAACATCAAACCAGGTCCATGAGCCCGAACGCCTTCAAACAATTAAGCACATCATTCATTGTTTCCTAATAGAGAGTCATGATAAAAGGGCTTAAAATGTAGCGTCAAGAGATCAAGGACCTAGAGGCATCAAAGGCTGAAGTCTGACTTTGCCTGCAGTGCATTTAGCTGGACATAATAGAATGGCCTTCACGCCTTGGGTGACCATACCAGGAGAATACTCTCGCGATGTACGTCGCTCATCCCACCCAGGAACATTCTTCCGCCGCAATGAGACAGAGCAATGAAAGACTTTAGGACAGACTCTCCAAATATAAGCAAAGAAACCCCAGAAAAAAAATTTCAAAGCAAAAATACTGCACAAAAAATTTTCTGTAATAAAAAATTTAATTATTTTTTTTAAAAAATCGCATTTGTAAATTTTTATTCTCAAAAATATATTTATATTAAATTTTATATTTTTAGTTTAAAAGTATCTATGAAAATTAATGTACGCATCCTCCATTTTCTTAATAAAGATGTAAGAAAACATTATTGAACATTTTAGACATTTATGGATTGTAAATTGTTAAAGATGATTGACTTATTATAAAATATAATTTATGTATATATTTGTTTGTCTGATGATACTCTTCGAACCAAATCGTTTATTCTCAAGGCACGAAATTTAGCACAAATTAATTTTGAAAGTAGAAAATTAGTACCTGGGAGTGATACGTTTTGAAAGCTCACTGCAATTTTAATTAATTAAATATTAAGTGAGGTTATGATGTTTTGCGTTTCTTCATACCAGAAATTATAAAGTATTAATGCAAAAACAATTATTTCCCCGATTTCAAATTTTTTACGATTTTAAATTTAATTATCATGCAGTATCGTCAAAAATGCTACCAAATTCTTATGTATATTATTAACATAATTTGGAAATGCGCATTTCAATGTAGTAATGCAATTCAAACCGTTTTCATTATTTTATCAAATATGTAATAGTGGAATTTTTTTCTGCCGTTGAAATCTAAGGAAGTAAAATTCTGTTTATTATCTGCACTATTGACATGTGGAATGAAAAAGCGAAATTACAACACAGAGTGAGCAAATTGCAATTCGAATTTCGATTACCAGGTCAATTACATTTTTTTATAGCACTATAGAAATGTTCCTGTTCGCAATAGTTTAAACAGGTGAAAGGCTTTTGAGATTATACGACTTTAATGTCTGCTACAAATTGACGCTTGATAGTTTTTTGTTGAGGGAATCACAAACATTTCCACATTTGAGATTTATTTAAATGGAAATACAACCGTTAATTCTAGTAAACCAAATTGATTGCTTAAAAAATGTGGGTATATTGGATTTCCGAAAGTATATAAATACTTGCAAACTGAACTTAATTTGAGAGAATTGTTTATTTTAACAGCTATATAAACGGAATAAGTGGCATAAAAATGTAAATTTCATGCATATAAATACAAAAATAGAATATATTACATAAAAGTGTTAAGTAAAATAAAATCATTTCTTTGCCCATGGCCCCATGAAATCTAACGAGTTCGTCTGAAGACGCAACACTTTGTTTTTCTCGTCATTTAAAATTTATATATAAAAAAACCTTAATATTTTTTTGACCTTGACTTTTACTTCGTCTACATATCTCATTGAAATCTATTGTCTCCAAACATTTCAATTGAGCTGCGACCTTCTATCGACCTTGCATTTGCTATTTGTTTTTCTAGTTTGATCTGGACTTGAGGTTTTGGCAGAATAATAAAGTTTAGCTGTCTTATTAGTCCTTTTTCATAGAATGTTTCCTATTTGACTCCAACAGTTCACAGTTGCATTTTATTTATTTTTGTTTTATATATGCATTCGCTTATTATTTATAGGTTATTTAAAGATTCGGGTACTTTTCTTTTAACTGCACCATTTTTGCACTAATTCTTGGTGCTCGTAGGATTGATTCATAAATTTAATTTTTATATGCAAAAAATAGCTATATTTGTACACGATTTATGTCCTCTAAGGCATATAAAGCAAGTTGTTATATAATTTTGATTGTAAATGTTTTGTAGATTTTATTTATTTAAAATCTTTTCATATTTTATTTAATCACTCTTTGTTTAAATATCATTTGATCACGATGAAACCAGCTGGGAAATGATGATCAAACGAAATTCTTTTCTTTTTATTGTCATTAAACCATTTCCGATATACAATATCAAATTTATACAATAAAATTCTACAAAAATATACAATACATTTCCTTTTAAGAATTTTTTTTAAAAATTACAGTAGGTTTTACAATTTCTATTGCAATAAGATCAAGTTTTGTTCTCTATAAAAGAAAACTCCTCGTCATATATAAAGCTAATAAGTCCGTAATAATATAAAATTTTGGGTCTAAGTTAAACAATTATAAATATTAAAAACAAACTAATATATCCATACAGATCTCCAATACCAAGGTGGGTTATAAATATAGAAATAGACATAATGAATCAGTTTCCAAAAAAGAGATAAATGATTACATTTTAATATAAAAACTAATAAAATTGCAAAACCTGTACATAAAGCCATGTATCTTTTTTCTGTGTATGGGCCATAACCATAATGTTTTAACAGCATTTTAACAGTGGCAGCAACTCTAAACTTGATGGAAAAATTTTCCAAGGATTCCACAATATCCCATACATGCACACCGAGTTCTATTATTAATTTAGCAACTGTTCTCGCATGTTTCTCAGTAAATGACTTTAGAAGATGCAATCTTTTATGCCAAGGACATCGCCAAATGATATCGTAACAGCTCAGAGTAAAACTGATAACGTCATTACCCAGATCCACTCGTTTATAGTAAAGTGCGTCCTCAGTACTCATTTGACCGTCTTCCATCTGTCTAAATTAAGTGTTGATGTATCTATCACACAGGTTAGTTCAGAATGCTACTGAACAAGTTATTTGTTTAGGTTCAAATAGATAAGATGCCAACAAAAAAGTTTCAAATTAATTAGACGAATAAATAACCTTTGTCAAGATGTCGGAGTGGTTAGAATATTAAACTATCTTATAAACTAAAGGGAGTATGTTATGATGTTATTTATCCTATTTAAGGGCAATTATAAATCCCTATTTAAGGGCAAACTCAATATGGTTTAAAGTTAAATAGTCAAAAGCAAAGTGTATCATTATCTATCGATTCGAATGACGGAAAGTAGCTTGGTAGTTCCTGGGATAGCAGTCTTAATTTAGGCCCTACTTATGAGGGCATTTTATTTTCCTTAGATTTCAGGGGGTTAAATATGTCCATATTAGTGTTTTCTATGGGGAAAAATCACGAAATCGGGCCCTAAGATAGAAATAAATTTTATAGTAAACACACACTTGCCTGTCGGGTACTGTCTCATTAAATGATGCTGGTCAAAAGCAACCACCTGTAAAATGCTAAGTTCGAACTATGGGGCATAGATTTATTGATTTTTATTTCCTTATCTTGGAATTACTCAGTCTTACTAGACCCACGTGAATTTCAATATATTGACTACTATCAAGATTTGGAATATAACTTGATATATCCAACTTAGATCTATGGATATAGATATATTGATTGTAGTAATCCTAATCATGGGACTGCACTAGGGCATTGGGTTAATGATGTATCGTTTTTCTTTCGAATAATTCCCTGACAAAGAATTGATAAAGATGCTTTCCCTTAGGTGTATGATCCCATCTGATATGATAAAAACGTGTTATTTTGTATCAAATCAACATTCAAATTGGACTAAAAATTTCTTATTTTTTATGCTTAATCAATCTTCAAGTTTGACACATAGATTTAGAAACAGTTTATAAAGGAATATAGAGTGTAATAATTGACTGGGTCAAACTAGCTATCATTTGTTTAACACATTGACTGCCGTGCTGAATTTTTTACAATTTAATTTATATGGGCAGACCGGTCATCTCTATGGCAATCAAGTGTGATTTGTAATTTTAAATTGGAATAACTGATCGAAATTCCGCCTACATTGTGACTACGATTGGATATTATGGTAATACCAAATTAGCCTTCTTATGACTTCAAATTGGGACGTTAACCATTCTAAATTAAACATATTATTTTCTTTGATCACTCTAATTTTTTTAGGCAACACATAGTATTGTGTGTGCAGAATCAACTCTTCCCTACGAATTAACAATTCCGATCAATCAAATCAGCACATCTCGCTAATATTACATCTTTTAAATACCAAGATTATTATTTGTTCGTCCGTCCCCCTATTCCTGAAAAAATTATATATAAAAGTTTCTAGGTAACGCTGAGATCAATCTATTACTACTATTAATCTAAGTCCGGATATATATCAGTGCAGATGACCCAGGCAAAAGGTAGAAAGAGGATAAAGAAAGGAGAAAGCTTAGAGAATAATTGTCTATAGTGTCAGAAGATATTTATTGAAAATGAACCTGAAATACAGTCAGTCAAATTCTCGGTCAGTCATGGAAGAATGAGATGTGTACTGCTTTTATTTTGAAATTTATATTGCTAGTTATGTGATCTGAATAGTAACATATTTTTGTAGAGAATCTAAATATATTTTAACGCTTTGTGTTTGTAAATAGACTTATTATATTGATTTTTCTACTTTCTACAATGGACTAACTATAATTACAAAAGAACAAAATATCTTCATCAATCTTGTGTGTTGGACGCATGTTTGTGTAGAAAGTGAAAAAAAGAAAAGCAGTGACAAGTTATTGCTTTATCTAATTTGCCATTTGTCTAGAAAACTTATGTATAATTATTTTAATGTCAGCTGATGCTTATTAATGATTAAATATTGTTTCATAGCGACTATCAATTTTTCCACTGTAAAAATAGATTAACAATTTCATTATTATGGTGTATGCTTTTTTCTTGTGTACAGCCGATCACCCAGCCACCACTGAACGGAGCAGTATTGACAGGATTTGTTGTGGCTAATTGCTATCTTTAGTAACTGTCCATAGCTGACAACCTCTTCTAGGCATTTGGCCCCTATCCACAAAGTAGTCAATCACTGATCTTCCCACTCATCTTCCTGTTCACTGTTTCCCTATAAACAAGGAAAAGGCAATCACTTAAAGGAATCCTCTTCGAAATTCTCAATATTTCTCCAAACTCTCGTTTAGCAACGACAGAAAACCAAACAGTTGTTAAAAAATCTGACAATTTTTAGCATTATGTTCTTCAAAGTTTTAAGATTGGTGCAATCAGTACTACACTTAAGTCATCCTTTTCAACTTTCAGATTCTTTCTCAGTTCAGAGATTTCTATGCGTCCCTTTAAATAATGGTAAACAGTTCCTCCACATCTTTGGAAGTATGCGGGGAGTCACCCATGTTCCGATATAATTTGGATTACTATCTTCTTTTTATTTCTGTGCTAGGAATAAAGTTCTAAGTTAATCTTCCGTTTTTGGACATGTACCATCTGTCAAACCATTGTAAGTTTATTTGTTTTCTTAATATAATTTATACCAGAGATTCGAAACATTATCTGATTAAATTAGCCCTTCTTTTAACTGTAGTAGATAAAAAAAGGGAGGTCGGATATCTGATTAGATAATGTGACTCATGATCCTGCCAAGCGATATTTAGCGTGCTAAAAAATTCAATAAGCTATGTTTTGAGGATTTAAAATAGCCATTAAATCTAAAGTCTATTTTTATTAATAGTGGTTGATATCTTCAGTCTAGTCTACATCCTTGTTTCACAAGACATGAAGAATTTGCTTATAATACTGGCCCCAAAATTTGTTTATTTTAAACGCTAATGGGATCCAACTATTATGTTCTAATAACGACTTGCCATATTCTATAACTTTATTAATCACGAAATATTTACTTTAGGGAAACTGGCAACAGCAACGAAGGAACCATTATAAACATCTATTTTCTTAATGTAAACTAGCGTTTAATTTATAAAGTAGTAGTTTCTTTGTAATTATAATGGAATTTTAAGACATGAAAAGCTTTGATTATTTGCTTTCGTTTCAAAAATGGCATTCAAATCCGTTGCCTATCCAACAAAATCGAACATAATTTTTAAGCTATAACGATTGCGAATTAGCATTAAGGTTAATAAGAATTATAATTGATGTTCAAAATAAAAATAACAATTGAGAAATAAATTAATACTGTATAAAAGAGATATACTTTAATTCCACAATCTATGCAAACAAATTGAAACTTCACATGAAACAATAAAAATATAAAATAAAATGTCACTTTGCAGCTTAGTGTTTAACACTACTAAATAGATAATAATTACTTCGAATTTAAAGTATTTTTCTTGTAGTAGTGTCTTTCACCGAATTTGAGAAACTGAAAGCTCTGCAAAGATGAAAGTTTGAGATTTCGTCATATATAATAACCATGGCATAAGTTGGAGCATTGAAAAGTCCTTGTTTTGAAGCGAGAGCAGCCATGAAACCAATGGAGGTAGCGAAATGAAGAAAGTTGCTCATAGTGTATGCAAACTGTTTCAAAACTTGCTTAGCAAATAAAGCAAACTCGAAAAATGAATCTTGATCTACGATTAAGAAAAATGATGCATCTTCAGACAACTTCGTGTATCCAGGACTTGTTTCTAAAAGGAAAAGAATGAAATTAGCATGATTGCTTGTAAAGTTAATAAAAGGCAAAGGCCTTCCTCTAGTTTCTGCTGGTCGATTCCAGTCAACATTGAAATATGACATAATAAACTGCATCAAATCACCGACAAACTCAATACTCGAATCAAATTCCGACATTGTTAGTGAAAATGATGTTATTGTATATTTTGAACAGATTACTTGATTGAACGAACGATTACTTTGTACCATCTGAAAGATTATTGTCTGGCAAAGAGTTGAGTTGTATTTAAACCTAGATAAGTATTTTTATTCGTTCTTCCAGGTTCACAAATGCCAGAGCTGTAAGTATATTTTCTATCAGATATGCTCATATTTGTAGATTTGATTTGTTAAGTTTTGATAAGTTATATTTCTTTCCAATGGTAAAACTATACGAGGATACAATTTATTTCCTCGAAGACCTTGTTCTTTTGAAAGATGCTTAATTTTCTAGGGTTCTTTTTTATGGAATGTGCATTAAAGAAGAACATAAAATGGTGTGCACTTCTCAAATCTGTTCATATTTCTGGAACGGATGAGTATGTGGTTGAATGAGTCATATATCGCAAATAGATCTTTAACTTGCTCCCTTATTTTCATATCGTAATTTACTCAACTATAGATAAAGAAACTTGACGCCAAACTTATATTTCAAAATGCACTTCCTCATGTATCATATGGATGTTGTAGTACCAGTACAACAATTCCCTATACACATCCTCAACAGCCAATCTTTATTTCATACACAAATGAAGTCTTCACAGGATGTAACCTCGAATTCTAGGATCAGAAAAGATTTTAAGTGAAAGGACCTGGGTTTTTCTCTGCGGGAAATAAAAATTAAGGGTTATACATGTTAACAGGGACAGGTATGTATAAGTTGGTACGTTAATATTTCCTTTGCTACCGATGGGATGCTTCATTTGTAAAGGCTTGGAGAGGATTTGGATTTTTCTGGAGCAAGAGCCTTGGTTTTGATCATGCTGAGCGAAACCAGGTTAAAATCATATCAATGTACAATAATTAAAAATGATAGTGCATAAAAGTACTTTAAAACAACCAAGTTTTTAAAGGTACATAAAATGTGATATATTTTAAAAAGGCAAAACTTTCAGCATGTGATGTCTTACCAAGTAATAAAGGTAATGGAGTGTTCGTAACTTGAAAAAAAAATAGCAAACGCGGAACATTGAAATTTGGGCATATTATATGTTGGACAGACATTTGACAGTCACAATGAGAACATAGAGGTGATTGATTACCTAGCAACATGTGGAGATGTGTGAATCTGGTATGCCAAATGCGTAACTTTGGTTGACCAGAGGTTTAAACTGCATATATTTATAATAAAAGTGTGTTGAATGCTTTTTAGCATATTATGATCCTGGACTTCCTTCTGCCATTGTCAACTTTATTTTATTTTAAAAAATCCTTAAATGAGTTGTCACAACATTTTGACTTTGAATTTCAAATTCCATTATATTTATGGAACACTGACTTAGTTAGCAAAATGTAGTTGGTAATGTGGAACAATTGTATTTTTTGAAGCATACAACAGTTTCAAGTTTTTCAATGCAACATGATAGCTCTGAAACTTATGAAAATGTAGTTCAAAGTAGTTATTATGTGTTTATTATATTTATAATTTTATATATTTTCTAATTAAATAATTAAAATATTTATAATTTTAAATATTTTCTAAATTTGTAATTAGGTAATAACTTACTAAATCAATTAAAAAAACCTAATAATTTGCAAATGTTTATCACGGAAAGACAAGCATTAAAACCATTTTCAAATAGACTTAACTGTAATATTTTCAAAAATTACGTCTGTGTTTCTAACCGAAAGAATGATCTCTTTCACTAATTCTTTTGTGCATTAAATTTTAGAAATGAATTATTCTTATGTTATATCCTTATTATGTATATATTTTTCTTCTTTACGTTGATGGAAATAAATTTATATTCTTCTATTTTTAATATTTAAATCATTATGTTGCTTGTAATATAAATCAGGAAATATATTAATGAATTTTCATTTCATAAAAATTCATATCAAGATGTTTTCAGTGAATAGCTTTGAGAATTGCATCCCAGAAATGAAAATACAATTTTAAAAAATAATCCCAAGAGAAACAAGTATTCTGATGGGTTAGTGTGGTTGAAAAGTGGCTAGATTAATTGTTGAATAAAATTGTAAAAATTGATTTAATTGTGAACTTTTTCAAAAGTTTTATTCTGCAATTTTTCCTGAAAAGAGGAATGTTATCTGCCAACTATTAATAACAAATTTAGGGTACAAAAGCTTTCATATTAATTAAATCGATGCAGTGATAAGAACTTAGGAAATTAATCGCGATTTTTTTTCCTCAAGAAATACATAGGAAAGATGTCTTTTTTTTCTCAAAATAAAATGTTTGTGAGTAACAAGCGACTATTTATTACATATCTATGGATAATAGAATTTCGAATGAAAAATTAGGATAATCGAAATATTGATTGGAACTCGAAGATTGATATTTTTATTTCATTATGTAATAAATTATTTCTTTTGCAAAAATATTTTTAATACTATTTCTTCTCATTCCAACTCAAATATAGATTGTTTTGGATTTTATCTACGGCAGTACTATGGTTAATAAATCGTCCACAAATATCGCTCTTATGCTTCATACTTATATCATCAACTTATCTTTCTCTACGTAGTAACATCTTGCATTGTGAAGTAGCGTTTTAATAGATTGTATACTTTAACGTTTAATTTTTTTAAACTTTTAAGTAAATATAACCATATTCTTTTCACTTTATAAACTATTGGATTATAACAGCTGAACGACTTGAATATTATATTGCATATTTCACTCTATTCATAGAAATTAAAAATTACGATAAAACATAATTAAAAAATATGTACTTTAAGGTGATGATTAAAGTATATCAAGAATAGAGAAACTCGACTATTTTGCAATGATATCTAGGGTTGGAAATGGAAAAGAAAGATGTAGAAATAGACGTTTAGTCATTGACTGAATTAAAAGAAATTTATATATCATATAAAGTAACAACAAGATTAAAAAAGCTTTGGGAGGAACATGGTGAAATGGTACAGTTCCCTATAAAAATGTTTTTATATAAGAATTTATGGGTGGAAGTGACGCATTAAGGCGCATATATGAATACTTAAAATATAAGCGCATAGGTGCTTATATATGAATATTATAAGCGCCTATGAATATTATAAGCGCTTATATATGAATTATATATGAATACTTAAAATATAAGCGCATAACAATTGAATTGTTGATAAGAAGCAATTCTCGTTTCGTTGCTATAAATGATTTTTTCTTTCTTTAAGGTCTGATTTTTGAAGTTGTGATAAATGAGCTGTATTAATCATTCAATTTTATTTCAGGATCGTATTATTGTGTTATAAACTGTTTGGGATTTATCATTTTCTTTAATTCACATTTTACCAAAAGATAATGAATCGGTGCTGCTTCTTGCTAGTGAATTAAAGTGATTCACTTGTTAGGTTCCTTTTTGCATGTCCTCTTCGATTTTGTTTAACTTCAAAATCAGTTAAAAAAATATTTTTTGCTGTGTGCCTAACCTGTCATTAATATTTGGCCTTGGATTTCGGAATATTCAAGTTATAAAATTATATTTGATAATATACACAGCACCAATATATGATAAATTCCTTCAAATGAAAAACAGTTAGCATTTGATGGAGCTTGCAGGCAAATTTGCAATTCTTCATCTGATCACTTTTGAAAATTTCGCAGTTTGCCCCGAAATAGCTCCTACTCAACTTCAAAAAGGGTCGTTATAAACTTATAATGTTGTTCTATTAATTTCCCTGGTAGCACCACAATATTGTACAATATTTGGGAAATATTGACAATATTGTGAATACCGAAGAATAGTAAATACCGTCTCAACAATATTGTACAATATGTAATATATTCAAATGGCAATAAAAATTTTAAAACATTTATGCAGTAAAAGACAAACATAGAAATATTAGTTTTAACTTAATAATTAATTAATTTACATTTTTATTCCAAGAAATTGACTGAAATAAATTTTTATTAAAAGCCTAATATTGTATTTTATTGTGAAAACAATATTGCAAATTCTATTTCAAAAGGTAATTAACAATATTTTGAAAAAAATATTTTAAATTAGATGGGGATCACACCTTGTGAGGGCATTATTGTAAATAAGGCAATTTGCAATACGGTATAACAGTTTATCATTCATTTTTATGTATTTTACATTTTCGGCTTTGCGTGAGGACTCAAGAAAACGCATGCAAAATATGCTTGTCAAAGCAAAATATGGGCAGTGAAGTATAGCTTGAAATAAAGATTTGGTTTAATTCTTATATATGTGAATTATTGCTTTCTTAAGAATGAACTGTTTCCTTTAGATGACAGACTATACTTAAAAACATGTAATTCTGTTGTATATCGTCAGTTTAAGATAATGTTGTTAAAACACAGTCAGGATTATCTGGTTGATTCAGATTTCAAAGTAATGCTTTATATTAACCACTGTCGGGATAAGCTATCCCTATTATCACAAAATCTGGTTAATAAAGCTTTTTCTAATATGTCCAATGGAAGATGACAATGGATAAAGATGCTTATTTTTCAAAGTAACTCGAAACTCTGGAAGCAAAACACGATTAGATCATTGATAAAGGCAGAGCATGAAAAAAATCTACAACTTATTAACATAAAGTAAATCGTTAATTAAATTGCAGACAACACGATAACGTTTGAAGTAAAAAAACAATAGAAAGATCCTTCAGTAATCAGCAATCTAAAATGAGAATTCAATTGCTCTACACTGCTTATTATTTTCCCCTCATTTAATATCCAAAAGAGGGTATCGAATTCTATCAAAGAATTTTGTATCTTGGATCCTAATAGAAATATCTCCGTAATTCTTGTATTTTTTTAACCTTTATTTTTGTGGCCAACGTTTCTAAAAGTTCCTCAAGCCGGGAGGGGACTGACCTGCCATCCACTCAGTATCTATTAAAATATATGTAAAACTTGCTGTCTTATTTTAATAGCTCTATGCCCTTATTGCCGTACACTGTTGATACGAAAAATGAAGATATCTTAGAGATATTGTAACAATGCTGCCATTGGACATTTTATGCCAATAGAGAATAAAGTAAAATTATACTGTTTTATAAAGATAAATTTTCTAGGAGACAGATTTTATTTCATCATTTTAGCAATTCGTAATGTGTCAGCCTCAGCTCTGAACAAAATAGAAAAAATACGTTCATCTGGATCCTATTATATTTCTTTAAGTAATAATTTTAATATCTCTTGGCCATCCTCTTTTTGCCATCTCTCCTGGCCATCCTCTATGATTTGTAGAAAAATGCCACGTATAATTTTCAGATAGATCTGTTAGTAATATTAATCACTGCGCGATATTATTGATGCAGATGCATCACTCGAAAAAGTAAGAGAGAGAGGGCATAAAGTAAGAGAAGATTTATTAATAATATTAATCATTGTCCGGAATTATTGATGTGGATGATTCGCTCAAAAAATGAGGGAAAAGGGAAAACGGGAGAGAAAAGCATAAAAAACTGTTTAGGTCTAATGGAAAAAGATATGGATTGATAACCTGTCTCAAATTCTTCATCTTTCTTCGACATTCTTTTATAGGAATCTGAGAAATTAGCTTTTCTTTCTCTAGAATTTATACATCTAGTTACACACTCCAAATACGAGCTGCTTTTTGTTTATAAATATATAAAATGTTTCAAAATTAATTATCATTTTAATAAAATATATTTATTAATCAGAAACCATTTGTGATTGAATTAGTTCTATTTTAATGTTTAGGATGTTTGATAATCAATTCAAATGTAATATTCACATTTTAAATGAATTCATTTTATTTTTTACACATTTACTTTTTATTACATTTAATTTTATATGGAACTACCTCTTTGTAAACTTGTATATATTTATCTTTCGATAGCGAATGATTCTTTTAACCGCTTAACTCTTTGACTCGTATGCATCGATTTATCGAATTTTGAAAGTTGTAATAAAAAAACATTCATAAAGATTATAATTCAATAAAAAAATTATTTCGAATGCATAGATTCAATGGGTTTCCATTTGAATCAAAATAAGAAAATAATCCTAAATAGCAGGTGTCATCTTATTAGATAGTAAAGAAAATAAAACAGTTAAGTGGTTAAGAGTCGATCTAATATTTCTTTTTGCAAATTCATTCTATGCCGCAAAGAAATATAGCCGGATGCGGCTTTGTCAGAATTGTCATCCACTATATAGTGGTGTGAGTCAGAATCCTATCGAGAATAACCATAAGATATAATCAGTTCTAGTGCGACCTTTCTTGAAATTCTATACTTTTTTATTTCAAGATGTATCTATCTTGGCTTCACTAACTCAGAAAACCAGATTTCAGTTTTAGTATCATAGGCAGTTTCCAGCAGATCTTGGGAGTTTTCATTTCTTCATAGATTAGCTTTATCGAAGAAAAATGCAAAGATTCAATGAAACAAGTTGCAATTCACTGATTAACGATAATTTCAATGTTAAACTAATAGTAAAATTTATCATGAACTTCTTGAGAAGCAGAAACATTCGATTTGCGTCAGCTCAAGAGAAATGTTCATTGAAAATCAACGTCGAGGCTGCTATTATACATATTATAGGAGAGATACGACTACCAATTGAGCATTACTTTAAAGAAAACTGGAAGCATGGTTTTAGTGATGAAGATTTTCAGGTATTAGTTGACAATGCTTGTGCTTCTGTCTTGAATTTCAAAAAATATTCAGCTATTGATTTCTTAATGTATTGCTGCAGAATTTGTCTTCTAGCTTACTTGGCATTTAGCAAAGAAAGAAAAGCTCCCTTAGTTGCTGTGAATTATATTTCCGAAGCTTTGCAAAAATACAGATCGGAAAGACAATTTAACGATAAAGACTGGACTTTCATGAATGGCGTTCTGTTTCATTATTTAATAGATAATAATATATTACCTTGAAAGATGTTTGCTATTTATAGATGAATCGAAAGTACAATTTCAGTGGAATCTTTGATGTTTTATTTGATCTTAGTAAGATTAGAATAAAGAAATGTAAAATTAGAAATGTTTTTAATTTTAATTAAACCACTTGGAATTCTTTATAAATTTATTCATTGCTGTGTAATTTCATAATTCTACATTCGTTTTAGCACTCGTCAGCATTCGCTAACAGCATTCCTTCTTTTTTAATGTCCGGATGTCAAATGACACACTCGACATTCTCGAATGAAAACTAATGAAGATAGATTAACCAAACTGTCGAATGAAAACTAACGAATATAAATTAAACAAACTGTCGAATGAAAACTAACGAATATAAATTAAACAAACTGTCGAATGAAAACTAACGAATATAAATTAAACAAACTGTCGAATGAAAACTAACGAAGATAAACTAAACAAATTATCCTTTAGAAAATTTTAAAAACAGTAGTTTAAGACTTCATCTCTAATAAAAATGTTATTTTTGATTACAGAATTAAGTTGTAGTCATATAGTGATTAGGGATTTAATAATTATAAAATCAATCATCAGTAATTACTTAGTCATTTACAAGATCATCGATTCCATATACAAGAATGTTTCTATATTTGACATAACTTTCATTCACTTATCTTTTCGAAATTTAATTGCATATTTTTATTGTTCTAAATTGGAATTATATACATCGTTATTTTATCCTATCAGATATATTTTACAAACCGTTTTCTTACTGTGTAAATGTTTAATATTTCTTTCCTTTTTCATTTCCCTTTGATGAAATTCAAGCAAATTTCATGTGTATATAATTATTTTACTACATGCACTTTATTATCAAACTTATTTATTACTTAAGTTAATTGCATTCGCATTTATTTATTCACTGTTTCTTCAATTTTTATTGAGTAAATGATCCTTTTGCTATGATATTTTTGTTTTTATATAATTTTACGTCTTATTTCATAACGTTTACTCATACTATGCCTTGGTAGGTGTGTAAAATATCAACAAGCAACGGATTGCGTGAAAATTGGAGCACTTTGATTAAATTACGTCAACATGAATGTCAGCGCATCGAAATTTTATTGCATACTTTCCAACAACAGTTTATTAGTTATTACTTTCTAATAATTATTAGAAAGTAATATCTAATACTTTCTTATCTTTCATCCAATTCCATCCAGTATAAAAATTATTTTAAAAAGTAACTAGGCCATGAATGACATGAATCTTCAGATTTTCATTTTCAGAGTACTACATTTGAACTATATTTTACAATATGAAGAACGAAACCAAGTGTATATTTTATGCCTTTTTTCGATAAATTATCATCAAAATCCGTCACATAATTGCAACCACATTTACATGCTTTTGAATCGATTGACAGGTGATTATCTTTAACGCATTCGGTTTCAAATTTGATGCAGTTCAACCTTTAAATGCTAAACTGTGTATTGTATCTTTTCCATCGAGCATCGTTTTGTAACTATCTTGTTCAGAACACAAGCGAATTCCTGTAGATAGATAACTTTCCAAATTTGATGACAGTCTAAAAGTCGAATGTAAAAAACACAATAATAATTTCATCCGTCATCAGAATCTTGAATTCTTACTTTCTGATGATAGTATTACTTTCTGTTAGTATGCTTCTTATACTAGAAAGTAATTATCTGGAATGATCAACTGAAATCCTTTTGTATACTCTATAATAAATGTATTTGTGTATAGGTAACTGCATATCGTTAGCGAGCAATAGTTGCAAAAGAGTCAATAAGAGTTTTCTTTGCCGTTTAATTGCTGAGATAAAATTAATAAAAATGATTAAAAGTCAGAATGTATATTTTTGATATCTTTTTTTTCCGACCAATTGAAACCAAATTGGATTCCGCGCCACATTTGAGGTATAAAAATCACATATAGAATGCCACATATTTAAATTATTGCATTTTTTGAGATATCACATTTATATGCTCGTGAAAGTACAGCCCAAAAGATGGCCAATTCCTTGGCGGATTTCTTTAAATTTGATATATATATCTATATTTTCCACTTTGAATCTGTGTACGCAATTTTATTTATCTAACAGATTTCCTTTTGGCGTTGCTGTAATAAGTTTTATTCGAATAATCAAATAGGCAGATTTCGTTTGAATGAATGCCTCTCAAAATCTGGCAGAATTCTACAAATTTGGTCTTAAGTTCCACATACCTGATTTCATCAGTCTAGCACAAAGCATTTTTGTGTTTTGTTCACAGATAGGCTGACATAATTCCAAAAATGTGTTCATCGAACCCGAGGAGATCTAAAATGTAGAGATTCTCACTTTTTGGCGATTATTGTGTTTTTCTTTATACATATAAATACTAAAAAGCGAAAATATTTGAACGACAAGCGAAATGATTGCGCATTTCTACCGTCAGTCGACATTAAAAAACCACCCAATTTTGCCACGTACTGGATTCAAAAACATAGAACATATTTTTTAATGGAACTTCAGCTTCGTTTGTTATAAATTAATATAATAGTTTTGCAATCAAACTATTTTGTATTTGCAATCGAATGATCATAGAACTATGACCAATTTTTTCGGACCAGAGAAATTGTATTGAAAGTTTCTATACATTAAACTGATTATTTCAATACAAACATTGAAACAGCAGAAGTGAGTAGATTTTGAGAGAATAAAGTCTTGATTCACGTAACGTTATCACCATAGCCCACAATTCAAAATTGAGGTGCATCGTAAAACAAGCATTTTCTAATTTCTACACTAAATTTCTACCTAACTTCTTGCATTTGTTGAATAGATAAATTTATAATTAATATATGCCGCTTAATTTGCTTCACTTTGATATTTTGATCTTCAGGAATAAAAATTTAACAGCAGATGAATAAAAAACTTTTTTTTCCTAGTTTGAAATACCACGATATTTAATATTAAATGCATTCTGATTTAACAGTTCTGTATTATATAATTACTGTGTATAAAGGCAATTTCTACATTATTTCGCGTTAAAATTAGAATTTTATGAATTAAAATAATATTTATAAAAACAAAATTCTGAAATAAATGTAGCTGGTCCTTTCAGGTGAATTACATGCTTTGAAATGCATCTAATAAATTATTTCAAAATGTTTTTCTAAAGTAATAAGAATGAATGCAGTGAGTGTGACATTTTAAATAACAAACGTAATTTCTTTTAGCATAGTCGTGAAGAAAGCTACACATGTCTCTCTATTCCTGGTACGAAATATAGTATTTCATTTAAGTTTTTGTGCACGAAATTGTACTGAAGTAGCTTGAGTGAATCAGAAAATAACACAAAATATAAACTTAAAAATATTTTACAAGCGCGATTTTACTATATACTATAAGCTAAGTAGTGTCCATGAATGTATTAAGGTTTTAAAAAGTATGATACGACTATAATAGAATAGTCCCACATCATGATTATCTGGCACATCAAGCATTACTCTACGCTAGGCGAAAAAAATACAAAAATAACCATCTCTTTTCTTGATTAACCTAGAGAAAGCCACCAATTAGCTTAACTGATTCAACAACTCTAGCACCAGCAATTATGCTGATAATGAAATTGAGCTGTTTCGATTCATTATTGGCATAATGAATTGAAATTCCTTCTTTCAGCTACTTTGTTAAGTTAATATTGGCGTAAAGCCGAGTTTCTGCCCACAAAAAAAAAAAAAAAAATGTTCGCCAAACAATATTTATACCTTTTTTTCACAGTCTCATTTTAGCCACTGGTGTTTATATAATTTATCCTTTTCAAAATGAAAATATTAGTTCTGTCTCGGATAGGATCCTAATGGTAATACGTTCATAATGCTTATATTTTCTAGTAGCTTTGATTTTTTTTCTCTAAACTCATCGCCAAGTCTTCAACAGTATGCAAGAAAAGGTAATTATCTGGCCTCCATTAAATATTCATGGGGAATATCTGTGAATCTGTTTTTCTTATTATAAGCCTAACTGCGCAAAGAGAAATAATACAAATTCGTAATAGGGATTATTAAAAGTCTTTTATTGTGGTACCTTTTTTGGAACCTATACTAGCTCTTAGGTGGTATGGCAATCCCTAAAAAGGATAACCTATTAATCAACGACGGAATATTTTGTTTAAAAAACTTCTTATCAAGTAAATCGATGCGTATAATAATCTTCAACATTTAAAGAAATTTCTAGTAAAACCTGAAGAAAGGTTATTCTACGACAATCCTCTGAAAGCTCCAATAATTCAGCTCGAGAAAGATTATATTATAAATGAAGGAATACAGAGAATTATAAATCAAACAATTTTTCGAGTTTATATTTGGCATTTCAAAATATTATTATCAATAATTTTTTACCTATACTTTTAAAACAAATTTTTGAACATATATACGATATTGTCTCAATAATTGATTAAAATGAAAAAGTATTGATGTTGATATTTTTAGCTATAGTTCGAGCTGTAGGAAGTTTTGTTTTCATTTTCCTATAAAATTTAAAAATTGGATCATCATAGCTTTCTATCTAGCCATCGCTTATGTGGATTTGAATTCCAGTTACAGAAAAACGAAGTGCATAAATTGAATTTTGTTAGATGTCTCCTTAACACAGACATAATCCTTATTTTGTCTTAATTCATTTCGTTGTAAATATATTTGAAAAATTAATTGTAAGCGTTGTTTACAAGAAAAGGAGAAAATAAATATTTAGTTATATTACTAAAATTCAAAAAGTTTCTTAAGGCAGAGGAATCTGAAAAATTAACCAATATTTCTAGTTATATGCCATCTGCTATTTGAGGATTCGACAAAAGATAAACTCGATCAAACACATTCTTGGAATAGGAAAATATTCAGAAGTATAATTTGAAAATTAATTTTAATGCCTGTTGTTAGGCTCACGATCTTTACTTACGATTCACTTATCACTATGACTAAATAGAAACTAACTTTCAAAGTATCCTTTCTGATTTGATGCAGTATATCAAGACAAAGTTATGTTTCTTGGATTTCTATTTTCTCTAGATTCTTTTTGAAAAGCTATGGCATCATTTCATTTTCACATTGAAAAATCTTCATAAAATGATCCAGGGCATAAATAAAATATGATAAATATTTTTCATTACTAGAGACATAGATTCATTTGGGCTGTGTCTAATTAGCCTTTAGCCACAAATTTCGAATTTGGAAAAAAAAATCTGCTTATTACGCCATAAATCGTTTTACTCATTTTATCTCAATGCACTTCGATATGTCTGAGGATAAATTTTATTGCTGATGAGAAAGTGTAACAATAATAAACGTTGTTTGGTCTAAAGGGATCACATATCTCTTCTGACAATGATATAAAAAAAAAGAATAAATCATTTTTAGTCATGTGTATATAAATAATTCTTGCTTAATTCTTCATGATAAAATAAATAAGAACATTCAAATATTCTATCGCTATAAGATAAATATTTTTTACAACTAAGGATTTTTTTTCTGATAAAGGATGTCCCAAAATTAACGCGAGGTTTCAATTTGCCACCCTTCTGGTAATAAAGTGTTGGCAACCCTATTAAAAAAACCATTTAATTGTTGGTAGCTCAGGGTTAGTAAAATATAGCGTTATACGATAGAACAACGTGTTTTCACTGTTGAACAATATTTCAAAAATAATGAAAGTCTGGTCACCACAGTTTAAAAATTTGAGAATTGGCCCCTTGGATCGTGTGATATAACACCACGGGATTTATTTTTATGAGGTTATTTGAAGTCAAAAGTCTATACCAACAAGACAACCAGCACAGCGTGCTTTGAAGAAGGGAATTCAACGCAGCACAACGAAATTCAGCCACATTTATGCGAAATGGTCATTGAAAATTTCGACAAAAGAGTGCGTATGTGGCAGCAAACGCGTGAAGGTCATTTTCCCTATGTGTTATTTCATACATAACCCTATCCTGTTTACTTTACGATTCAATAAAAATATAACAATTTGAAGAAAGAAATTGTGTCTTTTATTTAATTCATATCTTGCGTTAACACGTTGTTCAATCGTGTAACACTCCATTTTTACTAAACCTAAATTATCAATTGTCAGATGGTTTTTCTAAATACGGTTGCCAACACTTTACTGAAAGAAGGGTGGGAAATTCAAATCGTGTGCTAATTTTGGGACACCTTTATTTAGGGACTTTACAGCAAATGATCTAATGGAAATAAGTATTAAAACATCATACATTTCAAATGTGCTGTAATATGTTTACTGATATATTCGAATCATCTTAAATGATCTGCTTCCACATATTTCGTAGTTATAGTAGAAGAAAGGTCATCTAATTAGATAGAAAGAAGGGGAATTAGAACCCAATTTTTCGACAACAACATAAACCAAAAACTTGATAAATGATTCAGAAAAATCTAATCCATAAAATTCCTTCCAGTTTTGCTATAAAGAAAGAAGACGTTAAAAAAACTGCCTGATTTAGCATATTTTATTTCTGCACTGAAAGATGCCTATCTCATTAATAAGAAATGAGTTTGAATCTTATCTGTAATGCCTGGTATTCTGATTAAACGATTAAAAATAACTAATGACTTTTGTTTATTCTCTTGAATGTCTCAACGCCATTTTACATGTGATCATAATTAAATAAGAAATTTTGAATAAGAAAACTTATCCCTATAAATATTCCAGCGCTTTTTTTAACAACAAAGAACTATTATCTCTGCTCTTTTAATTTACGCTTATAAGCAAATAAGATTACGTTCGACACGAAAATATTAATCTTGATGATATTGTGCACAATTAATGTATTTCAGCTTTCAAGTATTTTTTTAATAAATGATGGATATAAATGTATTTGCCCCTAATTACGTATTTATAATATAAGTTCTAGAAAATACAATGTAAATCCTAAAAAAATATTGTATTTTGTCATGCAATATCTGTTGATTCAGAACTCAGTTTACTGAGATGTAAGCAAAATTTAAACCCACGACGAAAATGTTATTTCGTGAGTTTAAATCAGAAAAATGTCCAAAACATTCTGCCTCTATTATTCCTTGCGCCAAAAATTCTTTTTACAGCAATTTTTGGGTGCACATCTTAAGTAGAGAAGTATTTTTCAATAAAAACAATAGTTTATTCTGAAATTTCTGATATAAACCATTTATGATTCCTTTCACACATCCTCCACAAAATTTAAGATTATAATTCTTGCATCAAATTCATAAAACATGAAAAAAATAAAAATAAAAATTATAAAATAATATATTTACAGTATTTGAAAAAGATATATATAAAGCAGAAAGTTGAAATGAGATTTGTAGAAAAGAAAGCTATTGAACTAATCATATCAAATTTAAAGTTTAAATTTGTAAATAAAGCCACCGATTTCATCAAAGCCAATGTTCTAGTGCAACAAGAATACCAAAAAAAATCTTTTAAAGAGCTGATATGAAGACAAATCGGGCGAATAAGAAGTGAATGAATTTTTCACTTCATTCAGGCACAAAGTAGCATTCACAAGAAACCAATTATTGCACGCAATTGTAATTACACCTACTTTAGAAGATCACGTGATCGCAATGGTACAATGGCAAATAGTTGCATTGATGAAACAACCATTAACCATTGGGTTCACATGATCTTCCAGAGGTAGACGTGACCATATAGTACGCACAATAGTTGTCCTCGTGTGAACGTTGCTTTAGAGCAGTAGTAGAACAAAATCTGAGAAGGAACTCTGGCTGGCATCTAATTTTTGAGTTAAATATTTTAAACAGCCGTTTTTGCTTGTAAGTCTGAATTCCTAGTCAGTGCAAAATAAGCAGTATTTTATCATATGTGCCAGTCAGTAATGTGATGGAAGGGAACTTCTTGAAAAATCATATGATTACTGCTGAATATAGATTTGCAAGAGATCTTGTTGCAGCTGTAATAGAAATTCGAGCTATTTATGTGCCTAATTTTAGCATTTACCAACTTGATAAAACATTTTTCACGGTGCTGCAGAGAATTAAAATAGGTGACATTTTCTCAAAAGAATGGCCTCAGCTTGACGATCTCGTTAAAAGGTATACAAGTGGAAATGGACGATCCGACTACAGTGACAAGCAGTTTTTATTATGTGTGGCACAATTTATGGAAAATTACAAACCTGAGCTTAAATCAGAAGATGAGTTCCTATTTGTTTGTTCCAGAATTGCTTATGTAACTGCCTGTTTTTTGAAAAAAAATGACCAATCAGATGTCATAAGTGTGGCAGTGGATCGCGTATATGAAATACTGATTAATACATTTTATTCCACAACAATGACTGAAGCAAAACCTTTAATTAAAGACATCCAGGATCAGAAATATCGTTTGGCGTACTATTTAATTAAAACTCTTGTTAGAATGAGAGGTGTTTTTATACCAGATTTGGAACTATCCGATTCGGCTAATTTACTTTTCACTGCTGACCATAAAAATAAAATAAAAGAGTTATTCAGCACAGAATGGTCTGTCCTTGATGGATTGATAAAATCTTTTATTTGTGAAGATCGAAAATTCAATTACAGCGATGAAACTCTTTCACGATGCATAGATAAAATTATAGCAGATTACGGATCTGAACAGAATACAGAAGACGAATTTGTGTTAGTTTGTGCAAGAGTGGCTTACGCAGCTGCATGGTGCATGAGAGAAAACAACGTATCATCTGCGGCAGAATTAGCAGTAAACCGCATATACCAAATGGCAAAAAATAAAATTCATTTCAATAAATATGAAGAAGATGAAGATTACCGTTTCGCTTGTGATTTGGTAAAAAGCGTTGCTAATATGAGAAGTAATCCTCTTACCATTGCAGAAATGTCTCATTTTACTCATTACACCTTTTTCATGATTGCGCATCGAAATAAGATAGAAGAGTTCTTATCTAATGAAAAGTCTTACCTCAATGAAGTCGTGAAAACATTTGAAAATAAAGATGGGGATATGGATTATAATGATGCCCAATTTCTGCAATGCATCGATCAAATTGCAGGCAATTATGAACTTGAGTATAAATCAAAAGAAAAACTGGTGTTTGTTTGTGCTAGAATATCCTATGCAGCTGCGTGTTTCTTAAGGGTAAACAAAAAATCGAACGCTCCAGGCATGGCTATAGATCACATGCTTAAAATACTTAAGGATATAAATCTTTTACCGACTTCTAAAGAGGAAGAAGTGTTGCTTATGCATACGCAAGATGATCATTATTGTTTTGCTTATGATTTAGTTAAAACTGTATTGGAATTGCAGAATGTTCCTGTATGTGACTCAGATAGGCCTGATCCAGATAAATTTCTTTTCACAGCAACACATAGAAACGACATAGAAAATTTTTTTTCGAAGGAATCGACTCACCAAGACAAGATGATGGATAAGATAAGAAATAGGCAGGGACACGTCGATTATAGTGATAATAATTTTCTTAGATGCATGCGTCAAATTGTAAAGGAATACCAGCATGAGCAAGAAAGGAAAGAAGAGTTTATATATATTTGTGCAAAGATTGCCTATCTGTCTGCATGCTTCTTGAAACAGAACTTTAAATCGAATGCGACATTCTTGGCTGTCAACCGCATATACGAATTAATTAAAGCCATAAACTATTTTAGCAATACTACAGAAGAACAGATGCTCATTTTGAAAGCTCAAGACGATCACTATTGTTTTGCTTATAATTTAATCAAAACCGTATTTGAAATTATAGGCATTCCTGTTTCTCCTATAGACTCACCTGACCCAGATAACATTCTTTTGACTGCCACCGATAGAAATGAAATTCAAGAAATGCTTACCGAAGAATGGTGTCAACTAGATGAAATGGCGACAAAGTTTACAAGCAAGGGAGGACGCTTAGATTATAGTGACAGTAAGTTTCTAGATTGTATGGATCATATTGTACAAGCTTACCAATCTTGTGAAAACGGATATGTGCCCGTATTCGCAAGAATTGCTTATACAGCGGCAACTTTTTTGATAAACAACCATAGATCAAATGCTACATTCTTGGCTGCCAACCGTATGTATGAAATGAGCAAAAATTCCTTACATATAAGTAAAAGAATAGAAGATGAAGGGTGGACTGAAGAAGAAAATTATGATCTCGCTTATGATTTGGTTAAAGCAGCATTGCAAATAAGCATTTCTATCAAAATGGAGACGTCTGTTTCTGGTGATTCTTCTTCCATGATAAAAGATTTTCTGGCAAAGGAATGGCCATGTCTGCATGCACTAGTGAGGAAATTTACCAGAAGACGAGCAGGTATGGCATTTAGTGATGATCATTTTCTGCATTGTGTGCAGAAAATTAAAAATGATTATGAGTCTGAACTGATATCTGAAAATGGAATAGTGCGTGTCTGTGCTAGAATAGCCTATATAGCAACTTGTTTCCTGAGAAAAAATAAGAATTCGAATGCAGCAGATTTAGCTGTCGACCATGTATACCAAATGAGAAAAAATTTCCGTCAATTTGAGGAAGAAAATTTGTTCAGTGTGGATAAACGAGATGAGAAGTATCGTTTCGCTTACGATCTTGTTAAAACAATTATGGAATTGCAGAATACGCCTATGAACGATCTAGAATTACCTACCCCGGATAATCCCCTTTTTACATCTCAGCATAGGAAGAAAATTAAAAAGCTTTTAAGAAGAGAAAGCTCTACAATTGATGAACTAATTGAAAAGTTAACAAATAAAGATGGAAATTGGAATTATAGCGATGGCAACTTTCTACTGTGCATGGATCAAATTTTCAAAGATAACAAATATGATCAAGTTACCAAAGATGGATTTGTACGACTTTGTGCAAGAATAGCCTACCCAGCTTCAAATTTCGTAAGGAAAAATAAAAAATCTAATGCCATAACATTGGCTGTGAACCGTATTCATGAAATGGTGATGGACATAGTTTATTTCAACAAAGACCTGGAAGATACGAGGTTCTTGGAAGATATAAAAGAGGATAAATACCGTTTTGCATATGATCTTGTCAAAACAGCCACCGAAATATTAGGCCTAGAAGAGCAAAAGAAAAAACTTCCCAACCCAACAAATTATCTTTTTACAAAGCAGCACAAAGATATAATGACAAAGTTATTCACCACGGAAGGACCTGGACTTTCTCATTTGATAAAAATGTTTACTTATAAGAATCGGAATCCGGATTACAGCGACAAAAACTTTTTAAGATGCATAGATTATGTTATAAAAGAATATAAACCTGAAACCTATACTGAAGAAGGATTTATTCTGCTTTGCTCTAGAATTGCTTACGTAGCTGCTTCCTACTTGATGAAAAGATGCAGATCCCACGCTACACTTTTGGCAGTCAACAGAATACATGAAATGGTCAAAGATGTATATTCACGTGGAACTCTGAGCCAATCTTACTGGTAAGATATACAGGAGATATATTTTATATAATAGAAGACTTTTGAAAATCTTTTTTTTTTCAAAAGGAAAATTTTAATGTTAACCACTCAACAAAATAATCATTGTTTGATGATTATATGCAGAAATAGGATTTTATTCAACGTTTTATTTTATCTTTAATAAATTGTTATACTTTACTTGTTGCATGCTATTTTCTTTTCATAATAAGATTATTTACGAAATGAAATATGAATAATATATGAATAATTAAAGCACTGTGAGCAAATAATTAATAATTTTTAGAATTTAGGGGAGATAAAAATTAATTAAATTTTTGTTGTTTAATAAAGTTTTAATAAGAAGTTTTAAATAATTGTTTCACAATCATTAGAAAAATCATTTAGAAAAATCAGCTAGAAAATCATTTCTAATTTTCCAAAGAATATTTATGCCAGATTTGCTATTTTTGGTTATGATGATTTGGTATCTAGAGCGCCATTACATATATATTCTCCTATATTATTAGAAGAAATTACAAATCAATCAAAATGAAATGGTATATAGTTAATTTCCTCTTCTCTCGAGTATGTGTCACTTTTGATTAAAAATGTATTTTAGCTATGAAACAACAACGGTTGATTTGTGATCATTTAATGCACTTAGTTGACCATAACAAATTAACTTTATCACCCATCCAGTATGTTCAGGGAAATTAAATAATTTGATTTTAAAGCTCAGCCATGACTAAGTGCACTTGAATGCAACATACACCAAACCTAATAATGTGACTATGATGTCTCTATTTTCACTGAAATGTATGAACCAATTGTGAAAATTTTCAGAGATGAAAAAAATGCTTAAATTAGAATCAGATGAAGTTAAAAATCAAAACTAGAGCATTTTAATGTTTGACTTTAGAATTCCTATATTACTAACTATGCATCTAATTGGTATTTCAGGAGCAAGGCATTGTTTCATAACGGAACTCTTCCAACCGTGGGTTTTTCCTACCTTGCCTATTTAACCCTCCGACTGCGAAATTTCTTAAAAATCACTATTTAGATGCGTTATTTGTAAATGGATTCAAATATTTTTCAAACAAAGTAAACCTATACTATATGATACACATAAACAATCTAAACTACGAAAAATGTGGGATGCAAAAGAAAATGGGCTGATTGCCATACCTCGGAAATCACGGGACAAGCAACTGGAGGATTAAAACCTGTGTAAAGTTTTAATTGCTTTTTTTACGTTAGCAATACTCACGAATAAATATAAATGCTTTTACAACAAAAAAAAATTAATCTATTTGTATACAATAATATTATGACAAAAACCCTTAAGTTAAATAGAATAACTGAGGTGAGATATCTAAATTATCTTTTATCCCGGATAATGCATTCACTTTATATATCCACACTAAAAACACCTACTTTTTATCTGGAGCCTTTCAGAAGCATGAAATACATGAAACCAATTTATGAAGAAATTCATGAAAATCACTTCAAACAAAGCTCTTGAATATGTGCTCAATTAGTACAAAATATTCAATAACATTGTTCTGGCATCTTTATTATATTGCATAGCGTTCACACTGTGGAAAAATATCGGGAAGATATAAAATATCTTGCGGTAATAGTATGTATGATAAATACTGGGAAAGCAGGCTGATAAATACTAATGTCATCAACAAAACAGATCACTTAATGCAGTCATTAATAGATTTTCTTGTTAATTATAGAATTCTAACTACCACTCGAAATGAGAAGGAATTCAGAAAATAAGTATTCAGTTTTCCTTACAAATTGCTTTTCGGTGTCCCACCATTTGGAGGAAAAAATATTCAAGACTGTTTTATCCTAAAGTACAGTTGCCACTGGTGCTCTGTTTTGATCGTGGTGCTCATTTAATGGCAGTATTCCACCATTTTTCTTGATTTGATTGATTTTTTAAACAAGATCCAGTGAAGCCGCAATATGCCAAATTTTTAATAACATTTGTTAAAAAAAATCTTAGTCCAACAGATTGAAATAGCCTTCTGACGGAACTGATGACTAAAGTGAAATGACTAAACAAAACGTCTTTAACAGGGTTCACATAGGCCAACTACGGCGCGCAATAGAAGGTTACGCATACCTCAGGAAGATCTCGTGACCACAAAGAGACAATGGCAAGAAGTTGTTCCGATGAAACAATCATTTGCCATTGTCCATTGGAGTCGCGTGATGTTTCTGTGGTAGGCGTTACCGCAAATTGCTTGCAATGGTTGACCTCGTGTGAAAGCTGCTCCAACGAATGCAGAGAAGTATGTTAATAAACATCTTGTCTGAAATTTTATCACACATTTTTCTCACAACGCTAAATCTTTTATGTAATAGTTATTTATTCATGTGCTGCTGTGGTAAATCACAAAATTACATAGAAGATTTTTTGCTGTATTAGAACGATGATTGGAATAAAAAAAATATTTACATGAAAATAAAGCAGGCAATTGTCAGTCAGTTTGAAACTTCTAGTTGAGAAAATTGTTATTCAAAAGTTAATATCATTAATTGAAACCAAACTTTCAGAGGCACGCATTGAATCTTCTTTAATCAAGACATCCATTACGAAACTGTCTTCTTGTAAGACTATACTTCGGTGCACTTTGGAATTACTTTTCATATATAAGGCAAGACTTATCGACAATGAATAATCTCCTTGTTGTAGTTCCTGAAGTATTTGGATCAGAAGAAATGAAATTTTCACATGGATTGATTACATATATCGCTAATCAATATTTTCCTGGAGTTTTGTCGCCATATCCTCCAGAATTCACACCAACTTTGTCATTTGAGGTTTGCGCAAGAATTCAAGACAGTTTATCGTTTTCAAAAAGGCGTGCCCGAATGCTTTTGAAGAATTATTCTCTGGATATGAGAAGACATATAATAATTTCTTTATACTTTGCGAAAGACCTGCAGATACTTTCTTGCTTTTCAATTACACCCACTCTGCTTTCATAAACTTTTGTTGCGAGATTTCGGAATATGCAATATGTATGTATAAGGAAAGATTTTCAGAATCTTTTGAGCTAGCAATACTTACTATTTTCCGTGTTTTGTGGAAAATAAAAATTTATTGGGATAATACATCTGAAAGTCCTACATGCTTTAATCATTGGAGATATTTAGATTTATTCTGCATTTGGACGGGAGATGAAGACAAAGAAAATGAACCATATCGAGCAAACTTTTAATGCTGAAATATTTCAGTACAAATTTATTTTATTCAGGTACAATAGTAGTTTAACTATAGTTATAACGGAGTGCTTCCTCCTTTGCAATTCTACTTTTTCGTAATTCTTTTCAAATTGTTAGACAAATTTCCTCTGCGTCTGTTTCCTGTATTTTAAATTTTTATATTTTCAAAAAACAATTAAAAAATCTATTTAATATTTTTATTTTATAATAAGATAACCAAATATGTATATACAAAATAAATGGTGTATATTTCTATTTAATCAATTTCCTATATTTTGTATGTTTTAATTCTTATGGCAGCAATTTTTAAGATAAATAAATCCTTTTATCAAGTGTGTAAATCTCAATATGTTTGCAAAATCATTGCGAGTATTACACAAAAATTATGACATTTTCCGCAATGTGCATATATAAGGGAGTAAAGAACATATTTGTTAAATTTACTAATATGTCTGAATTTTTTTTCCTTAAATATCCCTGTCTTTAAAGAGAGTTGTAAACATTTTAACAATAATTTTGATCTATAATACCACTTTTTACATAGAATAAAACACAAAATAGTATTCAATTCTCTTACTATAATTTCATACTTTTTTATTAACGAAAACAAATCTATTAATGATTAAAGGAATGCAAAAGATGAGAATTGTCTATTACCAATGAAGTTAAACTTATTTAGCTTCAAATGCTAATTATAAAAGCAGTGTAAAATTATTATAAATCTTCTATGGAAAAATTTTATGTATCATTTCCGATACATATCTCAAACCTACATTTATATCACTGGTAGATGAAATAAATTTTCTTAAAGGCCAGTGATCTTATGAAAGAAATTAAAAAAAAATTACTATATCCACTTTTCGCTACCTTTTCTGTTCCCTTAATTTATAAGATATTTCAACCACTATTATTATTCTTGCTTTTTATATTTATTACGAGCCGCCTTTGGCGACCAGCCGGTTCGCCAGTATTACCGCTCGCTACAATTTTTAATTAAATATTTTAAGTAACTGGTCTCTTAAAGGATTCTCCAACAAAATATTTTTAATCTTCAAATTTTGATAGTCATACCAAATTATACTGTTTAGTTCGTTTCGATCAATTTACTATATATATTTTGCTAATTTGTTGTCATTTCCGGAAAAACTTCAACTTTAATTTAAAATGTAAATGATGAAATTGCAATTAATATTAAGATATTTTTTTATAAAATCAAGCGTTTTATTTTATTTATCATGTTTATTGTTATTTATTAATTATTATTATTAGTGAATGTGAGTATTGCAAACAGAATCGCTCAGTATTTAAGTCTTATGCTAACTACAAAATATTTTTCATAATTTATGTAATATCTCAAACAATAATTCAACAAAAATTTCTGAGATTCAGCATAAAATTCAGTTTTTAGTTTTGTTTTCAAAAGGATTGAAATGAAATCAATAATAATATTTTGTTCCTGCCTATAAATATATTTTAAAAACTATGAAGTATACATTTAATGAAGTAAGGATAAATATTCTGGACACACCAAATTTTAAATAAATGAATGAATGTTTCTATTTTCCACGATCAACTAAGACTTATTTATGAAGTTTTGAATGTAAAAAATTTAGAAAAACTCAATATTTTCATAATCTTAGGCCAATTAATCTTGAGAAACCTGCGCGCTGATTGGCGTATTTTCTTTGAAGCAATCGATGGAAAATCTAAAATTATCCTTTTTTTATTGAATAGTGATATTCAAAATTTCATAAATCAGTCAGTTTAAGTGATTGGGAATTAAATCTTAAAAGTCAGTGATTTAGTTGATTGGAAATTTACTCTACCACCATCATAAAATCTGTGCTTTTTCTTGCGGTGTATGAATTCTCCTTAATATCCGCTCGAATAAAACAACACATACAAAAGTACTACATAGAACAAACACATCAAAGTAAACATAACATTTTAATAGTTGCCAAATACAAAAGAGGGAAAAATGCAATTAATAAGCAGACGATATTTAGAAAAGTACAGATATTTAGATTGGAAAAGGAAATTATCTGAAATTAACCACACGCGCAGACGATATTTACAAAAGTAAAAATATTCAAACCTAGAAATTAAAATATATGAGTTATTTCATCAATAAATGCCATAAGTTTGTTTATATCTTCATTATTTTAAGAGTCATTAAACATCAAAATGGGTCCGGGACTAAATAAACACCCTGTATAGAGAGTGTAAAAGATCATAAAATAATTTGTCTCTAATTTATTTTTTAGAAAAAATAATATTTCTTATTTGTTTCATTTCCTACAAACATGTGCCGAAAATTATATTTTTGCAGATTTCATTTCCAAAAGGATTTAATTTATTTTTAATTGGAGCTTTAATCAATGTGATGGCAATACTTTGAAAAAAGCTAATTTTTTCCCATGAATGCGAAACGTGCTTAATTTTAATTTTAATTTTTTACGAAAAAAAATTATTGAAAAACATAGTTAAAATATTTATTTAAAAATTCATTAAAAATAGAAAATTAATTTTAAGATTAAAACATTAGTATCATTTAAAAGATAAATTTTTGACCTTAACTTCATGTAAAAATCTTTTTTGTGCGGTAATAATTTCGAAAGTTATAGCAGAAACACGTCAAAATTCCGCTTAATTTTTAAATAAATAAAATTCTAGTTAAAAATTCGAAAAAATAACCCCCAGGTGCACATTCCCGGCTTCCAAGGTATACACGTGCCAAATTTGGTAGCTATAGGTTGAATGGTCTGGCCTGTAGAGCGCCAACATACACACACACACACATTGAGCTTTATTATAAGTATAGAATAAAATCAGCCAATATGTGTCTCATCAAAAGATGGAATGGAGCAATCAAATTAAAGGTAGAATAACTAGAAATCTCACAATGAATATGCATTAGGAAATTGAAACATGAATAATTTAGTATTACAGCCTATGCCCGTGTTCTATACATGTCCCGTATAGTATTACAGCCCATGTCCCTGAAAAAAAAATAGTGATATTACTAATTTTCTTCAGAATTTAATCCCACACTGTTTTGTAAACTGCCTTTGAACTATTTTTAGCATTTTTTTTCCTTTGCACATCTTTTAAAAAATCCAGACTTTTCACATTTTAACTCATAAAATTTCAGACGATTTTTTAAAAGTAAAAAATATACATAAATTTATAATTATTTATTTTATTTTTGAGAAATGAAATATAAATATTTTCGAAGGAAGGATATATAGATAACAATATTTTTTACAAGAAATTTGAATCAAATTTTAAACACTGTTGTTTTTTCTGAAAGTAATAAATCTAATTATTACTGGGAAAAACTATTTTGTATTTTATTGAATTGTGTTTGTTTTATGAAATTGAAAATCTTTTTTTAAGTGATGACTTTAAACATCACTTTTATTTTGGAAATGGGTTATCTAAATCAATCAACTATGATAACCCGTTGTATATTAGATAATTATTTTGCTTGTTTGAAAGTAAATCTGTATGGACAGTATTAATTTTTAACAAATTTAAAACAGGATTTTAAATACTGTCTTGTCATATGAAAGGAAAAAATACAAATAATAATAATTCTAATATATGAATGCTCAGATTTTTGTTTTTAGAATTTCGTACATGATCAAACTGAGATCTGTAGTATAAGATTGAAAGTCGAATAAACAATTTGTTTTTTAACTAACTAAAATGTGTCACAAAAATGAAGTACTGGTTTTGAGATGATATACCAAATTTGATTTCTCTCAGGCGTTGTGTTTTTGAGAATATTATATACTAGATACGAATGTACGGATCGATAGATGATGAATCTTTTGAGCGATTTCCTTCAAAATTTGATACGAAACAACAGTTTAGTTAATAAAATTGCATATTAAATTGGATTCATCTAGTCTTTGTTTTGTTGAAACTATCTCACTTACACTGGAGGATACAGTCCAATTTTTAATGAAAGTATTTTTCTCAAAAATTGATAGATCGAAATTATTACAAATTTGTTGTAAAGACAACCTTCAAATTTTGTCGTTCAAGCTCAGAACGGGTTCTGAGTCTTCGTGTTAGCAAATATATAAATGTACATCATCACAGAAATGTATCTTTAGAATTCAGGGAGCTCTTTAAAAATGAAGACCCTTCAAAGTTTCGAAATTATTTGTTTTTACTATCATAATACTTAACTGTTGTTACTTCATATAAACAAAGTAAAGACTAGCAACTGATTAAATATACATATATTCTTTTCTGCCATTAGTGTTACTATATGCAACCGCTTATGACAAAATTGTTGGATTCTGATTCTCTAAAGCATGTACAGAACAGAAGTATTTTAGAGATTTTTCTTAAAAAGGGTGAGAGTTGCCTGACCGACTGTAAATGAGGACTTGGAGTCATGACATTTTTTTATAAAATGTAAATTGACGAAATCTGCACAATGAGTGGTCCTTAAAGAGTAAGATCTTCTTAATAATTTTAAATACATAGTGATTAAAATAGCGATTCACATGTATATACTTGAATGAAACAATGTAGTCCTGAATAGCAATATCAATTTCATTTGCATATATTAAACACATTTCGCATCTAAATATAATTTAATGTTTCTAAGGGTGGTAAGTCGAACATTCTGGGCCATTTAGAAAATTAAACTTTTTGTGGCAACAGTAAAAGAAATATAATTATTTAATAATTTAATTTGAAACTGATTAAGTTTTTAAAGATTACAGAAAAGTACTAAAAACAATAAAGATGTAAAAACCAAAAGACTTTTCAGAGAAAGGTTAATTCTCCCTTATATAACTCAGCAGCCTAATCAGCAAAAAAGTGGTATTTCTTCTTTCCTATATGAAAAGAAGTGCAGGAGTTCACAATTGCATCAATGTGTGGTTTTGAAGCATCAAAAGCTTATTTGAAATTATGTTGTATCACTTATAATAACATTAATTTACGAAGAAAAAAATGAAATTTCAGATGGCTCGTCTTTCACCAGGCCTCAATAATTTATCAAAGAAATTAACCTTTAGTATTTCACTTTTGTCACTATCAAGACATTGATTTGTTACCTACTTTTTATTATGTTTTTTTTATTCAAACCATATTGACAGATGTTTACTAAGATTTAAAATACTAATTTAATCTGCTATTTAATGTAATTGTGCTGTTCTTCTAGTAATTTAATTAGTGAAAAGGACCAATCAAACGTTTGAAGCATCTAATTAGCTTTTGGATGGTATAGAATATAATTGATTCTTAAGATGAACTTAATTTCTCTCATGCGCTTAAAATACATGCAAATAATTTTGAAATAAGCCAAAATATTCTTCTCACGACTTTCTTGCATGCTTTCAAAATAAAGAGGGCTTTGTAATAAATTTTGCAGTGAAAATAATCAAACATGGCATTGTGTTCTTTTGCTAGAACTTTTTAGTTAAAAATTTGATACCGATATACAATTGAGGTACCAAGGTAGTTTGGTATCAACATTCTAGGCACAAATGAAGTTTGAATCTAAAATCCAGTATAATTTGATGTATTTGGCTAAGTATTTTACGCTAAACTTTTGAAGAAAAAAGTTAAAAGCAAATTTCATCCCCAAATTGGTCAATTTTATAAATTATTTTACTTATAAACCGATAGGCATGATTACAGTCATGTTTTTCAGAGTCTGAAAGATTAAAATTTGAAGATTTATGAAAATATCGAATACTTTTAGGTCCTTTTTAAAAAGTTATTTATATTGTTTTATATTTTCACTGCTTAGTAACTATGAAATAAAAATAGTCCGAAGACATTACATTATGAAATATAAGCTATCAACGAGTTAAAAACTAGCCGAGTAGCTAATCCATTTGTCATTTTAATGCTATTACACCTTCAAATAATATGAAAACAATAGTATCAATTTTTACAGTTTATTAATATAAAATAATTAAATAAATTTATATTGACCATTTTTATTTGACCATCTGAGTTATTTCCCATTTTCATTTCATTAGTGTTGAATATCAAAACGCCACTGCAAAAAATATCGAAATATACAAAATTATCAAATATCTTTCTATTCTCAACATATAAAATAGTTTTAATTTTTCCTTTATAGTATCTCTTTTAGACATTTAAGCTTTATAATATGCATTGCAAGAAGATCATTTCCTCTGGACACCAAGGCAGCTATTGGGAAATTACCTGAAAACATTATGCTACGATATAATCGTACGCCATCTGGTTACAAATATCTAGAAACAGATATACATTTTAGATAAAAAGCAGCTATAACTGATCTATAGCAAGGTTCATACGAGGCCAACTATTGCGCTCAAATGAAGGACATGCCTACTTCTGTAAGACCACGTGACCGCAATGAGACAATGGCAAATAGTTATTCCGATGAGACAACTATGACTGACCCGTTGGTGTCACGTGATATTCCTGAGGTAGGCGTAGCCTTCCATTGCGTTTAATAATTAGCCTCATGTGAACCCTGCTTATATGCAAACGTCTGGCGTCATACGTACGCTGTTGTTATAAATATACTGGAATAATATTATTTCTACCTTTCATCGTTCCTCTGTAATAAGAAATAGGCTGGTTATCAAATATGGCAGAAGCAAAAGACTCTATTGTAAAGAATGCCCAGAAATTTGCTGAGGACATTGTCACCTGTGTTATGCAAAAACGCCACCAAGACTGGCTACCATCAGAAACTTATCAGCCTAGTGAAATGTTCGGTCAATACCGAAGAGAAGTACTTCATTTTTGTGAAAAGAATGAACGTGCCTTGAGAAACGAATGGTGGCAGTATTTTAACGGCAAAGACAAGTCTATTGAGAACTATGAAAAATTCTGCTCTGTCGTAAAGTCCATTGTATCAAACATGGAATTCAAAGTAGGAAAACTTCTAGTTCATGTACTGAAACTTTCCGAATTCGCTGCCCATCTCTACAATTCTGGTTGCATCGAAGCCCCTAGTACAGCTATAAAGCATATTGGGGAAATTCTGCAAACTTTTCCAGACTTTTTTAAAGTTGTACTTTCAGAAGAACAGTTTTTGCACGAATTTTGCTTATAGTCACGACTACACGGTAAAAGTGAACAGAGGAATAACTTTTAAGACGAACAAATGTACAGATTTTAACTATTGACTTGGATCACATGCGATTTGCTTTTAAATATAAAAATGACTTTTTAAAAACTGTTTTTATAGCATTAGAGTCAACCTGCACGTTGACGATATAAAGGTATTTCTTTTTCTAACTAATGTGATTTTTTAACGGATTTTCCTATATCATGTACATGCTTTAATAATAAAAAAATGAATCTGTTTATTATTGTATTAATGACTCCAATTACGTTTCTTTTATGTTAGAGTAAACCTACTTAATTCGCATAAAATCTTAATTCAAATGTCTTGTAATCGATTTTTGATTGAATACTTTTTAAAATCGGTTAATTGCTTCTAATTCGAAATTGTGCTGATAAACATGTCTGCCATGTGACTCGCCAATGTTTCTTATCTACTATTTAACTGTGCCGAGCCATCAAATTAGATGCCCTTTTTTTACTATAATTGCGAGATAATAAATGGGAGGGGAGGCCATTTAATTAAAGGATCTAAATATCTGGTGAGTTGTGGCAATGAGGTATTAAATTAAATTGATTTTGGATTTTTGTACTACAAATTTTACTTAACTGCTACGGGATCCAAAATAAATTAAATAAGGATTAAATTGAAAATAGTAAGGACTAGTAAAAGTGGCAATATCTATATTTTTATTCCGAGATGCAGGTTGCTATTTTAACAAGATGTCATAATTAGAAATATTAAGGTAGTTAAAAGTTCAAGAAAAATGTTTTCGATAATAGGTATGATAGTGTTTTAAACGTCAATACATCATCGTTCTGCCTTAGAGTATGCAAATGAAGAAAAAAAAATATGCCCCTCATTGTATTACTTCTGTTCATTTCCATATTCTGATGCTGTTAATGACGACTCTATCTCATTAAGGGGAGAGACGCGGAAGGATGAGCGCATTTCTGGAATTCTTCGACCGCGATTTTCGCCCTATTAGATACGTCTTTGTTCAATATTTTTCCCCCGTGGGTATGTGAATATTGTGTCGTTTCTGAACGAATCCTTTTAATTCAGTCTGCGAGTAACCCGAGTTTATTTTATTGTTAAATGTAAACATCCCCTCCTTTCATCATTCTTTTCACCCCAATTTTGACGAATTAAACCCATCCTATCGCATACGCAAAAGCGCGGAGCATTTTAGAATCCGTTGTCAAACAATAGATTTTGATCCTTTTTTCCAATTAACGATGCTCGCATGTCTCGATTTACAAATAGTCTAAAAACCCTCTTAAGGTAAAAAAAAAAAAAAAAAAAAAAATCTTCATTAACTATATTTAAGATTCTACTATCCTTGACGAAACCTATAATTTGAGCTCTAAAATTCTCGGTTAATTTTCTAACTCATTATTCTAGAAAAAAATAACGCCAATTAGGCGATTTTAGAAATATTTTGAAGCAACTGCCTCGAGAAATTTTTCATTTATTTTTCCTCCAGAAATTTTTGTGAAAAGTGGTTGCATGAATGACATGATTCTGTGTATATATCCAGTTTATCGAAATTTAGTGAATTAAAAAGGACGAAACCCTTCGTTATGATAACTTAATTTGTGCACTATTGCTATTTTAGAAGTAATGTTAAAGCACAATTAACCCAAAATATATAAATACTTTTAAAACGTAGTTATTCTAAGAAGACCTCTAATTGAGCTGTTACAAAATCGTATATATTTTTCATGCTGTTATGTACAAGCTAATGTTTTTCATCTTCTTTTGTTTAACAAGAAGTCTATCAGATTTGTCAAAAGACATTATGCAAAATAATTGTATAGGTAAGTGATATTTGTTCAAAAATTTCCTGCATTGTCAAAAAGCTGTTCTTCAACAATTTTTTTTTCTTAAAGTTTCGTTAATTTTTCTATGTGGTTTTTAGCGCAAGATATTTTGATAAAACTGCGACGATGCTTTTGATAATTTTCATAATCCATTAAATTTAGAATGCTTATTTCTGTCCTGATTTCGAAAGTAGTGTTTCAATAGTACTAGTTCAAGTTGACAAGTATCTGTATTTTATGGAGCCGTAGTTACATCAGAATTTTAAGAGTAATATTTATTTAATATCAACTTTCTTAATGATAATTTTTACTATTGTAAAGTAGTTAATATGTCTCCATAAGTGAAAAATGGGTATAATAATGATGAAAAGAAGATATATAGATAACCATGTGCCTGTCTCAAGAGGCGCCAATAAGCCAAAATACAAACCCTACTTTTTAACACCATGTATGATAAGGAGATAAAAATGATATCATGCCCTGGTCAATGTAGATTTGTGCTTTGGTAATAAGGACGAATAAAGGACAAAATAAAAATAAAAAATTTTTCTGTACCACCAGGTGGCATTAATATTCACTGCACCACAATAAGCAGGAGTGGTTTTCTAATAGAGATCATATTTCTCCCTTTTTGGCATAAATGCGTTAACACTGGATACGGTCGAGAATACTTTGTTTGACATTAGTGAACATTATCTAATAATTTTACTGAATATATTATGTGAATTTCCATGTTGGAGACTTATTTCTCGACCGATTGTCACCAAGAATTTATCTGGAACTACAGTTGTCATCACATGGTTAAATAATCGAATTTTGATTCAAGTCATTGCGTTTGTGTGCATGCGAAAATACAGGGAGGCAGAAGGTCAACCCTTTGACAGATTTGGTTCAAAATTTGATAACAATCTGCCTTTTAGATGCTAAATCATGCATCAAATTTTTATGTATGTAACTGTTTAATGCTTGAAGAAATCTAGTTTAGTAGTTTTGAACAGGCAGAGGGTCAGATTTCCTTTGAAAAGATTTCGTAGAAAATTTGTGAGAAATTTTGCAAATTTAGTTTAATGTCTCTATAAAAATTTCATCCGTCAAACTTAAAGCATTGTTGAGTTATCTTACTCACAGGCAGACAGATACAATGCTAAAAAGAGCGCAATGAAAGTTGTCTTCAAAATCTAGAGTTCGAATTTTTTGATGATAACAATACTTCCACTATAATAACAAGTAATATATATATATTAAGTCAATTCCTACTTAGGTCAACAAAAAAATTATTTTAGCTACTTTTTATTAAATAATTACAATTGATATAAATATGTATATACTTATGACAGAATTGCAATATTAAGGGGTGTCGGAACCCCCAAATCTTCAAAAAAACGTGATTTGAGAGTGGCAAAATAGAGCCTGGCGACAAACTTGGCAATCATTTGGCGACCTTGGCGACCAAATAGAAATTACTGGATAAATTTAATTGATTAATTAATATTTGAAAAAAACTTTATTAGCATCAAGTGTCATCCATAACAAGTTTAAAAATATGTATTTGAACCAATTGGAGTGGATGAATATAAAGTATTTTATTCACGATTGAAAATTTGAACTATATATAGAGAGAGTGTGAGCTGTTGTTGTTTCTGATCCCAGGTAGTATAGCAGAGCTATACCACCTCCATGAAACAAAAGATCTCTAAAAAGTCCAAAAACAATAGCAGATCCCTTAAAATCTCAAAAATCGTAAAATTTAAACATTTAAGAATATGATTGGTGGACGCTTCATCTGCCTTGCACCAAGGACATTCAGCAAAGATCCTAAGTCCGTGTTGGAGGGTGGGGATTTGGTCATGATAAAGGGAAGTGAACAGCTTCCATAGATCCGTGCACCTGGGACACCGAAGTTGAAAGGCTGACTTAGCCCCGAGTGCCTGCAGACTTTAGCTGAGCAAAATGGAACAGCCTTCACGCCTTGGGTGACCCTGCCAGGAGGAATAGTAGCTAATAGTAGGAATTAAAAAATGATTTAGGGAATGCTTGACAATTCAGGTCTTCTAAATATCTAACCAAAGTTGGAAGTAACGAGAACCATTAATAATTAAAACTCGCGTAACATTCAAAATTGGAGATTTAACTAACTTTAATGAATTTAATTCTTGGACTTTTCATAGTCTCTTGAAAAATGCAGCTGATGTGTCATGTACATTATGAAAATGGATGCATTTCCGCATTTTAAAACAAAAGAATAAAGATATTCACGTCACACAACATAAATTAAAGCGTAATTAAATTCTTCTTTGCATATTGACTTCCGTCAAAAGTTTTTGAATATTTGCGAATTTATTCTATTACACTATTTAATATGATGATAGCTTTTATTGAATTTTCTTGTGTTCATATTATTCAGATATTACGCGACTTTGGAATAAAAATACAGTTTCAAACATTGTTTAGATTCAACAAAACTTTAATTTTATAGATTTAAGTGATTTTCATAAAAACACTTTTTTATTTTCTCGTTTACCATGTTGTACAAACAGCAAATATTATAATTCTCAAAAACTTCGACCTCAAGTCTTTGATGAAAATCCTTTTATACCTTTCCAATATCTAAAAGTAAATTTTGGAGATAATTTTTTATACATCAACATGGTTGTATCTATGTGAGGTTTAAAAGAAATTTGTAGATTTTATTTAAATTTTGGACTAAATCTAATGAAGAAATAATGCGCGTTTCTTAGTCTATCGCAGCAAAAAGGAACACAAAAACTATAAAACTTAACAAGATTGATAAAATAAATGGTACACAGTTTTAGTATCTAAATTATAAATCCATGTCAAAAGTTGAATCTAATCCATCAAAAATATAGTCGCCTTACGGTGTGTACTTTCGAACGCACGTAAACACCTATAATAATAATAATAATAATAATAATAATAAAACGAGGCAACCTTTAACAACCAAACTACAATTTCGTGAGTCATCTTATTAAAATTGTAGTTTAAATTCGTCGGAAAAAGCTGGTCAAATTGAATTCCCGATTTTCTTCATTACACTATGAAGAACTATGGGCTCATTTTCCGGATTGGTCACACTACGTGAATCCGGAATGGGAACGATACTCCACGTGTTATCACCCATCAGCTTTTCCCCTGCCTTCTATCCCTTTGAAATAAAAGCTTAGCATACGTAGTACTCTCAGCCTTACACAAGGTTTGCAATTTTCATACGATAGCATTTTTAGCATTTTAGGATAGCATTTTTATTAAAAATTTGCAAGAAAGTTTCTGGAAGACCACTCTTGCTGGTTTGAATTTTGCCAAAAAATCAGAGTCATGTTTTTCATGACGACAAGATGGGTTCAAATGCAGTGATCACAGATTGGAGACAACATTTTAACATTTTTCAAATCTAATTTAAAAAAAAACATTTCTTTGCAGGTTCAAATTATACTGAACTTCAAATTGTAAATTGAACTAGTTACAACGTTAAAACAATATCGGATCTAATTCTGATTTGTCGTATTGGTGGGTATCAGACGAAATATTTTCATGCATAACTATGAAAAAAAATGTTGGATCTAGAAATTTAAGTATTTGATTTGAAGTTCTCGACGGAATTTTTTATTTAAAGTTAATATTATTGGCAAGTACTCTTGTAATTAAAAATGATTTATGGAGGTTAAGTAATATTAACAATTTCAATAGAAATAACATTAACAATTGTTTGTTTTGATATTCTATGTAATCAAAGAATTATAAATGATAAAAATCGTATTGCGAATGTGAATCAATTTAAATCAACCACAGATTTAAGTGTGAATATTGTTTATTGTTTCAATATCAAATGCATTTCGGTACTCTTGATTTGTTGAATTCCTTAGATATGGATCATAAAATCCAAATAAACATTTGATTGAATTATTTAGACAAACCAATTTTCTAAAAAAAATGGATTACCTTAAAAAAGAGTATAAATTCGCTTTTGATTTGGTCACATTTGTTATGCAGACCTATGCGCCTGAATGGAAAACCTACAATTTATTACCCAAATCAAGAATGGAAAATACATGTCTTACTGTAAACATATCAAACGCCGTGAAGCGCATGCTGGATGGTCCGACAGCATACACAGCAAGTTATGCTTTCGATTGCTGGTTCAAGAAACAACAGATCAACTTGAAGAATATCAAAGATTTGATACAGAAAGTGACGATTGACTTCTGCATGGAAGGATATAATCCAATCAAGTTTCTGGAAATATGCTGCTTGATTTCGGAGTTATCTGCCCTGGCTTATATTTATGGTGTATCAGGCGCTCCTCAATATGCAATATTTTGCATTACTCATATTTTATCTTATTTCAAAAAGAAAGGAGAATTTTCTGATTTTTCTTGGTTAGAACTGGATAAATATGCTAAAGATGTAGGACCAGATGACTGAGCTTTCATTAAAACACGTGGTATGTTATTTCTGTCTAATATCCTCTAATAAATAAAAAAATAGTTGTCATATTTCATCTAAATATCAAAGGCGGATAGTAGATAAATGTCTATCAACAAGTATATATTATGTTTGGTAGTTGATATGCAGATACATATATTCAATATGAAAAACATTATGAAATGTGTACAGTATTATTGTTTGTGTAAGAAATATTGTTGCAAATGAAATAGTAATTTCTTTTTTGTTCGTGTATCATTCATAATTGATTTCAAAATTTGAATTTAGAAATACAGTAATTCTTTATATTAAATATTTATTACATTTGCTTTAAAAAAAGGTATTTCAAGTGCTAATAACTTCCTATTTTGATATATATTGAGTTTGAAAATTAAACTTCTGCTGAAAGTATTTTGTAAATATTAATAAAATGATTAAAATGTAAGTTTTCAAAAGAGTTATGTAATGCTTTCTTAACCAAAAATGTTTTAATAATATAAATTACCTTCATGCTAAATAAATTTATAAGTATGTTTATTCTTTAAAACAATTACAGAATTGTTTCTTATCTCTTATCATGGATTGTTAAAAATTCTATTAAAATTTTTATTAAAATTTCAGAAAAATAAATTTTATAAAAATATCTTGAGTTAATCAAATTCTAGAATAATTTTGAAAATTATGCTAGTCAAATGAAAAAAAATATTTTATTATTTAATTGCCGCATATTTTTATGTGGCATGTTTTGACACGTTATTATTGTTTATTTTAAAATAATCTGATCTGTTGGTAGAATTATTTTTCAGTATTCCTTACATTTTCGTACAAAGCTTTTGAACTAAATTAAGAACTAAATTGTTTTATTGATTGAAAATAAATGTTTTACTAATTGGTTACTGTTTTCCGAAATTTTTCTAATTTTTTGTAAACAAAAATAAAACCAGGGTATACATCTGCTAAATTAGTTGATACACACAATAGGCATTTAAAGAAAATGTACCTCGATAATATTCATGCTGAATATATTAGTAAATTTCTAAACATAACTTCCTGATTTCGACGTATTTAAAAATTTTATTACCAGTTTTTAGAATCAATTCTTCTCTTCTACAGTTCTGTAATTTATGGGAACAAGTGCAAATTAAATTTCCCCCTTACACATTTAGATTCCAGTTTGGTGTGATTTAAAAAAAATATAGAGAAAGTAGAATTCAAACCCTGTGTAGCTAAAAATGGCCTTTGTCCAATAAACTCAACCACGTATGTGTGCTTGCAACCAAGTAAAGATTCGATGCTACCAGCTTCACGCAGAAATTTGTCTATACTTTTGAATTATAAGTTAATGCTATTAAATCTCGAAAATTATAATTCTTATTTTTCTGTGTTACGATTACAGATTTAGAAATTCAGCCTAAATACTGCAATTGTGATGTTAAAAAATTACTTTATTTATTATTATAATCTATTTATAGTGAACTATAATGTTTATGTGATATACAAGCTGCCAAAACAAACAATAAATATTGTATTTCATGATCGAGTGTGATTTTAAGACCTATAGAAATACAAATGGGCTTACCCGACTATCCAAAATGAACAAAGAGCACAATATTTAAAATGTTGTATGATATTGAGCAATACCGTATAATATTGGATAATATTGTATAACAATGTAAAACGATATTGTGCAACATGTTTTTACTAGATTGTCAGAGTGAGTAAAAACCAAAAGTACTAACCACAGCAGTTGAATATATACTCACCTAATATGATGCACAATATGGCCTCCCTTTTGTTTTTCCGCTACTTATGTAGTAAAGAAAATAAGGTTGTATATCAAATTTCTCAATTCGGGTCAAATTCAATACAGATTTAAGTTTAGATGTCCATATTCTTACCATTACTGACATTTAACCACATATACAGCCAGAGCTTGCCGAAAGTTTGCAGTTTCGGAGTAATCTAGCTTCTTCCGTTTCTGACAGACATATACAATTCGAAAATTGAAATATTTAGACTCAGTGAGATTTTTATCTGGTATATTCATTAAGATTTCAAGTTTTAATTTTTTTGTGACATGTACAATATGTTTTCTTTTTATACTTCGCTTACAGAAATCTAAAATTTATTCTCTGAAAATTTCATGGTTTATGGTAATTAATGTTTTTGAACATTTCTGTGTGTAGCCTGAAATTTAATTAGAAATTTGTAAAATTAGCAATCTACTAATTTAAATTTTACGTAGAGAAAAATTTGAGCATAAAAATCTCTACACTTGATTCGCATGGATGTCTGGAGCTTGTTTTAAAATAAAATAGAAGGGATTCGTTATTTCCGGCATTGCGATTAATAATCGAAAAATCGAATGTGATATTTAATAAAAAGTTTTATATCGTACAACATTAGTATTTAGTTGTGTGCCTCTTTCGTAACTCTTATTAAACATATATAAATATTTTTTTAAAGTGAAAACGTCTTAAAGAGTACAAAATGATTTAATATTTTCTCAGATTTGATTAAATAAAATTTAATCTGCGCTTTTATTCTTAACACGTTTACTGCCAGATACTTACTTATTACCAGATATTTTACTTAACACGTTATGCCTGGTATTCCAATCATGTATATAATTAAATAGACCCCTCATTGCAATCTCTTTATTAGAATAGGGGTTCATTTAATTAAACACTGTGTGTGGGCAATGGGCGAGTCATATGATAGTGAGCGTCTTAAACGGCAAATCATATTAAATATATAAAATATTCTGAGTCAGTTTTTGAGAAGGCTAGCAAGAATTGAATGTGGTATTATAAATATCTATTCTAGTCTAAAATGCCACATCAGATTAGATTGTTGGATCCTTCATCATTCCCTGTTATTTAAAGAAGCCTAATTCTCAATTACAGCATATAATGTAGTGAGAAACTATCCAAAAGAATTAAATGAAGATCAGATCAGATTAGATTGTTAGATCCTTTATCATTTCCTGTTATTAAAAAGAAATCAGTTACAGCATAACATCTAGAGAAAAACTATCTAAAGAGTTAAATGAAGATGTATACGGTAAAATTCGGTTTTCGAGGCTAAATAATCAGAAAGGGGGTCGACTTTAGGGATCTTTAAAAATTATGATTATAAGAAAAAGAATTAAAGATTAAAATTTTGGAGGTTCCTGTATCATAAAATGTGCAAAGAAAAATCCCATACAGAGAATGGTATTTTATGTCTTCCCTGTTGTCACCAAAGAATTAGCATGTGGATATGGTATCACTTGTTCATTCATTTCCTTTCATTACATTTTCCTTTTGAAAAGACAATCTTATTTACTCTTTCTCTATGTAGGTGCTTAAAATTGGCCTATATACATCTGTACCCCCCCTCCCTCCCTGTTTATTTTCCAGTCATAGCGTTTCTGAAAAGAAGGCATGCGGGATCTTATTTAAAGTAATGCATCAACTCATATATTAAACCAATAGCTTTCGTGGTTAAAAAATATCGGAAATAATTGAAACTTTCTAAAACAGTCCGGTTAGTTTTAATCTATATTTTTACTATCATACTCTAAATAAATAATATTTCACATTAAATAATCATATACGTTACATAATAATCATGCTCTGTTTTAAATAATTATATATGTTACACAAGAAATAATCATTTTCGATTAAATAATCATATAAGTTACATCACAATCATCAGTAGAATATCTCATCAATGTTTGATTATAACCTTTAATCTATTTCAATAAGAATGCTTTGTTCACTTAAGAGTTCATACGTCCTTTTATTTATCGCAGGTGAACCTCTGCCATGGCACGTTGTCTTTATTTAAGGCAACTAGGTATGTTAAAGAATTTCGTTGTAAAATCAGCCAAGGAAATTTTGTAGAGACTGACCAGCTTAATAACAAACACATTTCTACCATATATTAGTAAAGAAGAGTCTAAGATATCATCTGACCTCCCAAGCCAATAACGAGTCTGTATTGATTTAGGTCATATGATGATGCAGCATAACGACACATTAAAAAATAAATTTTAAGAAGCGTTCACATGAGGCCAACTTTTTCTCGCAATAGAAGGCCCGTCTACTTCAATTAAATCACGTGATTCCAATGGGGCAATGACAAATAGTTGTCCTGATGAAACAATCATTTGCCATTGTCCCATTGCATTCACGTGATATTCTGAGTAGGCTTGGCTTTCTATTGCGTGCAATAATTGGCCACGTGTAAACGCTGCTTTATACTGTTGCATTATTTATGTGTAGAAATCTTGAGAAGTTGTTCTATAAAAAAAGACCTATATAAAGTTGCAACCAAGGTAGAATTAACAATTTCGGTTAAAAGACTGTGGAATAACTGTAGCAATTAGATTACATCTCTATCTTATATTCCGAAAAATTTCAAATGGAATCCCACTTATCAAATAATGATTGCCCTACGTTAGATTCTGAATCTAAAACCACGCTTCAATATTCCTATCTGCCAAATTACCAAAAAAATAGGATTGCGACTGGATACTCTGCCGATGATGAATATTCCGAACCAAACGGAGGTAAATCAACAAGTGTTTTCAAGACCAGATATGACCATGATCGCAAAATAACAGCTGACTATCGCAACAGTTTTCGACAGACACAAAAACGTAATTTTTCGAATCCCCCAAGATCAGACAGTGAACAGAAAAAAGAATTAGCTTATCCTTGTGCATGCAATCCATATGAAACGATGCATGAGCTGAAACTTCTGAAGCTTGCAATAACAACGTGTCAACAGAATCCCCAATTATCTGATACATCTACTTGTAGATTGAAAAGTAAATGCGCAAAATGGATAGAAAACAAATTCACGGATAAATATGGTCGTCACTTTTCTGAGGATTTAGTGTTTGCAGTGGATGTCGTAATGCTCATACGAAATTTAAATGGACTTTCGTTTCAATATATTATTTATCCTACTACCAATTCAGCACCAGAATCTCCTTGTAACAAAACAATAGATAGAGCCCTCACATTAGTGTGGAATAGATTCGCGGATACATTTAATAGTCAGATTCTTGATGCAATGAATGGAAAAGGCAATTATAAAAAATTTCAAGCATTTTTATTGAAAATGACAAAAGACTGGGAAGAACATTTCGAGGAAAAGGAATTTTTGTTTCATTGTGCTATGATAGGCCAATGGGCTGTTTGCGCTGAGAAGAAGGGCGTTAAACAGGCTACTTACTTTGCTCCTCTTGTGATATGCCGTATGATACATCGTCTTAGAATTTGGACAAAAATTACTCCAAGATTTTGGAAAAATTTGGTTAATGCAGCAGAAACTTTTCTATGAATATATTCTTGAGAGTTCTTGATTATGTAAATAATTGACACATTGGTGTTTTCAAAACATGGCATGACAAATGTTTAAAATGTGTTTGAAAGTTCTTTTTTACTCAAAATGAGAGATATTATTTTAAATGATGTATATTTTTAACCCTTTGAATTCGGTAAAGTAATTCTATTCATGATTATTCATCTAATACAAACACATGTATATTGTATCAAAAAATAAATCATTGTTTTAATTTGAATTTTTCCTTTTAATTAATTTGCATCGTCTTACTATTTTGCAGGTATTTTTAACAACCACAAATAAATAAAATTTCATAATGATGCGACGTCTTGAAAGGAGCGATGAGTCACCATCCGAGTGCAAAGGGTTAATAATCTTTCATCGGGAGTTAAAATCGCTAAGATTAGGGAAAGGATGTTTTTACTAAAACGTTGACTAGAATCAAAAAGTCGCAAATTGTTAATATTAGAAGATAAATTTTTTCATCGCAGGAAAAATCGTAAATATACTTGATAAATAATCTGCAACGATACAAATATACTTTTATGTGCTCATTACTTTTATGTTTTATTCAGGTAATTCATATATCCAAAATATATTCATTCATATTCATTGAATATCATAAAACTATGAAATTGTCTATTTGAAGTCTCAAAAAAAAATCATGAAAGAAATATTTTATATAAGTAAAACTTCGCCTGGATTATTAATCCAAGATTGGATATTTTTAAAATTTAGTGCATCTAAATAACTTTAAAAATTGACTACTATTTGCTTATAAATGAAAATATTTTTAAATCGATATTTTTATCCAACACTAACATCACATTTTGTACACATGTAACGGGACCTTTTTTTTGCCCTTCATATTTCCCATAAGTGTAATTTGTAAGATCATGTAGGTTGGAAGTAATTTTCCCAAGGTCCACGAAAGGGTTAAAACGAGTTGAGCTATTATTTGTATGTTACCCTAAAACAATATAGCCAAATTAGAAGTAAATATTGACAATAATGTAATTTAATGTTAATAGTAATAAATAAATCAGTATCTTACACAAATCATATATCCAGTAAAAATAGACTGGCTTTTAATCCAATTAACTGAGCTTGCTTGTGTTTTATGGCACACAAGCCATTTTTGGCTACCTAATCCAATGAAACTGCGCAATAAAGGAGCCTAGAGTTACTGTTTCAGTAAATCTTTCATTTCTATCACTAATGGTGACAGGTCATGTAGATAACAAATTTATCTTTCATAATTTGAAAGGAATAACTGATTCTGAGTAAACTTTTGATACCTTTTTATGCGATTATCCTCTCTCCCTCCAGACTAATATTTCCTATTTTAATCAGAAATACATCCAAAGTCTTTTAAAAGTAATGTAATTCATCAGGATTTTCAAGTTCATGATGATTTAAGTAATATTGTACTAATGAGAGGTATTTCAAATAAGTTGTATTGAAACTTTTCTGGTGCTAATTAAGATATTCCATAATTTTCGGGTAGCAAGAATTGAAACCTGAATTTAGAATGTCAATTGGAGCCCAAGAGTAAAATATAGAAATGTCATATTAATTGTGAATAACTCAGAATTAAATCCATAATTTGCCATTATGGGGGATTTGCTTTTAGAAACGTTTTGATTAAAATATTTGAACTCCTGTCAGTTATGAGGAAAGGTCAATGATATTTCATTTCATTTAAGTCTGATTCAACATACTGGGGCATAATATTGATGTAACCCTTATTTGAAGCTGTTCAAAAGAGCATATATTCAAATGAAGACCATTAACTTCGGTATAAATTTATAGCATTGAGAAGGTTATATTTACTTTCTAGTATACGAAACATAAAGCGAAAATATTGTAATTGCAAAAATGTAAGAACTCTCGATTTCTACAATTCTCTACGTTTCAGACATTCCTGAACTTAAGAAACACATTTTCGTATTTATAACTCCCTGTGTACTCTAAAATTCAAATATACTTTGAATTAGACAGTTTAAATTTGGTATTTGGTTTAAATACCAAATTCGTAGATTTGTCACATTTTGAAAGAAATTTATTCAAAGGAAGTCTGTCTGTCTAGTTTCCCAAATAAAATACATTAGTTACAATACGGATAGAGTAAAACGATTGAAATTTGGTAAACCTATTTAATATCTGAACTACAGATATGTATCGAATTTTTACTAAATTTACCAAGAAGTTTAAGGTTTCTTGGTTTGCTCTATTGCATGCATATAAACACATAAATTTAAAAAAGTAAAAATTTAAGCAAATGAAAGGGGTTATTCAGTTTTAGTATTTAAAGAGGCCGGGATAGCCTGGTTGGTACAGCGTTGGTTTCGCGTCCCTTAGGTTGCGAGTTCGAACCCAGCCGGACGATTCCTCACATGCTTGGTGGTTGATGCGCGTATAAATCTGTTGTGGTCACAAAGTCCTCAAGGTCGAGAGTAATACCACTTGGGGTACTGGATCAGGGGTAATCATTCTTTGATTCAGGTCTAAATTACGACCTGTGTATGCGTGAATGAAGTCCGCCCCGTAAAGAGGGTTGTGACGTGTGTGGTGGTTCTCTTGGCCCTAGATGGCGCTACGTTAGAAACAAGAGGCGCTCCCCCTCAGGCTTAAATCGGCTGTCTTCGAACAGCGGGCATGTCCATGCGGCAAGTTCCATAAGAAACAACAACAACAGTATTTAAAGTATAGATATTTATCAAATTTTGAAGTATATCTATCAAAGGATTGATTGTCTGTTGATTTGTACTTTAATAAGCATATAATTGTGATAACTAAATAGATGCAATGACTTAAATAAATGAAATTTGGTACGTGATCTGTAACCGTAATTGTCAAATTTTGTATCAAACATTTTCTATATAAAATTTTGTGTTCAGTCACTCGGAAATCCAGCGGGAGTGGTTTCCTCAAAACTTTCTCGCATACACTGTAATAAATTTGTCATGCCAGAGAATACCTTTCATGGAATTGGCGTAAAAAAGTTACAAAATATTAACTTTTGGTTTGAATTTAGTATTTTTACTTAATCTATCATATCATCCTTGGTGAGTTATTTAGCTATTAATTCCTGGCATGTGTTAATAGTATCCAAAAGTCAAATTTATGTTTATTAAGCCTTTTTCTCAACATTTTTAAATAAAATCTGACACAAAACTGCACTTGTAATTACAAAATCCCGTACCAAATTTGATATATTTCTGGCATTGCATTTTTGAATTATAGAATTTACATGTTTCTGAATGTACAAACCGACAAACAGTCAATCCATTATTGGATTTGGCTGAAAATTTCACAGGTGTATACACTGTAGATTTTATATCTGTGTCACGAATTTTATTTATCTAGCTATCTTCGTTTTGTAATTATCATATTAGCTTACATTTGAACAGTCGGACAGACGGATTTCTTTTGAACAGATTTCTCAAAATTCAATAGAAATCTGCGAATTCGTTGTTAAGACCATATACCAAATTTCAGCCTTCTAGATAAAAGTATTTTTGAGTTATCTTTGTCACAGACAGACGGACATTTTCCAAAAATAAGCTTTTCGAACTCAAAAGATATCTGAAACGAGGATATTCATTAAAATCTGACTGACTGACATTAGATGTTTTATTGAGTGCCAGTGAAAACACTTACTCAGTATGATTGCGACTGTGGAACCTGATGGGGAACCCTGAGAAATTTTGCGAAAAAGCGTATTAGGTGTGGTCATGAGACCGGATGACATCATTAAAATCTCATGTTCGAAATTTTTAAAGATTACTATACGTTTTATATATTACGTACACGAGGAAGTAAAATGGTATTCAAAGTAAATATTCGTGTAGTAGCTGGCATTTTGATATTTGTGTAGTAACCTCATTTCAGCTATTAAATATTCCCCAAAACAGCGATTGATGACAAGCAGTTAGGCTCTTCAGCTTCGATTGTTTGCCAATGGCATGCAGTTAATAAAACACTATTGCATTTTTTAAAGAGTATGTAAAATGTTTTCAGGATACTACTCTCACTATTAAACAAATGAAATAGTGGAAGGCATTTTATTTACCTGATTACTTAAAATATAAAATCATTTTCCCATAAGTTCCATTATTTCATGCAGAAAAAATGCCATCCAATTCGTTACAGGTTCTTTGGGCTGCATCCTGGCCTAGGAGTAGCATGCCTTCCTCCAGAATCTGGGCGTCCCGGGTTCGACTCCTGGGTTCTGGCATGATTGTTATTTACCTGTATTCTATCTGTGCGGTGTATAAAAGAGCCCCCCTGTGAAAAAAGGGTTGTGCAAGCGAGTATGTGAGTGTCATCTTCGTATGAGCTAGAAGTGAGACTTCTGCCCGTGGGTGCTCAGGGGCCTTTACTCTCAGAAGCTACTGCACAAACTCGGCTTAAGTAGCTGCCTTCGTCAGCAGGTTTATCTATGACCTCGTGCCATAAGCAACAACAACAGATTCTTCGAACTTATAAAATAAAATTAACTAATTCGTTACTATCCTATGTGAACACTACAGGGATTATTTAAGCACAAAAATCGTACGAATTCTAAATTGAAAAAAAGCAGTTACCCATTCATAAAATTAAACGTGCCAAGCAGTAAGTAATGTATAATGACGGAATCTTCATGAAAGGTAATGCAGAAAAAAATTGTCATCTTAGTAGAGAAAATAATCTAACGGTGAACAAATGACAGCTAATAATAAGGGAACCTTATTGCATCGGAAGAAGAGAATTAAGAATAAATTTTGCTTGTAACAAGTACAAGCTAAAATTAAAGAAACTTTCTTGAATTTGAGTCTGAAAAATAAAATAAGTTTTGCATTGGAGTAGATTCTTTTCTTTATACTCTTATCAAGTAGCCATTTAACTTATTTACTTCTACTGCTAACTGGAGTAAGAAATCTTGTCTTGTGATATTTTCGTCTATCGTTTACTTGTACAAAATACAGACATTTATGCCAGATAAATCAATGTGCAACAAACTGAATACAATACGTTGAATACGTATTACATAATAATTTCTGATCCGATAACTTTATAAAGCAATAAATTGTTTTCCCTGTCAAATGACCGGTTATGGTAAATAACTGTATATGCCAAGTATGACTCAAAATAAACAAAATGCAAATTAAAAAAACAATAGAATATTAAATATAATTAATTCTTAGAAAAAGTCATGAAATGAAATGTACTAAAGCGATGAGATGATATGCGCATTTTCGATGCAAAAGTTCATAGTCGGTCATTTGATCGGTTATGGTATGTTCATTGTTAAATGAAACAATACAACTAATCATTCTCAGAGTAGATAATTTCACTAAGAAGGAAGACCAATGCTGTAATAATGAAGATACACTATTAAAAATAAGACTATAAGATTAATTGATTAACACCTTGATAGTTGTACTAATATTTTATCCTATTCGATTCCACTAAGAATTTATTAATATATTTTAATACGGAGAAGTTTAACAGAAAAAATGGAGTTATGGAAAAATAATATTTTCTCTTAAATAAAAATAGTATTATAAGAAAAAAAAAATTCAGATGAAATCATGATTAAATCGCGAAAACTTTTACAGATTTCAATTTGCAAAATAACCCGAAGTTATAATTAACCCCTTAGCCTGTGAGTGTGGACCAATCTCTTGCCTATTTTGCATTTATGAACAAAAGCATTTGCAAATGTTATGATTCGATACAAAAATTAAGCGGATTACAAGAATTATCTTAATTGTTATGGATTCTCATTGTAACCCAGATGATAAAGCATTTTCAAAATAAAACAAGTTACCTAACTAAATAGAAGTCTAAAACCAACAGGAGGATTAAGTAACTCGATAAATGATTCCTCGATTATTGCAATAAAATATGTTTTTAAATTTTTTCAAAATGGGAAGCTTGTCAGCTAGCCCCCCTTTTTTTTGTAAGTATATATAAATTACTAAGTCCTTTATAAAAATGTCACTATCTCATTCTATGCCATGGCTCATGCTGGAGGTCTATTCCTACTAATTAAATTACTTCGTCAGTATTCTCGTAACTGTAGATGACTATAGGTACCTAAGATGAATGAAGAGAATCACCGATGTTAATTAAATGGCATCTATAGTAACCAGTTTGTTGAATATCAGATGACACAATATAGAATAGTAGATCTATCGTACTAAGAATATATATGTATATACATTATTAAAGATTATAACATACTGTAATTAAATCTAAATACATAAATGTCAAAACAGATGTTTCATTAAGAAATGAAAGACAGAATAGACGTACAAAAATCCCACTTTAAATGTAGTATAATTTTTATATTTGTTGGAATTAAGATCTGACTTTATAACTTCGTTTTCTCCTTAAGCATAGAGAATTGAAGAGATTTTATTAAACCATAAAGGAATGTTAATAGAAATTTAGATGAAATTCGTGACTTGAAATAGCTTCCAATTTTCTCAATAATGAGGAGAAATGCATGAACGCAGCTTGTTTAATGTTTACAACAAAATTAACTACTACATATAAAGAAATATTTCTCAACAAAGGCGAAATTGTGTAAAAAAAAATCATCTCATAATAATTTTTAGGTTATTTTCAATACCAAACTGAAATAATAATAATAAAAAAAATTAATAGTTTCGGTTCTCGTTTATAATGGATTTATTTGTAAATGTAAAATTATATTAATACATTATCATCAAACTTACACATATTTAAAGTCAGTTTACACTCCAGTTAAAAGATTCCACTCAGTTTACACTCCAGTTAAAGCCAGTTATAAGATTCCAGTGAGTCACGCATGTGCAGAAGGAAGATTGCGCATGCGCTGAAAGAGCGGATAATAGCAAATTCTTGTCTCGATGGGACAAGTAAGTTTAGTTTAGTTTAGTTATATTAACGTCCCGTTTGAAGCAACACTAGGGCTATTTCGGGACGGACCTCGTAATTTTGAACCACGGTCAGATGACGAAGACGACATCTGCGCTGGCACCCCCCTCTCCACACCACACCAGCGGGAGGACGTTTGGTCAGGACGGATTTAACGTGCAACAGACCCCCTTACACGATGGTTCTTCGGTGGAATCAGGTTCTCGATGGGACAAGTACTTGTTACTGTACAGTTTCTGTGCATGCGTGGTTTTACCGGATGGATTATAGCTGGCTGAGTGTAAATCCTATTTTAGAGCGAGTGATTGAACCTGTAATTTTTACTTAATTGATTTGACAATCTTATTTTACGAATTTTGGCCACTACATATTTAACAATTGGTTACCTTGTGCAAGGTACTAAAAAACTTCAGATTTCGATCAAGGAATGATCCGATCATATTAACATCGATATTTAAAGCAATATTATTTTTATATCAGATTTATTGCGAAAGCTTTCAACAAAAATCAAATTATAGAGTTTATATTGATGCTCTGTCTTTCAGATAGGACATGGTTTTCAAGATGGTATGTGCGCATAAAAACATTCAGAGCTTTTAGAATAGTATCTTGATATTAAGGTGCCAAAGATACTTTTCTACAAAATCCTCTTGGGTCACTGAAATTTATAACCTCTAATCTCAAAGTTTAGGTGGCAGCTAAGATAAATCTAATGAATGCTTGACTTAACGAGGCCAACTATTGTGCCCAATAGAAGGTCACGCTTACTTCAGAAAGATCATGTGACCGCAATGGTACAAATGCAAATAGTTATCCCGATGAGACAACCATTTGCGATTGTCCCGTTGTGGCCTTTTAATCCGCACAATGGTTGATCTCGTGTGAACGCTGCTTAAAACGCATAAAATAACAACCAAGTCACAGCGAAGAACATAACTTTACATAATACCAGCGTTATTTTAAGATTTGAGTGCATTAAATATTTCACTTCTTTTCATATTGAAAGGGAACTTATTTCTTACCAATAAGAAGTTTGCAATAATTCCACTTTCTGAAAGTAAAATATTCACTTTCTTAATAAGTATCCTTATAGTATGGTGATTATATTGTACGAATTATGAATGAAAGATTTCGAACTTCACTATCACGATGTTTAACCGCACACTTAGGCATATGGCACTGAGAAATTTAATCGATAATCAATCCTGATTTCAAAACCGGTAGTGATTCGTTGGAATCTGCTAACCAACTTAAAAAATCTGGTACCAAACATGAGATCATGGCTCTGTGATTGAAAAATATCTTTGCATCATTCAATCAAGTTCCACTTATTTCTCTCATGAATATACAGTTTTTCCTGAAAGGTGTTTTGTCATAGTCAAATTTCTTTCATCGGAACGAATCTTTCATCATCATAAATAAACAGAAAGATAACTGCTGCTGACGATTAAATGTTCATTAATCTAACCAATATAAACCAAAATAACTAATTATTTAGTACATGAGGGGGAGATAAATTCCTGAATTAAAAATTTATTCTATTTCAACATTTAGATTTACACATACTTTTATACACAGATTTTCTTTCTATTTATATTTAATCTATTTATTAAAAATCAAAGGCATTTCAAACCCACATATTCCCTGTCATATAATTCTTAAAATCCAAAGAACTTTTCGCTCATAAAATGGCAAAAAATTTAGTATTACATTTATTTCTAATATACTCAAAGAAAAGAAACAAAATCTATTTCCAACAAAAAGCATTGCTAGCAAAATCATTTTCCGGAAAAGAAAGATAAATAAAAGGCATTATCGTAAATTTCCTGAACCTGTAGAATGTTCCCGCAAAAGGTGTGCGTGGCCATTTACGCCAAAGAAATTCTTAACTCCCTCTGGGCGCTTAAAATGCCCCTCGGAAAGCAGTTACCATTTTTCTCTCTTGCGATAAAGCTGAGACTTTGATTTTCTCCGCTGCTGTAGCCAGACCCTAGGGAGCTCTCACCATCCCTTAAATTTATTCAATTTTTGATCCCAGAGTTTTTTAAAGTAGGAAATGAGCCTAGCCAACATTTCAAGTGGATGGCGGATTGGGTATAAAATTCCGACCACGGATGAATTTAAATCTAGATAGACCATTGTTATAAATCTGCTTTACTGCAAAGTGTGTGATTAAGTATAAACATTTTCAAAATCTTTCTTTCTCCTGTTTCTTCATATTTAATGATTGAGATGATTCTAGACATATTAATTTCCATTAATGGGCTTAACACTAAGCATGACTTTTGAAACTGTTAATGGAATTTTAAATAGGGTATTAAATAAATGAGATCCCTTTTAGAAAAAAAAATGTGTTGTTGTTGTTACTTATGCATTTGTCATAGACAAGCAAGCTCACGAAGACAGGGATTTAAACTTAGTGCAGTAGCTTATGAGGGTAAAGGTTCCTGAGCACCCGATGGCAGGTCTGACTTCTAGCTCATAGGAAGATGTCGCACAACCCCCTTTTACAGGGGTGGGAGGGTTTTTTTTTCATATACCTCACAGACAGAACACGGAGGGAAGAAAAGCCATATCTGAACTGAGACTCAAACCTGGGACGCCCAGATCAAGAGGAAGACGCGCTTACTCTATCCCAGGACCTCAGGAAAAATATAAAGACTAATTTATAAATGGCATGAAGAGATAAGAGTAACGGTAGATAACAATGGCGTGAAGAGATCTTATATGGCTGTGCCTTTTCCAAATCAGGATGTTTGGACATGAATAAATTTAATGCTTACCAAACGGCTGAAATGGCGGATTCTTTCTCGAATCTGTGATGATCTGATCATTGAGTCGAGCTTCTTTCTTCATGTAACTTCATGCAGATCTATAAAACTCATTAATTTTGGTAAACAAGAATTTCTAACAGCATTGTAGTATATATTGTTCACTTCAATATTCTGAGACTACCACTTTTCGACGATTCTATCTCATTAAGGGGAGAGACGCGAAAGGATGAGCGCATTTCCGGATTCTTCGACTTTCATTTTCGTCTTATTAGATCCTTTTTTTTTCTTAATTTATTTTCAAGTGTATGTGAATATCGTGTCGTTTCTGACTGTATTATTTTAATTCAATCTGCTAGTAATCCAAGTTTATTTTATTGTTAAATGTAAACATCCCCTCCTTTCGTTTTCCCTCTCACCCTTATTTTGACGAATTAAACCCATACTAACGCATGCGCAAAAGCGTAGAGGGTTTTAGAATCCGTTGTGAAACAATAATTTCGTTCTCTATCACTCGGAGTTTGTTCCCTCCTTCAAAATGTCATTAATACGTCTTCCAAATCTCCATAATCAGTAACAAAATGTTACTATTTAAATTCCTTATATATTATTCACTTTCTCCTCAGAATACTGATTTCTACATAAATAATGGAAATGCAGCTTTTTTTTCAGTTTGTTTGTGCCATGGATACTATTATTCCACTCAAGTGCTTTTCAGGAATTTTGGGGATTCTATCTATCAAATTTAATGTACTCTATCTTTCGGTCATTTATTAAGTACATTTTTTCTGAAGTTTAATTAAATTGATTATGAATTGGATCTGTCAACTAAATAATTTTTTTGTTCTTCACCAGTCATATTTTTTCTTTTTCAACAAGATAAGTTACAGCGATTCAAATGTTTTTTTTTTTTTTTTTTTCATTTTCTCTTTGCTTGCACTATGTCTTCTTTTAATACAATTGTAGCGAGAAATACAATTCTACTTTTTATTAAACTTATAATAGCATGTCTTGAACACTGTTTTAAATAAATTTATTAATATGTATTTTATAGGAAACATGTCTGATGCTATTTCTCGAAGACTTAATAAATATACTCTATTTTAAATCGATTAATTTTTTATTAAAATCATAGTCATGAAAAATATATACAAGAATTTCTACTACAGTTTTGAATATATTATGAAACGTTATTCTTCTGGGATACCCAGTCGTAAATAAACTGATTACAAAACAGAAGATAGTAGTTTAATAATGTACATATCAAAACGAAACAAAAGTAATTTTAAAAAGTGTTCTGAAATGAGGTGAAAGATAATATACAATTATGTTCCATTCATTGCTGATGTAATGGAATCAAACAATACCAGGCGTAACTGAAAAATATATTGAAATGACTAACATTTGAAATGTTGCAAGACACAGAAGAAACAATAGATGAACTATGACCTTTAAGAAAATGACAGTATCATCTAAAAAATTTATAAGATAGAAAAAAATATTTGACTGCATCAAAATTTAAAATATTTACTACTGTTTGCATATTATATTGTTTCTTACTCTGAAAACATTTATTAATATTTTTTATTTGAAGGCACTTTGAAGCTCTATTACTAAATCTTAAAATTTGTCGCCAACCGTTACGATAACTATCAATATCATTAGGTTTTTGTAAACTAGGTAAATTTAAAGCCAAATTTAGTTAATTATCGGAAAGTTGAAAAACGTACTTGTTTGCAAATCTCCTTTTCGAAGCTCCCTTTTAGAGCCTCTACTTTAATAACCAGTTTATTTTATTTAGCTTATTGAATATTTAAATTCTGTTAAGTCATCTACCAGTTTCGAAACTAAAACGAGTTTGAATCTAAATATCTAATATATAAAAATCTCGTGTCACGGTGTTTGTGTTCGTTCTCCTCCGAAACGGCTCGACCGATTTTTATGAAATTTTCTATGTGTATTTGGTATGTATGAGAATAGGTCGTAAAGTATATTTCATAACGCTAGGTAAATAGGGTGTCCCAATGCAAATTTTTTTCTATTTTTTGGACATTTTTTTTTAAATTTTTATTTGGCATCCAAAAATACCTATAACCCCAAATTTTCACCCTGTTACCCCCACTCTCCCCTTTTTTAATTTTATTATTTTAGTAATTTCAGTAGATTTTAGTATTTTTGTATGAACTATATCCAAATAATTAACTAGTCGTTAATAAAGCTCAATGTGTTTGCGTGTGTGTTGGTGCTCTACCGACCATACCGTTTTACCTACAGGTGCCAAACTGATATGTTTATACCTTGGAGGCCGGATATGCGCACCTATCGGCGTATGACTCTGCGTTTTAAAGTGCAGATTGTAAACGCCCGATACATAAAATAAACATTTCTTATTTAGGATATTACGACCAACGATTGAAAGCGTTTTAAAGAAATTTAAATCAAACACAGACTACGTCAATTCCAAGTAACGGCGAGCATCTCACTCGCTCTATTTATTTTTATAAAACATCATCCTCGTAGCCAGATGCAACGGCAGAAATAAAGTTTCATTTAACACAAAATAATATATAAAATATTTTGCTGCAATTACTTCAAAAACAAACATGAACAATTAAACAAATAAAGAACATTAACAATTATTTATAATATTTAGTTACGTGTGAACCACAATGACTTGCGATGATGAGTTGCGTTACTCACAACCTGTTCCTACATCACTCCCTTGCCAGTAACAAAGTTACGTAATTATAAAAAAATTGAAAATGACATTTAAATGTAATAGGAATATAATGCACTAGAACAACATTTTAGGCATTTTCTGTAAAACGCACAGGTCGTTTTATTTTTCTTCCACAACGTGTTTGTGTGGTTAAAGTAGGCAGTTTGTCGTCCTTTTTTGAATCACTTAATGCATTCTTATGTTGCATCCTTTCAGTTGAGCCACTTCTTTTGGATTCACAGATGCAGGACTGTTAACAGTTAATGGCAATGGAGCATCATAAATGTCAAACTGTGTTAACTTATAGGCTGGTTTAATTCTATCAATAGAAATATTTACATATTCACCTTTGATTAACAACATGAAAATTTTTTGTGTTCGTTGTGATACTAAAAATGGTCCCTCATATGGCGGTTCTAAGGGTTTTTTTACACGATCGATCCTAAGAAATACATGAGTAGTTATATTTAAATCTTGTGGAACAAAAATGTGTTGTTTACATTTTTGCTTGGGTATTCTTGGTTTTACTAACTGCATCTGTTTTCGCAGATTATCAACAAAAGAATCTGTAATGGACACAGTTTTCGAATCTTCAAAACACTCACCAGGTAATTTGATAGACTTACCAAGTACCATTTCGGCTACTGTAAAACTACTGTCGTTTCGAAGAGAAGCTCGTAAACCCATGAGAACAGTAGACAACGACTCAGTCCATCGAATATAGTTGTGGCATCTAATGGCTGCTTTTAGCGTGCGATGTAGACGTTCTATCTTTCCATTTTCTATCTTTGGGGATGATAAGACGTCATATGCCGTAATTTTACACCACAAATGATTGCTAATTTTCTGAATAATTCTGAAGTAAACTGAGTTCCTCGATCCGTAACCACGAGAGAAGGTACTCCAAATCGTGTTATCCAGCATTCGTAAAAAGCTTGAGCAACAACTTCAGCAGCGATCTGCCGTAAAGGAACCACTTCCATCGAAGATGTGTGTCTATAGATGCATGTCAAACAATAGATGTATCCATCCGATGGAGAATACGGCCCAATCAAATCAATATGAATTACACTAAAACGATCATCTGACGGTTTAAAGGTTCCAAATTTGGATTTTGTATGCCGCGAAATTTTATTTTTTTGGCAATGTAGATATGCCCTTATCCAGTTACGAACTTCCTGTTTCAGTGAAGACCAAAAGAATCGTGATGACATTTCTTTAACTGTTGTACGAATTCCGGGGTGAGATAAACAATGGATTTGTTGAAACATCAGCATACGGAAAGGCTTTGGAATAAAAGGCCTAACCTTTGATGTAGATGTGTCGCACCATAAAGATTTTCCGGATGGAAGCTGACACTGCTTAAATTTCAAGGATTTACTGTAAAGTCGCAGTTGTTTCAGTTCGTCATCATCAATTTGGGCTTCAGCAATTTGATCATAGTCTATAGTTGGCAGGTTAACATTAGCAATTCTCGATAATGTATATGCGACAATATTTTCCTGACCATTTACATAACATATATTTGTGGTAAATTGAGAAATATACTGTAAATGTCTGAACTGTCTTGGTGACGCTTTGTCGTTCTTTTTCTTAAAAGCAAAAACTAAAGGTTTGTGAGCAGTGAAGATTTGGAAATCTCTACCTTCCAAATAATGCTTAAAATGTTTTACGGGCAAATAAATAGCCAAAAGTTCACGATCGTACGTCGAATAATTAGTTTGTGCCTCATTTAGCTTTTTTTGAAAAACTGCGATAGGTTTCAACCCATCAGGTTTGTGTTGTTGCAAAACTGCTCCTATAGCCAAATCTGATGCGTCTGTGTGAAGAGACAGACGATAATCGGAATTTGGATATGTCAGCATTGCAACTTCTGCTATATCTATTTTGCAGTTTTCAAATAGTTTTACAGTCGCCTCGCTCCAAGGGACTTTTCTTGGATCTTTCTTTTTGACACCTTTTAAAAATTCATGAAGAGGGGCTTGAGTTGCCGCAGCATTTTTTATGTACGGGCGATAGAAGTTTAGCATACTCAAAAATGAACGCAATTTTTGAAGGGTATTTGGCAATGGATAATCTAATATGGCCTTTAATTTTTCAGGCAGAGGCCTTGATCCTTTAGCCGAAATTTTATAGCCCAAAAATTCTAGTGAATCAACTTCGAAAACTGATTTGCTGACATTTATGCGATCATGAACGTAATCATTTAAGCGTTGAAAAACTATTTTGAGATGTGAACGATGTTCTTCTGCACTAGAAGAGGCAATCAATGCATCATCTAAATAAGGAAACACAAAGTCTAAATTTCGAAATACTTCGTGAATAAATCTTTGGAATGTTGCCGGAGCATTCCGTAAACCAAAACTCATTCTGTTAAATTTGTAAAGTCCAAACGGAGTAATAATAGTTTTTTTTCTTGTCCTTCTCTGAATCAGGAATATGAAAATAGGCCTTAAAAAGGTTAATTTTAGAAAATATGACTTTGTTTGGAAAAATGTGCTGAAAATCTTCGAGTCTAGGAATTGGATATCTGTCTGGGAATGTTTGGTCATTCAACCTTCTGTAGTCCCCGCATGGTCGAAAAGATCCATCTTTCTTCGAGACCATATGCATTGGACTGGCCCACTCTGATTTGGATGGACGAATAATATTATTGTCCAGCATAAACTTAAATTCTTGTTTAGCAGTTTCTAATTTCTTCGGATCTAATCGCCTTGCTTTAGAATACACTGGTTGTCCCCTAGTTTCGATGTGATGTTTTACAGTATGCTTTACATCAGAAACAAAAAAATTAGGTTTTGTAATAGATGGGTACAAATGCAATAAATCTGAATATTCACAGGCACTGTACATTGTATTTACACTGACGTTTACGGTAGGTGCAACTTTACCTTGAGTAGAGAGGTTAGTTATTCCATCAATTAATGTTTTATTCCTAACGTCAACTAACAAATGGAAACGATTTAGAAAATCTGCTCCTAAAATTAGCTTTTTTTATATTTGCTATGACAAAAGGACATTGAAATTCACGATGTAATCCCAAATCAAGGGTCAATACTTTCGTTCCATATGTTTCAATTTCAGTTCTATTTGCATCATATAATTTATAGTCGCTAGTCGAAATTTGTTTTGCGGTATTGGGAATAATGCTGATATCAGCTCCACTATCCACAAGAAAACGCAAACTCGTTGTTTTGTCAAAGACAAATAGACGGTATTTACGCCAATCCTGAGTTACTTCCGCAGCAGAACACGCCGTTAAGTCTGCTGCTGATGCAAGTTTTCCGAATCGGCATTTTTCCACTCACAAGGTTATTTGCATTTATCAGGATAACATTTCGCTCCAAATTTATAGTGAAAAAAAAAACAGTATTTAAAAGCAGGATTAAATCGTTTCCGAGACGCGCTGCGTCGCCGATTGTTTTGAGTGGCACCTCTGCTCCTTGTACGACCGCGTTTAAGTTGTAAGCGGTTAATTTTAAGCTCCAAAGAAACAATCTGCGGACGTAAACTATTTATTTCACTATCCTGCTGTATATCACCTCTAGATGCAGCATATAATTCGCGATTCGGATGCATTTCTACAATACGGTCAGCCATTTCGGCAAGTTTCCGGATATCTTCATTGCTGACGATTAGTATATTTCTGATGGAATAGAGTTTTCAACACATTATCCGAAATTCCATCTGTCGCCAAACTGCGCATTTTTTGAAGTAGTTGAGTTGGCCGTAAATCGCTTAACTCCATTTCTGACACGAGACGCTGAATACGTCTATTTTCGCTTTCTTAAAAGGTGTTCAGCAATCTCTCCTTCGCAGCGGTATATTTATTTTCATTAGCATCAGTGACTATATCCCATAAATTTTCAACAAATCTTGGTTCCATCTGCGCAATTAAATAATGAAATTTTGTTTCCTCTGATTTAATACCACTAATAGAAAATTGCGCCTCCACTTGGTAAAACCAAATTTCTGGCTTTTCTGTCCAAAATGGAGGAATTTTTACACTAACCTTGGCTACTTCACCATTAGATGCAGTATTCGTTGCACTTAGTTTCGATTCGTGTTTTTCGCCGGTCGCCATTGCTGTCTGTTTCCGGGTCACCACTTTATCGGCGTATGACTCTGCGTTTTAAAGTGCAGATTGTAAACGCCCGATACATAAAATAAACATTTCTTATTTAGGATATTACGACCAACGATTGAAAGTGTTTTAAAGAAATTTAAATCAAACACAGACTACGTCAATTCCAAGTAACGGCGAGCATCTCACTCGTTCTATTTATTTTTACAAAACATCATCCTCGTTGCCAGATGCAACAGCACAAATAAAGTTTCATTTAACACAAAATAATATATTAAATATTTTTCCAGCAATTACTTCAAAAACAAACATGAACAATTATAACAATTAAACAAATACAGAACGTTAACAATTATTTATAATATTTAGTTACGTGTGAACCACAATGACTTACGATGATGAGATGCGTTACTTACAACCTGTTCCTACACACCTCGGAGCAATTTTTTAAAATTTTAATTAGAATTTTAACCAATTAAAAATCAATCGAAATTTGGGCGTTTTTTCGCTATAAGTTCCGAAAATATTACAGCACAAAATTGATTTTTGCATCAAGTTAAAGTTCAAAAAATTATCTTTTTAATGATACCAATGCTTTAACCTATAAATTAAGTTCTTAGTTTTAACGAATTTTTAAGGATATGTTTTAACCTTACTTTTCAACATTATATTTCGCAAAAAATAAAAATAAAATTTAACGCGCACGTTACGCATACATAGAAAAAAAATTATCTAATTATTAGCTTTTATCAACATGTTGTCATCATATTGATAAAAGGTTAAACTGAAAAATAATAAATAAATTGTTATTGCAAATTAAATATGCAAAAATGTAATTTCCAGCATGTGCCTGTATGAAATGGAATAAAAATGAAATAGGATATTTTATAAAAAGTAAATGCAAAGTAAATATATCTATGATCTTTTACAATACCTACATTATTAATTCCATAAATCAGTTATACTTAAGGTAAACATGGTTTAATATATATCCTTTCAATTCAATGCCCAACGGCTAATTTGAAAACCTTTAATAATAGAAATGCATGTAGTAAAATTGTCTAAATGAAGTAAATAATTATATTTTATATAACTTGAATCTATAAATAATCTAATAAATGACGAATGTTTATGTAGATCTTCTGCTCTGTAATCCTCAAGAATATTTAACAAAATATTCTTGAGATACAAATATTTAAAATAAAAACAGTTAATCTCCAATCAACTAAATTAGTCTCTAAAACTGACTTATTTATGAATATTTAAATATCACTATTTAGTAAAAATTGATAATTTTAAACCGTTTATCGACCGTCTTAAAGATATCTCAATTAGCGCCCAGGGTTTCTCAAGACTTATTGGCCTAGGATTATGAAAATGTTGATTGTTCTAAGCTATTCTATTCAAAACTTCATAAATCGATCATATCTGACAGCAAAAGATAGATCATTTACTTATTAAAAGTTGCAGTGTCAAGAATATTTCGAGAATATGATCCCTTAGGACCAAAGGACTGTATAATATTTAGATTTCATAGCTTTTTTTAAGTATATTTATAGACAAAAACAAAATAATATATATATATATATATATACAATGATATTTTAAACTCTTAATTTAATCTAAATTAATTTCCAAAACTTTATCATAATTTATAACCCATCGTAACTTCATTCTAAAGTATTCTCTTATTTCTTGATCCAATTCCACTTTCGGTCTAATTAATCCCTTTGTAAGAATAATGCGCCATCAGTACTACGTATTAAATAAAAGTGATACTTTTACGCTTCAAAAGTTGTCAAAGGTCACTCGTGTATTGAATTGGCGCCTGGCCAGAAATCCAATGTTATATAAGGCTAGATGTCATCTGTTTGGCTCTTTTTTCCCTGTTCTTACTTCTGTGACTGCCGCGCTGCGTTTTCTTGTATATAATCATGCCTGCCACACGGAATAGAATAAAACGTAATTAAAAAACCAAGTATCTTCACTGTTTCGAACCTGCATTCTACTTCAATCAAAATATGTTACATATATATTTAAATCCTTTTGAAAATAATACTAAAAACTGAATTTTATGATGAATCTTTGTAGAATAATTCTTAAGATACTACATAAACTATGAAAATTATTCTGTATTGCATGTATGATTTAAATACTGAATGATTTTGTTTTCAGTACTCATATTTTAAAAAAATTCGTGGTTTCAGCAAAAATTTTTTTTTATATATATTGATTGCTGTTTAATCATTGCCACTTTAATTTTATGGGCGCGGATTGAAAATTAGAGAGAGAGAGATAGTACATTAAGACAATCAAAATTTGAAGCTTAAAATATTTTGATGAAGAAGCAATTGAAACTACATAAAATATTTGTATGTAACAATCATGTGACAAATATAATTGCACTCCCATTTTATTTCCCGCTAGATTACTATATATCAAGTCTGGTCAGGTGATTTAGTAGTATTTTACTTAATAATTGTTCACATTATATCTATTCTTTTATAGCATATCTTTTTCTGGCTTATAGATCAGCAATGGATTTAGAATCAAAATGCATGACATATTTAATATATATGGCGTAAAGTGGCATAATCATGTGATAATACAGCAGACCAACTGCATTTATTCCCCCAAAACTTTATCGCATAATTTCTAATAAACTTGTCATGCCAGATAATAGAAATTGCATTGGATTGCAATAGTTATGAAATATTTATTTTTGATGGGAAGTCATCAATTTTAATGAATCTATAACATGATCCTTAGCGAGTTATTTGGCGATTAATCCTTGGCATGCGTTAATATTATCCAAATATCGAGTTTGTGTTTTATATGCTTATTTCGTAACCAAATGAAACAAAAATTGATACAAAACTGTTCTTGTAGTCACAAAATCCCATACCAAATTTGAGAATATTTAAATCATTGCGTTTTTGAGTCATCACGTTTACCTATTTCTGAAAGTACAGACTGACAGATCAGTACAGATCAACCCTCTGTTGGATTTCATTCAAAATTTAACAGGTGTCTATGCTTAAGATGTTAAACATGTGTATCAAATTTTATCTATCTAGCTCTCTTCGTTTTGTAATTATCATGTTAAATTATATTTGAACAACTGAACAGACAGACTTCCTCTGATTGGTTTGGTTTGGTTTAGTTATATTAACGTCCCGTTTAAAGCAGCACTAGGGCTATTTTTGGACGGACCTCGTAATTTTGAACCACGGTCAGATGACGAGGACGACACCTGAGCTGGCGCCCAATCTCCACATCACATCACACCACACCAACACCAGCGGGAGGACGTTTGGTCATGACGGATTTAACGTGCAACAGACCCCCTTACACGACGGTTCTTCGGTGGAATCGGGTCACGAACCTGAAACCCTCCGGTTTCGCAGTCGAGACCTTACCACCAAGCCACCGAGGCCCAAATTCCTCAGAATAGATTTTATTCGAAATTGGGCATGAATCTGCAAATTTGGTATCAAGACCCTATACTAAATTTCAAACTTCTGGCTCAAATGGTTTTTGATTTTACTTGACATTTTCTAAAAATCAGACAGACAAAAGGATATTTTCTAAAAATGTGTTTTTCCAACTCAAAACGATCTAAAAGGTGGAAATTCCTCAAAATCGAGTCCGAAGATTTTAACTATTACTGTACTTGTATACTATTTATGCGAGAAATTAAAAGTTCAAACATGATGTTCCCACATAATACAAACATCATATGGTAAATAGTAAATTTTTAAGATTCTAAAATCATACAAAAGTAATCCATATAATTCATTATAATAATGAATGTGCATTCATTCATCAATTATAACAATAAATCTCATTTTTTTTCTTCCATATAAATAATGAATGTGCTTTAATATCAAAAGGAAAGGGGAAGCGAGGAAAAATATTACTATCTTTGTTTCATAATCAATCATTGATAGAAGCAGGATGCTCTATCAATAATTGATCTTGTGATATCTCTTGAAATTGGAAGATGATAGCCAGAAAAAACGGGTGGTGTATCTAGAAATCATTAGTTTTCAAATGAAATAAAAATTAGCGATGTTGGTATCATAGTTGTGTTAAGGGGACTCTATCAGGATATTTTCACTTGTTTATAACTTACAGTGAAAAAGTGTGTTTTTTCTTTAGATTTATCTCAAATATTAAAAATTATTTTAAATAAACGTTAAAAGGTAAGATTCTAAAACATAAGTTTAAATTTAGAAGTCATAAAGAGAAATGCCACGAAATTTGATCATTGATTAAGGCTAAGGGGCAATTTTTTTCGTTTCCTCTTATTGTTTAAAACATTATTATTCTTTATCTATACTATTGTTTGCCAATAGATTCTAAAACTCTCCGCACTTTTACGTATGCTTTAGGATGAGTTTAATTCGTCAAAATAGGGGTGAGAGGAAATATGAAAGGGGGAGATATTTACATTTAACAATAAACTAAATTTGGATTACACGCAGATTAAATTAAAATAAAGTAATAAGGTAAGAAACGACGCGATACACGTAAAGAAAAAAGGAACAAAAAAAGTATTTAATAGGGCGGGAATCAAGGTCAAAGAATGATGAAAAATTTTGGAAATGCGTTTATTTTTTTGTGTCTCACCCCTTAGTAAAATAGAATCCTCGAAAAGTGGCCGTCTCAGGATACTGAAATGAACAATATATTGAGATAAAATTGCAGGTTCGAAAAAAATCACCAAGTGTACCGAAACATAGATTATGCAATTTTGAAGGAATAGTGAATTCTTTCCCAAGACTGCTCAAGAATATTCTGGCTTTTTTTCTATACACACAGACAGGAAAAAAAAATGTTGAACTACTCTACTACTAAATTTTCTTTACTGTGATATTCTATTTCTCACTAAATTAAAACTACTTCTCGTTATCATCTCATGTATAATGTCTGTTTCGTTATTAATAAATGAGAAAAATTGTATATTAGCTTTTCAATAAAAATAATAAAAAGAACGTAAGATTTTGTATTCTAAAGGCTTCAACAAGAGAGAAAATAATTTTCATATTCTTCAGCAATTTGGTGACTTTTTAAATTCAGTCACTCACAGTCTTTAATTGAATTTAATATTACAGTGTAATCTCGTTGAAATGGTCATGAGGCATACATCAGCTGTGAAAACTCTCGAAAAAAGGTCTAGATTAGAATGGTATAGAGATAAGATCTAATGACTCCGAGTTCGAAACTCATTTCCACGAGAAACCTCCATGCAATGGGCCTGATGCCGATTAAATCTGATATAGAAGATCAATCATACATCCCGTTGGTGTATAATTGAAGTTTGAAGACGGAAATATAATGGTCTATCTCAACATTTAACTCTTTAAAATTGCTAGATCCATCGCTAAATTAGTCATTTTGCAACTTCAAAACGTAAACGTAATACAATACATTCTTCTATAACAAAAAAGACGAAGTTTCTCAAGAGAAACATTTAATCTCCTTTTTGTAGTGGTTCCAGATAAATATTTTGCATAGACACAGTTTGCGAGTGGTCGCTTGAAAACTTAAACCTTGTATTTGAAAAACTTAACTGTCTATTGCAATTAAATTATTATTATTGCAATTTAAAATGTTAAAAACTGTTTTAAGAAGTTATCCAAGTGCAATCTAAAGACTTATTACAAAATTAAGACGCCTAGGAATTCTATTTGTTGGAGATTTTATAAGAATAATTAAGAACATAAATTGGAACAATAAAACTAATATTTTCCGAAATTTGGGAATGAAAATTTAAAATATATTTGCTATCAAAATTACGACATAAATAGAAAATTTGTTTTGATACTATTATTTCGACTTTTAGGTATCTTGCAAGCTGTGCATGTTTAGTTTGAAATCAAACTACAAAAAAATGCTTTTTTCAAGAATAAGAAGAAAATCAGAAAAATATAAATTCACAATAAATGATTATTGAACATTTCAATTCATAGTGAAATCTTACCGTGTACCGTTTAGAAGTAATAAAGTAAATACTAGTCAATAACTTCTCTTACCTTAAATCATTATATAAAAATTTTGGCATTTTATTATAATATATTCAAAGTCTCTCTCTAGAACTCGTTTTTAAGGAAAGCAAAATATATTTATGCAATATATTTTTTTTTTACTGTAATCAAAGCATAGTACATTATACAATAAACCAAAATGGCCTGAATTGATGAATTCGCTAAATGATGATTAAAATGAGAATTAAATAGATACTATTTATTATACTGTAGATAGATATTAATGCTTTCACAAAAGTTTCGCATTTCAATTAATTGTTCGATGAGCAAGTTAGAATTTTATTTGAAATATTGATGAACTACTTATCTATATTTATAATCAATAAATAGAAGATGATTTCAAGTTTGTACCTCATTTTGTGAAAATATACAATTTTATTTGCAATTAATAATTCCAAAAAATAATTTCATAAGCTATTTCACTAACTCAAAAATTATATTCAATTGAGAAAATCTGATTGCAGTTATTTCCTCTTATTCCTTTTAATAAATATTTGGATACATAATCAGTCTGTATTTTAATTTTATGGTGAAATTAATTCATTATTTTATCGAACCAATGAACCGGACGAATTCGCCTTTATTAAAATTTATTAGTATAAAAAACTGTTTATTTTGGACATTAAATTCAAAATAGGATTTTCATTTTATTTTTTTATTTAGATATATGGAATTTGTAAATTTGTTCCGTAATAGACTAATTCCATTAAACCAATAATTTTCAGATTGACCAAATTACAGAGCAAATTTTTAAGCAGATGCATTCTACATTAATTTGATGAACAATATATTCCTGGTGACCAAACTGTTTGGAAGTTCGTAAACCTTACTACCTCGTAATTTAAATCAATTTAGCTTTCCTTGTAGATCTGAGATTTAATTGAAAATTGCAGAATTCGTAGACAAAACTATTTTGAAAAAACGAATTCAATTGCAAAATTTCATTTACAGTCTGAAAAAACTGTTGAAATAAGATTTTAGCTTTATAGATGGAATTATTGTCAGTTTCTAAAGTGCAAAGAATATAACGGCAGAAAAGTCTTGGTTATTTCGCTTTTAAGAAAAAAATTTTGCCGCATTGAAAAGAGACAGTCGACTGTCCATGGCTGAATGGTCATAGCACTGGTCTCTTAATCAAGAGATCGTAAGTTTTGAATCCCGCTAGAGACAATGCGATTCACAGTCTGTGAAATATTTAATTTCTTTATTTCATGTTTTCCTTCTTTTCATGTTCCAGAAGATTCTGGACGTTTCATTAATTTACGACAAGTGTTCTGGACTTTTCTCACTGTCTCCAGAAAAGCATTCTGGAACTTTTCCGGTTAGTATAAAAGCAGAAGATTAGTCAGTCACTGTGTTCTCAGGTCAAAGTTGAGTTAATAAATTGGTTTAGCTCTACTTCTTGTGTGTGTCATTGAGTTCCACATTAAAGAACCTACGTGACATATATTTTATGCCCAATTTCTACATAAGAATTCTTTATCTATTATCATGATTTACAATAATTTCTTCTAACATTTCACTTTTTTTCTTACTATTTAGATGAAAGTCTTATATAAATAACATAAAAGAAATATAATTGTTTCAAATAGATCCTATGATATATTTAGACTAGTGATATGCAATATTATTCAGAATAACGATTCACTAATTTGGAAGAAGCCGTAGCAGTGGGAAGCAAAATGGAATCGCCATCTTGCGATGAATATGGAATTATATTTATCCTTAAAACGTAACTCCACGAACACTGTTTTAATGGATTGTTCAAGTAGTATAGCTAATGATGACCCGTGCGCTAATAAGCGACACTTTTTTAAATATTGAACAGATTTTGTTGTCAAATTGTGTTGCTTGTAGAACTCATATAACACTGAGATATTTTCCAATATTAAATTATATAATATTGCGAATATTATATAATATAATACTGTATTATACAATATATGTGTTCTTCGAGGGACATGAGCAGAGCAACCAATTTCCCTCAATGATAACCAATAAGTTTATTTCAAGTGCTGCGTGCACAATATTGCCTTGCTTCTCGCGAATTTGTAAATACTCAGGAGTATAACTGATGCAACCATTTCTTGAAAATACAGTATCTATGAACTAATTCCCTATCGCCGGCATGAACGGAATCAAGATATGAAAATCAGTTTGTTGAATAACAATGAATTACATTTGGTGGTCTAATTTTTTATCTGCAATCGCATGATTCTATATTATTATCTCTTGATTTTGCTTTACTCTCTCAAATCCTTTGAATCGAGTAGAACAGATATAGATTCATGCATGCTATAAATTATGAAATACTTTGCTATAGATTTAAAAATTTTCTATTTTAGCTTTTTAAAATATCTGAAAGTTCCCTCAAATTCATTTGAAAATACTTATTATCGAATGCACATACATATCTTCAAATGTGTCTGTCAACTTTAATGTATAATATTTGGATAATTAAATTGTCACTTATAGATTAATAACTATGTAACGAATTAGTAGACGTAAGCAAAAATACTAGAAATTATTTCAAGCAAAAATTTTATTTTAATCATTAAACTTACAAATATATATAAAAAAACGGAATTCACAAAAATCCTTATATATGAATTAAAAACACTACCACTAAACTTTTAAGACAAACGTAAAACATTATAAACCAAATATTATAATTTTTTAATTCCACATGTAATATCTAGAGCTGTCTCGGCTATCCTTTCCCAAAAATTCACTGGAAGTTTTCCAGAATCTTTCAGCTTTTGTATTGTACGGCAAATAACGAGCGGAACAAATTCAGGGGCATCCGTTACACCACTTAGTTCGGCGAAAACCGCCCAGTGAGCTATTGATATACAATAAAAAAGGAAAGTTCTTTCGTCATACACTTTTTGTTCGGCTTTTTCTGCCATGTGCAAGACCATTTTCTGAAAAAGAGGGTAATTAATTCTTTTAATTTTGAATTGAACCTTAAATATTTCTGCAAGGTCATCTTTTGTATTTGCCCACAATATTCCAAGAGCTTCATCCAAAACATCATCACAAGGGGATTTAGGTTGCTTTCCATCAGTAACATATATAATCCATTTACAAGGAAGTTGGTTTAAGTGTCGAGCGAGGGTCATGACATCGACAGCAAACAAAAGCTCTTTACTGTACTCACTTGCGTATTTCTTCATATATTCCATTTTTAATGCTTTTGCAGGTGCATCTTCAGGAGAATCTTCCTCGGTTTCAGTCCCCCAATCTTTGCTAACAAGACCTCCTTCAGCACCTTGAGGCTCATACTTCTTTACATGTCCCTTCTTTGAAGCTTCGGAAGATAAAAGTTGAAGTCCGTAAGATTCAGTTCGACTAGTAGAAGCTCTTTCACAAACATTTTCTTGTATTTCTGGTTTAAAACTCGTTGTTGATGTAGAAGACTCTTTTGGTGAGAGATTCGGGACTGCATATTTGCGAATATTCGATTGCTTTTGTGGGCTTGGAGAGCTTTCGTTACTGGATGAAGAATTTGGTTCTTCATCTAAAGGTCTCTTTGGGCAACCCTTTTCCATTACAGGTCGTAAACTTCCACAAGCAGAAAACAGTAAGAAACACAGATATTTCAGGGATATACATTTGCTGTTCTGTAATGAGGCAACTAAAGCGGCGTTCGCCAGAGTCCAACTGTTGTGCGCAGTAGAAGATCACACCAACCTCAGAAAGATCACGTGATCACAATGGGAAATAATTGTCTCGTTGTGGTTACGGGATCTTATTGAGCCTTCTTCTTCTTCTTGCATACAGCCGACCACCCCACCACCACTGAACGTAGCAATATCGACAGGATTTGTTGTGGCCGATTGCTACCTTTAGCATTGTCCATCCTTGCATTGACCGCTTTGTCAAACTGACGTTCTTTTCGAGGTAATTGGCCACAAAGTGGTCAATTACTCATCTTATTGAGCCAGGCGTGGTCTTCTACTGCGCGCAACAGTTGGCTTCTGGCGAACACTGCTCAAGCTATATTACTGACGATTTCGGATTTCGTAACTATAGGATTCATTTTTCTACCCCCATCTTTTTTGGTGGGCAAACAGTAATTTTCATTAATTTTCGAATCTCTTGTTTTAAATTTTACTCTGGTTTTCTGAGTCATATTATGCGAAAATTCGGTTGAATTTCTAAGTTTACATTTCGTAAATATTTGACACAAATCATGAAATGGAATTTTGCTTCTGACTGAACTGAATTATAATATTGAAAACAATTCTTAATTACGCATTTGAAGATTTACCTAATTTTATTAATTTCATAATTGGCACAAATAATGACTTCACAATTTTCTATCATTATCTCATTCAGAGCGGTCTATTACTTAGCAAATTGCAATTAATTTAATTTCTTGTAATAATCTCTATGCAGTTACCAGTATTTTTCGATGATGAATCAGATTTGCATAAAGTGGGATTGCTGCCGAGATCGCTTAACTACATTCAATTATTCAGAAAAATCAAAAGTCTCTGTAGAGGGGAAAGATTATATTAAAAAAGAGATGGAGCTATAAACGCTTTATGTGACGGTCTTTGGGGACCTTTCAGAGACATTTTGTAAATCAGTTAATAAGCGTGCATGACTGCCTTTGTTTTGAATTTAGTGTAAACCAAAATGTTAACATGATTACTATTTATAAACAAGCATACTATTTGTAATTGTCTCTTACAACATGCATGATACTACATAACTGAAACCGAACTCTTTCAAAATAATTTAAAGGAAATTGGTTAATTGAAATGTGATGAGAATAGGGTTTTGGGCAATAACGACCTTTATCCTCTAATATCAAAACAGTGCATTCAACAGATATTAAAAAACTTCAGAGATTGCAGAAGGATCCGAAGATGCAGCTTATTAGAAACAACTTTTTTAAAAAACACTTTGAATGAAGAACAAGAAGGAAGATCGATATTAACTTTTGCAAAAAAGTTTCACCTATGAGTTGCATATTTGTAAAAAAAAAACAAGATATGTTCAATGTTGTTTTTAGGATTACAAACTTGGCAGTGAGGATAACTGTATAGACTAAATCTATTCAACAGAGCTGCAGTAACAATCATCCAGGTTCAAAGACGTGCAGTTATGAATAATTGGTTTTTAGAGTTAGAAAATATTTGCTTTAGATAGTATATCTATTTTATAAGTCCTTCCATTTTATAAAATTGAATGAATTGTGAGATATTCGCTTTACTATCCGTTAAGAAATTAAGAACGAATGGAAGTGGAAAAAAATTACATAATAAGAAGCATTTTTGTAATTCTAAATAGAGGCAAATAACACAGTTGTCGATTAAAATTGGAGCACGAACTCGTAAGTCAATGTATTTGAGATTTTCCTTCAGTAAATATGTGCAGGAAGTAACTTACATACCAGACGCCATAGTATTAAGTGGATTTTGAACTCAACTGAATTCAAACTTCCGACTTAGCCTATATCGCAAATTGTAGGAGTTTTGAAATCATGAATGGCAGTTACTGCTGAATTAATTTGGTTTTGATTTCTTTTGATATTGGTTTATGAGATAAGCTTTCGAAATTGAATTAAAGATGGCAATAATTTTCTGTATATTTTTGTGGTCGATTATTTATTGATTGAAGAAAATGATTATGCATTTTTGACGGAAATCTGTAAATATAATTTATTTTTTAAGGTTCATGTGATCGTGGTAGCATGAATATGACGTGTCAAACACGTGCATTTAAGCTCTTGTACCTTGGAAAGTTATGATTTTTTAAAAATTTCAAACTATTTATTGTTTATAGATTACTAGCAATTGTTTTCTTAATTTTTTGTGAGAAATGGGTATGGATACACACACCGATCATCGTGTATTTGCCTTAGAACTTATTCACTGTGTCATGAAACGGTATTGCCTGCCATTTTCCTCCATTGAACTTCACACAATGAACTGGAAAAATATCAACAGAAGGTTTACGCCAAAAATCCGTGAAGCTGTCAGGACTCTAGTGCCAAGGTTCACCAATTTCAATCACAATACATTCAAAGAAAGTGGCGATACCGATGAACGACGATTCCAGAATTTGGTCAATATGTTATTTATACTCTTATTTCCAGATGGATACAATGAGAAAGACTTCTTGACATTTTGCATCCATGTAGCAAAAATGGCCTCTCGTGCTTTTCTACATGGATTTCGTAAAGCTCCGGATTTTGCTGTAAACGCAATTGTTGATTCCATGGATTACTTTTACTCCAATCTGGATCTGAATGAAGATTCGTGGGAAGAAATGGAAAGGATTGCTGAGGAAATCGTAAGTTGTCCTCAAATGTGATACATAATTCAAAGATGTCTGTTATTAAATTCAACTACTTTACAATCTATTTAATGTCCATCCTTGACTTCAGTGAAGATAGCCTCATAATTTATTTACTTTTCTATTGATTATAACAAATAAGACTTTTAAGATTGTTGATTGTCAATTTATGTTTTTGAAAATCCATTTTGTATTTTGTGATTATGCAATTGATTGATGAATATTAAACAATTTCATGTCAAATGAAGCTGACTTGTATTGTTTCTTATGGCTTGTATTTTATACATTTGCTTTGTTGTATTTAGTGGTTGTCAAAAACATAAGAAATCTTGGGGTTTTGTATGTGTAAGCTAGATTAAAAAATGTATATTTAACATTATGTATATATAAATTTTCAGTATAATACAAATTGTAAAAGAAATTCGATGTTTTTGTGTACGGAGTTTAATATTTCAAAAATTCCATTGCTAAGAATTTATATAAATTATATTATTTTTATATACATTTATTTTATTTATTCTAAAATTTCTATTCTTTTGTAAAAATTGTCTCAGTGAAAAACAGTGTTCTAAATTCGTATAAAACAATACATCTCTTAAAGTATATAATCTGTCAACAATACAGGATATCACTTTTGTAAACATAATTTGGCTTTTGGAAATGTTAATGTCCAAATTTTGCCTATAACAAATGAATGTGTTACAACAAATGGTTTTGAATAAATGTCTTTGTAAGTTTCTTTCTGATACATTATTAAGATCATTTAAGCACTTTAACTATAAAAATGAATAGCAATATTTATAATTGATACTTATGTTTCGGTTAGTTGGAAAATCGTATATGTTATCTGGGTGATTTTTATATATGGATTGTGCATAAAGGAAATCCACCCTGAAATTTTGGAGAGTAATTTTAATTTTGTATTGAAATATAATAAGTAATTAGAAAATTTGGTGATATAGAATATAATAGCATATAGCTATTGTATTTTATATTACGAAACGCAATTGCAGATTTTTATATTTCAGTATATTAAAATAAAATCTTTCACCTTATTGCCATTTTCAAAGATGCGCGAATTCATAAAGCTTAAATATTTGCGAGTAAATTATAAAATTTTCCCCATAATACAGTAAAACTATTACATTACCTATAACGCTAATTGAAATCTCAAATCCAAAGTATTGTAATATGATTAAGTTCTATGGTTTTGTTTCTTTTAGCTTGATTGCATCAGCTGTTGCATTCTGTGTGTAACACATTTCAGAATTTGCATAAAACTTCTCATCCCCAAACTATTATGTTGAGAAAAAGCAGTAGAAATATACCTTCGTAGATGAATATAAGCAGTAGAAATTCTGCTCGAAGCCAGTATCTAAAAAATACAACGCTTTATCGTAACATTAACCGTAAAATAAGTACTAATTCACACTTTATAAAAATAAATAGTACTTTTCACAAATTGTGAGAAACAATTTTTCAAATATTTACTGAAATTAAAAAAATTTGCATGAAAATTTGTTTCAATTAAATGCTAATTTTGTTCTGTTATAAAATTGTGTATGAACAATCGTTGCTCAATACTATAGTCAGTTAAAAAATAAAAAAGTGGGGAAAAAACTCCTAACAGAAATTCGAATCGAATTTAAAGACTTTTCAATAACATCTGTGTTTTAAAATGATGAGAACATGTGAAAATTTAAGGGTTAACAGTTAAATATTCAAAATTAATAATATACTTTTAATCTAAATATTTGACAAAAATCTTTAAAAAAAAATTAAAAACTGAAGTGTGGAATAAAAAAAATATCAGTATTTTTCAGCTAGACATAGAATAAAACTTGCCCGAATCTTGCTGATAACCCGACAGATCATGAAAATAATTTTGAGTTTAATTATGAGTATTATTTTTAGCAGAACACCATCAACATTCAAGCACGGAGATACTTTTGGCCTGCTAACTGAGTAGTGCCAAACAATCTTTTACTGTATACACTACTGCAGTTAGAAATAATGTCCTATTTCTTCAATCCAAATGGAATCATTTTAATTGATGGAGCAATGTATAACGAATCCATACACATCTATTTCAACCAATAAGTAATAACTACATTTAGAAAAAAAGGTCACATGTTGGCGAACGATTTTGTTAAGTCACCATCAAGGAAAATGGCGAAACAAATCAGTAAAATTGGCGAAATTTGAAAATAACGCCAGAGTTTGGCGTCCTCTTGGTTACTTTGATTTCACGATTCCTATAACCTATATATACTGGGAAAATATACCCATAATCACTCATTATTACAATTCGTTCAAAATTAAGTTTAAAAATTTGACGAAAATACGAAAGCTCTTTACTCTTAAAACTTGATTAATTTTATAATTTTAAACATAAAATATGTTCATTAAAAAAACTGATTGTTTTTTTTAATGTTTGATATATTGATATCCCACCCTTCCAAGATTTGTAGAGATTGTTGAGCCTTTTTCATAATTTGATAAATAGTTTGATTCATTCGAAATATATATATATATATATATATATATATATATATATAATGTTGCAGCAAATGTGATGAACACTTGCTTATATATAATCATCAAATTAGTCACATTTATATTAACATATATAATAAAAATAGTCGAATTATCATATTATGGGATTTAACTCTTTTGGTTTTATAGAGTACAATTTATATATTATAAGTACAAAGCAAAAAAAAATCAATTAACGAACCACAAAATTCCAACTGCTTGTCTAGTTTAGCCATTTTCAGTTTCATTTTAAGGTCATGGCATCCAAATGCATCTCCAAGAGTTCCCAGCTCTCTTGAAAACAACATTTGTGACAGAAACTAAGAAAACAATACTTTATTGTATATTTTTTTAGAAAAACACACAACAATATTCCTTAACCGAAATAACTGAATCGATTTCGAAAAGTTTTATTTCCTGCTAAAGGTTATGATCACTAATTAATTTAACGTTTGAAAGATAATGACCTCAATTCATCAATGATATCTAACCTAATCCTTTACATTTCTAGAGATATTGCAAAATAAAACTTTGACAAAATCCCTAACCTCAACAATTGGACTGATTTCTTCATTATTTACTGCCAACTCTACAATCCCGGCACTTTAATTATAATGTTCTACCATTATTCGACAACTCAGATTATGAAATCAGAGTTGTTTAATAAGGTTAAAATTATCTTATTGGTAACTGGTCGTCTCAGGTGATCAGCTGATTCGCCAGGAAAATTCATTGCTTTGATGTCAGATAAATCGTTTCTATCGCTTTATTTTCACGATTCCATTAAATTGCCTGACATTAAAATTGTGTTATTGTAATTGCCGTAGTTAAAATCTGTTTATCATGTACATGAACCGTTCTAATGGAAACGTCCTCAGAATATCATAGCGCTGTTAAATAACGAAAATATTAGATTCATCTATCTTCCAAATTTCGCGATATTGTAACTTCACTTTTTTATTTGTCTACAGAATTCTTCTTTAGTTTTCAATGCTAGAAGAAAATATTGTGATTAAATATACTATATTAAGGAACAATGAAACCTTTTAAATTCCAGGGTAACAATGTAATCTCTTGTAAAAATAGCAATTTAAAAAAAAAGAAAGAAATTGCCAAATTTCAGCAAACATTCGCACTAGTATTAAATTGTCATGAAAAAACAATTTGTTATGTTTTCAAACGATGCGAAATTTATTTTTTTTTGCAATAATATTTTTACAACTTATTGCGGGGAAACGTCAAAATTAAAATTAATTTTCAATTAAAATTCTAAAAAAAAAATGATTAAAAAATATCCCCCCGAAAAGCACATTTTCACTCTCCAAGGTATATATGTATCAAATTTGGTAATTAAAGGTCAAACAGTCTGGTACGTAGAACAGAAACACACCCACACATATGCACATAAATATACATATAAGCATCCACATACATATTTACCTTTATTATTAGTAAACATAGCCGCTTTCCGTTACATTAGTAATGATATTAATATAGTCATGTCGATATCAGTTTTGATGAAATGCATGTTATCAAAACAATGGAATGTACTATTTTAAATTATGGTTCAGATTAATTAGCTATGAGTGCAAAGCGGCAAAATTAATTGATATATTACTAGTTCCTTTAGCAAACTGTTCATATATGCTTAAATGTAAAAAATCTGCAAGTTGTGATAGAAAAAAAGGAGGAGATCTTACTGAAAAAAATCGATTTCCTGCACTACATGTGTTAAAAAGTACCCCATCAACACTGTTTGCATAGATGAAAAATGTGACCCTATCTTTGCCTACATCATCATCGCTTTCCCTACCAAAAATTCTGCAGTCAGGCAAATGTGAGTGATAAATTTTAAAAATGTACATAATTTTTTTCTCCATCATTTACAGTAATAATTCTTCTTCCTTCATCCAACAGAAATATATTTACAAGCTGATGAGAGGAAGCAATTTTGCTCAGCCACAGTAAACAAGATTTCACGAAAAACGATTTTTTTAATATTTGAAATAAGTTTGAATTTATTCAACGACTGTACATGAACAGAGTTTGATAAGTTTCAGTTTCATAATCTTTCCATTTTAGATGAAATTTTGATATTGATTTATATCAGATGTAAATTTAAAACAACTCCAATAACATATTTTTAAAAAGGATTCATAACGTGTACTATCTCTAGTTAATATAATACTCCTTATTTTTATTTTTAAATGCATATAATGAGGAAAGAAAAAAAATCCGTTCATCCCTAAACTATTCGAATTTTATTTGTTTAAAAAATGATAACTCAATACTAAAAACGTAACAGAAATTTTGTATGTGGAGTTAGAAGTTCAAGGTTTAATCAATATCCTGATAGTACTAGACAGAATAAATCGTAGTTCGAGTATCAAATCCTGGAAGATTTAGTTTATATACGGATATGGATCTCGTTAATTAGACATCCTTAAAATGTTGTGACATGGAATGTCTGTATTGTCAGTTAGATGTATTTATAGTGTCATTAAGGTTTAAAACTTCAAAAAACGTCACTGAATAAATCAGGAAGTGTCAAATTATGATCTGATCCCATAAGACAACAACTGTACATACAGATCTGGATCTCATGGAGCTTCAAAACAGGATTTGATTTCATGGCAGAACTACTGTATGTACGGACCAGGATCTAATCAATTAATTGTCTTCCAAAAGAATGAAATAGACACATTTGTAGTGCCAAGTAAGATGCATTGTTTATAATCTTATTATACCTTAATGAAGTGAAATACATCACTAAATAGCCTCCGATTTTTATACACTGGTTCCGTATATATCTCCAGTTCGTGAATTGGCCGGCCAATTCGCAAACTGGCCAACGTTGCTGTAAACGTACCGGCCAATGCCCGATCTTTTCTTGATTTCGGGCTTTGACCGGCCAGTTCGTGAAGGGGCTTGAGATGATCGGCCAAAGTAAGAAGAAAGGAATCAAGAGCAGATTGTTTTACACACTATTAAAAATGAAGTATTTAAAAATGAGTACTTCTGTGTACTGTTTTTTTATGTACAATTGTTTCAGAAACGAGTTCAAATATAAGTGACACCTCTGAGTTAAAAATAAGCTTTTAATATATAAAAATATGATCTCTTGTTATTCTGCTCTCATATTAAAGCCATAATAGAAATTATTCGGTGAACGTATATGATGTAACAACGTGTTAGCGTGAAGATTAGATTTTTGCCCGTTCAAATGAACGAATTATATCTTGAGCAAAGGCGTTGCGTATCGTGTATGAATACAAGGGCAAATTGAGTACTCAGTTTTCAATTACCTTTAAGGGTGATCCTTAGTCTTTTTATGCTCCATGGACCTAATGTTAAAGATCCCAAATCACATTGTCTCCCGAAATATCGCTACAAAAATATGAAATTTTTTTGCAAAGACAAATAGTATATATAAGGGCTAGTTAAAACAAATATGAAGAAAATATAGTTTTGTTATTAATATCATTTAAAGACATTTCTTTGTGGGCGCCATCTGTCGAATTTCACCTACAACATGATCTTATTTATATTTTATACATAAATGTCATTATATTTATTTACCACTAGCCGCGTTTGGCAACTAGCCGGTTCGGCAATATTAATGATTGCTAAAATTTTCCATTAATTTAACTTGTTCTCTTAGTATCTTTTTCTGCAAAATATTTTTGAGCTTCATATTTTGGTAGTTATATGATTCAATCATACTTTTATGTAGGCCTTAAACAGTTTTGTTCATTGTGTACTACTTTCTCTAATGTTCTGTCGGTATCCATAAAATTTCTACTTTAAATTAAAGTGGAAATGTTGAACTGAAATCAATATAAAAGCTTTTTTATATTGTAGCTAAACATGTCTTTTTTTAAATATGAAAATTGAAATCAGAGTCGTTTGGCAGTGAAATTATATGTGCACTTCAGAATAATTTATATAATATTTTTAAGAATTATTCAACAAAAATTTCTCTGATTCATCGCAAAATTAATTTTTTACCTCCAAAAGATTTAAATGATGCAAATAAAAATATTTTATTTTATTTCAGTCAATAAATGACAAATATGAACAAAATTACGAATTTTAAATTTTACGCAGTCTTTTGGTGCCGAGGAATCATATTCTGCGAAATACTCTTGACACTTCAACTTTTAAATCAATAAATAAACGTCCCTTTCTTCTGCGATGAATCTGACCGATTTATGAAGTTTTTATGCATCAATTTTAGAACAATCAACGTTTTCATTATCACAGGCCAATCACTGTCGAGAAATCCTGGCAGAAGTTAAGCGTATCTTCATTGAGACAGTCGGTGAAGTAGTCTAAAATCGCCAGTTTTATAGAAGAGTGATATTGAAATTTCCTAAATCAGTCAGTCTTAGTGATTGATTTAGTTGGTTGGAATTCAACAATTTTTATTTAAAATATTGGTGTCTCAAGAATATTTTGTTAAATATGATCAAAGGGCAGAGAACCTATGTAAAAATTTAAATTTCCTGATTCATCGGAGCATTTATTGGCTAAAGTTATATTAAAAATAATTATTTAGTTAATTTAGACCATTTTGTTAGCAAATGTATGCCCCAAATTAGCTGATGGTCGCTGATTAGGATGATTATAAGTATATTAAACTACGTTTGCCTTAAATTGTTTTATTGAATTAATAATATAGGTATTGTTAAAGCGCATAGAAAACTTTTTCTCCTTTTACTTTTTAGAAAATATCTTATTTATTTATTTATTTATTTTTGCATTTTATACAGACACCTGTCGAAAATTACAATTTTATTTATTAAATTTGTAATAATAGTTGATTTCTTTTTTAATTTAAACTTCGATCAATGCGATGGCAACAGGTTGATAAAAGCTTTTTTTTAATTTGACGTGCTCGTGCAGATTAAATTTTATTTTTATTTTGAGCGAAATATATTATTGAAAAAAATGGTTAAACTATTTCTTTAAAAATTCGTTAAAAACCTAAGCATAATTTATAAATTAAAACATTGGTATCATTAAAAAGATAATTTTTTGAGCTTTAATTTGATGCAAAAATCGATTTTGTGCTGTATTATTTTCTCTTTATAGCGACAAAACGCCGAAATTACGCTTAGTTTTTAATTCAAATTCAAATTAAAAATTTTAAGGTGCACATTCCCGACCTCCAAGGTATATATATGCCAAATGTGATAACTGTATGTCAAATGGTTTGGACTGTAGAACGCCAACACACACACACACATTGAACTTTAAATATAAGTATAGATTATCACATCGGGCTTTGGTCAAGAATTCCCGGCCACTTCGTGAAATAGCCAGCCAAAGTAGAAAATACAATATTAATTGCAAGTATTTCGGACTTTGGTCAAACCTCTTGGCCAGTTCTCGAATTGGCCGTACTTGTAATCGGGATAAAATTCGTATTGTAATCGGGATAAAAAGTATTGTAATCGGGATAAAATTCGAACTCGAGATTTTGACGACTCTCCACGTTTTAGAACTTCTACAATTGAAAAAAACACATTTTTGGAAATATCTGTCTGCGACAAAGTTTACACAAAAAGGCTTTGAGCTATACAGATGAAATTTAGTATACTATCTTCACACCAATTTTGAACAAATTCTGTTCAAAGGAATCCTGTCTGTCTTGCTGTTCGAATATATGTTAAGGTGATAGTCATAAAATGAAGAGAACTAGATTAATATAATTTGGCACACAGATTTAACAACTATAATGGACTTTGAGCTAAATTTTTTCGCTCAAATTCGCCAAAAATTTTTCAAGTATAACCTTACAGATTCAGTGAAAATGCTAAATAGACGCCAAGGGTTAATATTTCGTAACTATTGTCCGCCAATGTTTTGCAGAAGCGTTTTCCGGGATATCACTTATATTAGAGTGTGCACAAGAAAATTTTGGACCACTCTCATTCATTTTTATATAGAGATAGATTATGTGACCTTTAATGTAATAAAGCATAATTAATGGCGATATTCACATTTTCAATAATCCGCTCAGAATTTTGAATGACCATTTCTTCATATCTTGTTTTTGAAAGTATGCTCTTTTTCGAATCTTGTCTTCTTGTGTTCGAATCCTACAACGTTGGATGTTTACCAAAAGCATAAATTGCAGCCTTCTTTTAAAAAATTGATTTGTCACCAGATTTTTGGTTACTTGTTTTTACCTAAGCTAAAAACTACCGATTAATTATGCAGTTGAATATAAAATTAAGTCGGGTGTTATTTTTAGCTATAGCTTGATAAGAACTAGCTATACAGGAAACAAAGTAGTAAGGAAGTTGTGCTATAGCATACAGTCAATTTAACATCGTTAGTATAGACAGTAGCTAAATATATCTGGCAATTATTTAAATCGAAGATTATTGTACCGGAAATGACGGCAAAAAGGGAATTCGTTGTGTGAACAAGTCTATATGAGATGTCTTGAAACTTATGATTAGAAATCTTAGTAACAATAACGTATTAAACACTTATTGCGAAGAATATAATACAAAAGAGAGTAGAATCCTATAGAGAATTCAAGAAAACTTTTATTCTGAAATACTTCATAATTCTATTCTTGACGTAATATGAATACTAACGACAATACTTTTGCCAGCGATATCGTCTCATTTGTCATGAGGCATTATTTCTCAAATGAGAAATCTGACATTTCGAGTTCATCTCTTCCGATAGAATTGCGAAGACGAATTTCATACATAGTAGATAACTGTAAATTGGAGATCTTTTTTCTTTTTACTAGAGAATTCAGTGAATCGTCATTGGATATAAAAAATGAAGATTATTCATGCATTATGAGTGAATTACTGAATGACTTTTGCTTTGAATCGTTTGATGCTTATGGATTCTTGTGGTTTTGTATTTTAACTTCTTGCTATGCAGCGCTCGCTCGCATGAGAAATTGCTCGAATAGTATTGATGAAAGCATAAGGGTTATTAATGAATGTATGAAAGATTTAAAATTAAAGGATCATTTTACTGATGAGAGTTGGAAAGACATTGAAGTGGCTGCTGGAAGGGTAATTGCAGGTATAACGTACTTCAAAAATGCTAATAACTTATATTAAATTATTATATTAAAAGATGTTTTTACATGTTTTATGTTATGTTAAGAAAGATGTATTTTATCAATTGTGGAACTGTGTGAAGAAAATTTTACGAAGGTTTCAATATCAAACGTAATTCAATATCAAATTTAATTGTAAATTTATCTAAAAATATAGATAAGTAAATAGTGTTGTCAATTGATGAAAAATAGTGTTTGATCAAAAAAGTGTTCGCTTTTAAATTAATATTTCATGATAACTTTTAAGACATTTTTTTAAATAACGAATGTTTCTAGTTTTTTTAGACTTGTTAAATATGACGAAAATAAAATTTTATTAAAATGATTTGAATAAATAGTTTTGTTTCATCTTGGTTGCATGGTAATGAAATAATACCAGCGAGAGTGCTCTATCTAAAACTTTCTTGTACATTCTTTAATAAAGATATTATCTCAGAGAACGTTTTGTATGGCATTGGCTCACAATAATTACGGAATACGAATCTTGAGCATGAATTTAGATTTTTTACTGAATATGTGTAATACTTAGCGAGTTATTTTGTGATTAATCCTTGGCATGCAAAAATTTTATTGATTTCGAATGACTTAAATCTTTTAGCAATTCAGGCCTCCTTTAAACTGAAGTTGTGCAGATGCTGCATACAAAACAAAAAATCAAGAACAATGGACATTTTAAATTTAAATTTGAACATTATATGAAGGAAATTTCTTTCTATTAAAAGAATTTCCATATAAAATTTTAGGCCCCTTTTTAGCAATAATGTATATTGCAAAATGAACAATTAATATTCATTTATATTACATTTGATATTTTTTCTTTAAAAAAATAGATTTACTTTCTACTTAAATCACAAAACTTAGAATTTTCAATAATTTTCTTCTGTTTCCTGTCTATTAAAAATAATTGGATCTCATACATTTTTCAGTCATGGTTTTCTGTTTACTTTTAAGCATAAAAAATTATTATATTTTTGAAATATTTATTTTTTATGTATTATGTTTGGTAAATCCTGTGTGCCATGTGTGTATGACATAGGAGTGCTAGAAGTATTAACATTTCATTAGTCTTTTGTCTAAACAATTGTTAATTTTTTTAAATTTTAAATGTGAAGCATTTGAACTACCCATTTCCTATCAAATTTATTTTATTAATGAGCTGAAAATGCTATTTCCAAACTTAAAAATTATACAGTCACTCCAATAATAATTAGAATCGTCTATCGCTGTAATAGTAAAATTCAAATGTATTTTTAAACAAAATTTTCATCATTTTCTGCAATTTATCCCATGCGTATTATTCTGCATCATTCGAAATATATTACTTTAGATTTATACTTAATATGGGATATACGTACTTTGTTTCTATGTGTAATACTGCTCCGCTTTCTATACTTTATTGAAGTATTTAGTCATGTATTTAATTAAAATAAAAATTTTATTTTAATTAGGTCCACAGTAATTTTATTTGTGTTATAGCTAACAAAATTTCCATTAATAACTTTCCTTTTCACCTTTATTTGCGTAAAGCTTTCCGTACATTTTTATAATGTTTAGATGACAAATTCTAATTAAAATACGAATGCACTTCCTTTCCGCCTCTACATATTAATGCGGAAATTTAAATATTCTTGCTAGTCGCCATAGTATTTAGCAAAGTTAAACTAATTAGTCACTATCTAATCTCTTCTTCCTTATGATTTAACGATGATCTATTGGAAGTTGTTGTTGCCCCTTGGATTGAACTCCAATTCAAGCCAAGGTCAAGATATAGGGGGGAGAGGGGGTGCAGTAGCTTCTGAGGGTAAGGACCCTAGAGAACCAGAGGGCAGAAGTCTGACTTAAGCTCATATGAAGATGATATTCACACACTCGCTTGCACAACCCCTTTTTACCGGAGGGGACAGTTTCACACACCTCACAGACAGAACACAGGGTAAAGAAAGATCATGCCCGAAACAGCACTCGACCCCGGGACGCTGAGATCACGCGCTACCCGTAGGCCTGGATCCCGGCCTCTTGGACGTTTATGAACAATATAAGCAACAGTCCTAATATTTTTTTAACATAAGACTTATGATATTTTCTTAATGACTGGGATAGCGTCCTAATCGGAAAATTTCAAACCACATTAGCATGAGGGGATTCTGACTCTTGACGACCTGTCATACCAACTCCTCTGTTACTTGGATAGGATCGGATTTCCAAACAAGAATGCTATAGAACCAAAGGTAATATTTTATTACAAGACCATCCCTCGCCCAATGTTTAAGGAAAAATGAAATTCTATTTAAAAAGTGGCAAGAAATTTCAATAAGTGCGTAGGCATTAGAAAAGATTTCACTGACTCGTCAACTGTGCCACCAGCAAGGAAATTGTGATTCCATTTGCATTTCAATTTTGAACTTATTAATAGGGTGCAATAACTCATACTCATTTAAAATCCCAGATTATTACCGTTCATTATTACACAAATAAGAGTTATTGTGCTCTTTTACTTTCTCGTGTATGATGTATAGAGAAACTATAGCAATTGTCAAAAAAATCGAACTCGAGATTTTGACGAAACGTCATGTTTTAGACCTCCGTGAGTTCGAAAAACACATATATAGAAAATATCCAATTATTTGTCTGTGATAAAAATAACTCAAAAACGCTTTAAGCTAGTTCCGTTCAGAAGAAGTAAAATCTGTTCAGAAGAAGTCTGTCTATCCGGCTGTTTGAACATAATTTAGCATAACTGCAAAATGAAGAGAGCTAGATAGATAAAATTCAGTACATATATTTAGCATCTATAGTATAGACGCCTACAAAATTTTGAGCGAAATCCGATAACAAGTTGACTGTCTGTCGGTCTGAACTTTCAGAAACATGCAAACACGCTGAAAAAACGCAATGATTTAAATATAGCAAATTGATATGCGATTTTTTGGACTTTTATTTTTATTTCAAATAAATTTTTGTTTCAATCGGTTTGGAAAGAAGGCGTCTAAAACCCAAATTCGATTTTAAAATACTTTTGACCACATGCCAGAGATTATTCGCCAAAGGACTCGTCAAGGATCACACGATAGATTCAGTAAAAATGCTAAATTCAGCCAAAAATTAATTTTTCGTAACTATTGTACGTCAATGCCATGGAAGATGATCACTGGAACAGCATCTTTATTAAAATGTGTGAGTTGGAGTTTAGTGCGTAAAAGGTTTGGAGACACTATTCCTTCTGCTATTTTTTTTTTATTTTACTTACCTACCTCATGCAATGGTAAAGTATTCGATATTGTTATATATTCATAATAAATATGAACTGAAATATTTTTACCCGGCAAAGATAACATTGGATCTGTTTGACCAAGAGACATATGGAGAATAAATACTCTTTCAAGTTTTTGTTGCCAGATTAACCAGATTTAAATCCTTCTACAAGAGTTTAAGAAAAAGTAAAAAGAAATGTCACGAGATATGATCTGAATGTGACCGAAACAGAAAATGCCACCTCTGTAGATAACTGATAATCATCGTGACAGTTTCACTTAAAGATACGAATATATTGAAGGAGTTGAAAGAAAGTTCTTTTTTGAAGTTCAAAACAAAAGACAAATTTCTGAGCATTGAATAATAGTGACTGCTGAATAGTGGCTCTTTTACATCAAGATAAGTTTCTTTGCTTCTTAAGGCATTCGAAAGTTAAGGTTAAAAAGGAAGAAAACCAAGAACACTTGCACCCAGCTGTTCGAAAAGTTTTTCTAAAAGTTCAAATAAGTTAGAGATGATGCGCTGAATAATAATTAATGGAAGAGGCTTTTGTTTATTAGAAGCAAAAATGTTACTATGGCGACGCAGATGGAAAGATCAATTCAAATTTATTAATATCATTCTTTTTATTCAGAATTATTTTTTACATTTACCTGTAAGCAGTTTACATTAAACTTGAAACGGGCATTCATCCTCATTTTGGTCACATATTAGAAAAGAAATGAAAGGACCTTGTTTTTCTCTTTATATATATAATTCTTTATCTGAATCATCTTTTCATACTCGGTTTCAGAATCACCTGTTATATTCGTTTATATTTCAGGAAATTTCAATTTTAACATGAAAATTATTTAAGTTTTTTTTCTACATTATGATATACATGATTCAAAAATCCTTCAAAGCGATTAATAAAACAAACTATTGTAACTAAAGCAACAAACATTTGTCACGCAGTTAATTTTTGGGTGGAAAATGCTTATTATGAAAGATTCTTTTAAAATTCTTATTCAGATTTCAAAATTTCCTTGGAATATTTATTTCCAATTTCACTCCTTCTACTCTGGGCATATTACAGTATAAAAACAATTCTTACACCACTTCAAAATTTAATAAATTAATTTTTCATTAATAAAATTTTTAATTACACAGAATTCCTTCTTCAACTAAGCATCCTTAAAATGTTAAAAATATTTGTAAATATATTTCAAAGCAAAAGTTTTTGTTGTTTCATCTGTTGCAATTTTACATGTCCGTCTTCTTGTTGATAAAAAATGCATTAAATGTGAATTGTTAAAAATAATACCAACATAGAGGAAAGAAACTTTATAAACTTTAATTTTGCTACGATGTTCCGCTGCATAAGGTTCGAATAGTTTTCAAATTTCGTTTATTTTGATAGTCATCGTTTTGTTCAGTCATCTAAATGTAGCATAAGTTTTAATTCATTTACTAATTGCAGCATAAAACTAATGTACTAAAAATAAAGGAGAGACTGTGCGTGTTTGCGTTGTATAAAACAAACAAACCATTTGTCATCGATGTATTTTGAGCGTTGAAAATGTGCAATTCGGAAAGCGTTTTTTTAAGATAATAATAAGATGTTTAATTTATTAAAAATTTTATCAAAGTTTGGAGGCTTTTTTTGCTATAGACAGTACTGCAGGATAAACATAATTTTTATGCCATCTTAAAATTAAGGAAATATCTTTTTATTTGCACCAATTTTAATATCGTATAATTTTTTTCTGAAATTACAGTAATTTTTTTAAGATAATAAATTTTCCCTGATTTTTCATAATAGATAAATTGTTTCCCTGAAATTCAAGTCATCTTCATTACTTCATCGAATATTTAATCGAGTAATTTTCTTTTGCTGATGAAAAATAAAGGGTAAAGTTTTTGTTTAATGTCTGTTTAATTTACATTAATTAAAAAAGGAAGTTACTGTTACTAGCTTTCATCGCCCATGCAGACAAAGAACAACATATATTAAAGACTAATAAATAATAACACAGGCTTGACTATTTGCCACCTTGATTCTTGAAGTTAAAAAATAATTTAGCGACTGAATCATGGGCATTAAGTGCCTAAGAGATTTAATTAAAATTAAATCAACCAATATTCCTACCGAACATCTGGTTACCATAGACAGTGTCATGTATAACGATCAACATAAATTAATGTTCTGAATCCCTTATTCATGTCTTCAGTTTTGGTAAGATTTTTTTATATTAAAAATTTTACTTCATTTACGAAATATTCAAAAAATTTCCCCAAATCTTCTCTCAAATATTTTTGATCAAACGATCCATAACTGAGCAAAACATTTCACTTCTGATATATTTTAAAAGAAATTTCATAGTTTAGCTTTCAGTCTTGCGGAATTGGTCGAACAAGATTACATGCAAAGTTGTCATTTACTCTCCTAAAAATTACAAGATCAGTCATATGGCGTATTTCCGTCATAGTTTTAAATTAATTAAATATTCTCTGATTGGATAGTATGGACAATATTCACTTAAGAGAAAATAATTTTTATTTAAAGATATACGGTATCTCTACTAAAAATACATATAAATATATGCTGGTTCTCTACAAGCCAGACCACTTTGACTCCCAGCCATTAAATTCGCACATGCATACCTTGGAAGATGGGGAATGTGCTTCTATGTGCAGTTTAAAAAACGTAATTAAAAACATTGATTGATTCGCGTTGATCAACGATAACTTCCCAAAATTTTATTGCATGGAAATGAATTTTACACCGTTTCAAGAATTTTAGTTATCTTTCTAATGATAACAATCTAATCACCGTGCAGATTTTATCGGAATTTTTGCATTTTTTTAAATAATTTTTTATAGTTTCCAACAATAGATTTCGTAGATGCCATGAAATTCAAATCGCTTTCATTCTTTCTAAATAACTTGATTTCTTCCATTTTTAAAGCTAAGAATAATTCTATTTAATACCTATGACCAATAAAATAGAGCTACAATATTACAAAATTTAGAAGATAAATAAAACGGATATTAAGAGCCATGTTCATGTAATAACAACATTATGTTATGTGCCTCCTTTAAAAAGGTTCAAGTATGTAATAAATAAAACTTAAATAATGCAATTAAAAAATATGGTGTTAATGTCAGACAATTTGATGGAATCATGGACTTTAAGTTATATCTAATTGATTTACCCGAAATCAAATGTAGTAACATTCAGCTGGATTCTTGAGGCGACTGGTTCTTAATAATATTACAGTATGTACAAACCTATAATACAAATAAGTGTCGGAAGAAAATTTTAAAATCATATTGACATTAATTTGATTTTCAGGAATAACTAGAAAAAATATTTCATGATCCTTCTTTCATCAAGATGACGTCGCAGTTTAAGTTGCATGCTTGTGCAAACGGATTAACTGCAAAATATTTCATGTAAAAATATTTCATGCATTAGAATTAAAATGCATCTGTTATTCTGAATTTTTATTACACACTTGTTGTATTCAATGCACTACATAATACTTTGAATGCATCTAAAACATATTCAAAAATTGTTATTATATTCAAATGCCTCAGCAACAAGAGTTGAATATAAAATTAGTGCAATGAAATTTCACGATTTTATCGAAATTTTTCTGTATTATATTTGGATTTAAAGTGTGTTTTTTTATTTCTTTACAGTTTATTGAGTTCTTATGGATGGATAAATAATCATTTTATGTATTGTTATTTTTTTTATTAAAATTGCTTGCTGTTTAGTTAATAACTACACATAAATCTTTTAAGCTATCAAATATAAAAAAAAATCTTTTTATTGAAATATAAAATAAGTCTCATAAACTCTAGATAATATTTTCCTTTTTAATTACAATTTATTTTCTAGAAATCGAATGTTTTTGTAGTCCTGTCAGCTTTGAATAGTCAAATTAAACTGTAATTCATAAATCTCTTTGTAGAAAGGGTTCTTAAATTTTATAATTTTTCCCATGAGTTCCTATCAGATTTCTTTTGTGTGTGTGTGTGTGTGTGTGTGTGTGTGTGTGTGTGAGTGAGAGAGAGAGAGAGAGTTTGTGTATATGTATGAGTTTCACTTTTTAAAACTTTTCATTATTTTATGATAGGGCAATAATGTTTCAGCCTTGACAGCCAAATATGACTTAAAGTAACTTGGTTTTTTCACTCCCATATAAATCACAGGTCAACGATTCGGGCCAAGTCTTTATTCTTATTACCTATACATCGTCAAGAATCTAGGCAGATTAAGCATACATAGTATCAATCCTTAATATAGTATAACCATTAATCCTCACATTTCTGAGATCATTCAATTACCTCGAAATATTTTAATACCAATATTCAAAAAACGAAATAAAGGGAAACTTTTAACACTAGAACTTAAGGTATTTCGATTATCCTTAAACGCACGTCGGTGTCGTTTCGACACCGCGATATAAAATATATAAAATAATTGTAATAATAACTAAACAATTACCGGTTTACTGTTCTGTAGGGTTTAGCTTCAATATTTCTTAATATCATTTCATGTAATTATCATATATTATGTCCATAAAAATTCCCATCGGAATCAAAATTAGAACAAGACAACTCACCACCATCCGATTCATTCCCAGAGAGCTCTCGCAACAAACTAGCAATTTCACCAAGGGTTAGACCTTTTCTACGAGTCATCGTTTCAGGATGTCTGCTCTGCACAAGGTTCGAAAATAGAATAATTTTTTTTATGAGCACATAAGAAAATGTTGTGTAAGGAAACACTTAGACATAACAATTTTAGAATAAGTTATTCGTTTCCGCTGTGAACCCAATAACGCTGCATTCAAGGTCAAACAAATGTGTGATAGTACTTTAGGAATCTGTTTTACTTAGTGAACTATCGTTTGTTGATCGATAAACGATATAATGATAGATTGCCTTGGCGTCGAAACGACACCGACGGACTTTCTATGTATGTTTAGTTGTAAAATCTATCCTAATTAACCCAGCAGGACGCGCATGGGGTGTCAGCACACCCCAACCATAATAAATGGTATAAGTCGAAAGAAATCAATGGAATTCTATAAATTAATGAATTTTATAGTAATTATACTCTTTTTCTTTAAAAAAAGAATAACTGAAAAAAATGTTTCATGCAAAAAAATAATACACTCACCTTTTTTTTTTTCTAGTTCAAGGGACTTTTAATGATATCAACTCTAAAGATTTTTTTTCTTTTTCGCTTATAATTTTCACTATAATCGAAACTTACGCATTATTGTGTATAAAAAAAGTGATATTTATTAAATTTTCAAACTTATTAGGGTGTACATGGATCAGAAACATTAGATTATTTGCAGTTTGTACATACCGCTTCAATTACTGAATGTTCTCGACATATATTTTTTTCACACTTCAAACACGTAGTTTTCGATTTCTTGTCCTTTTCTCTTGGACACAAGTAGCATCTACGGTAGATTAATTTTTGCTTTTTTGCTTGTGGTTTATCCAGAAACTCTTGTTGTTTTTGCCTTGATTTCATATGGGGTTATAAAAGTGAAAACTCTAAATCCTTCAAGAAATGCCTTCTGTTTCTGAATTTTTCAGTTGGGGTTTTGGTCGATAACAGCAAGAACCTTGAATTTATTCCCATAATGTTTAGAAGTGAAAAGAATATCACCATAGGCCACCGGTTAGATATTCTAGCAACGGAGTAAGATCCTCTCATTTCATCGACAACATCTACTGCTCCTTTCGTCATGTTATAGAATGTTATTACCTCCTGTTTTTTTTTAAATCTCCTGTACTTTCGTCAATGTGATTATCATTATGCATGGTTGACAGAAGATTTACACAATTGTTCTTTCTCGTCATATAAGAAAGAATCATTATATTCTTTTGAAACCCGAAGAGAGTTGTATGTGCTTCTCTATTTTTATGCGAGGCAAATTCAAGTGGGATAACTTTTCTATTCTTACGTATAGTTCCAACAATAGAAATTTTTTGTTTTTGTAAAATTTCGGCTAATTCATAACTGGTATACCAATTATCTGTGGTGACATTTCTTCCATAATTGTATAATGGAGCTAGCAAGCGTTTAGCTATTTCACAGGAACTGTTATCTGTCTTGTAAGGACCATCTGGCTGCTTACCTGCATATATTTCCATGTTGTACGCGTAAAATGTCCTAGAATCAACCAAAGCATATATCTTCAAACCATATCTTGCTGGTTTCTTTGCCATATACTGTCAACTGGAGCATCTGCCTCGAAATGACTCTAGTTTTTCATCTGATGTTACGCATTCACCTACATGATATGACTTCTGACAGTTTCTGATAAAATGTTCAAACAAGTTTCTTACTGGAGCTAATTTATCAACCCTTCGTCTGTCATTCCGAGTTTTGATATCATCAAATTTGATATTCTCATCAAGTATAAAAAATCGCTTATAGTTCATAGTTTTACGGAAAATATCTAATCCTGTGGAACCTGTCGCCCATAAGTCTCTACCATTCACATGAGAAGATTTGTGCAATCCAGCTATATATAATAGTCCTACAAAAGCGCAAAATTCTTCTTTTACTAAAGGTTTTGCATCTCTTTCTCTTTTGAAATTACCAGAAATACTTTCTACATAAGTATTAGTGCATTTCACAATCATTTGTATTATTGAATCATCAAATATTAGTCTCCAAGCCTCGATTGGCGAAGTAACATGTTTAGAAAATTGCGTAATGCCAGGCAGTTGTTTGATTATATTTTGTGCAGGTATGCGTTTCTGATTTCTGAAAGATTCTTTCTGCCACTTTGTAGTTTTATCTTTTCCGACAAAAAAGCTAGTTTGTTCTCAAACTTCATCATTTGAAGATCTGCGTTCTTCCTCCGATTCACACTGGTGTTCGCTGAAAACGTCTACATTATCTGAATCCTCTGTTTCTTTTTCATCTGAGGAAACCTCTTATAATTACTTCTGACGTCTTTCCATTTCTTCTTCATATGTCAAACGAGGAAACGACTGCAGGAAGCCATGCTATCGACTCAAAAATTCTAACACGACCTCGCGCACGGGGTGTCAGCACACCCCAGTTCGATCTAACAATCTAAAAATAGTTCCCAATTTGCTGTTTACTTAAACTATCTGTGGAATGTGACCTTGGAAACAGGTACTGATAGATCCAACCACTTCGGGTCATGGGGAGGGAAGATAGAAAAATATTTTCAGGCGTGGGGTGCCAAAACACCTCGTGCGCGTCCTGCCGGGTTAACCTGGAACCACAACACATTTTTCAGTATAATCACCATGGAAAATGATTAAAATTCACGAAAAATGTTCAAATTCCCTGCTAAAGTGCAGAAAGGGGAACAAACTAAACAGGCTCCGGTGTTCAATCGACAACAACGGGCATTCTAATATTAAATATTTCAAAAGTAAGAAAAATCCCCTACCCCTCAAATATACATAGGCATCCCTGACTTTCCCTCCTTGTCCTTGGCTATATATGTTCGACATCCTTTGAGTATTCCTATAGTGTTGCTCTCCCTGTTCCGCAAACCGATCTTAGTGAACCTCTCTAAGAAAGCGCGGGTCGAATACATAAAATTAATCATGCTTAACGAAAGAGGGAAGAAATTTCGCAGTGATATCCCGATGTCTTGGGCACATGCCGTAGTTTCGTTAAATGGGCTTTTGGGACCTCTCGGTATTGGCGGAGTTAACAAAAGAAAAATATTAATTTAACCAGATTAGTTTAAACCAATTTCATATTTTTCACATTGAAATCAGGAAATAAAAATGTTCGTAAAAATATTCATCATATTAACTTTGAGGTGTCCATAACTAAACAAATGTTTTGTTTAATTTATTATCTTCGTAGACGGATAAATAACTTCAGGTAGGTTTGTCGGTGGTAGTGAGAACAAGACAGGCAAATAATGCATAAAACATTATTGCATAAAAATTAAGCTACATAGAGATTACTATAATACAAGAGGTTATAATTTTACTAATTTGAACCTCATGGAATTTCAACATTGTGCCTTTCATAGGCAGAACTATTGAAATATGCTTGGATATCATGCTTCTGCTAAGCTTTCGAGGCAAATAAGATAAACTATACATCTTCAGCAGTATAAACATAGAAACAATATAAGGGTAATAATATGTAATTAATATAAAAAGCCATTCATTCTTTTCTTTATAATATCGAATAATGCTATGATGTAAAGTGTGATGGTTGTAATACTTATTCATTGGTAAAATAAAATAAATATTTATATTCTCTGCATTTAGAAATACTTTCTAATATCAAAAAGCTACACTAAGTAACTGACGGGTGCAATTATTACTAAATATATAAACTTCCAAATACTGTGATCAGCGATAAAATCGATCATTGGAATAACAATCTTCCCGCATCTCGTTAAACATACTGTGTTTTTCATCACTTTAATTAATTATAAGTAAATTTGTACTTGAATGAACACTAAATCTTGCTTTTAAGTAGGATGCAGCCAGAATGCTCTAATAATTTATAAAAAGACATTAAAAAAATTAAGCAAGCATGTATCCTTTGTAGGATATTCCTCGTGACAAACAAAGGATTCTTTCATTAAAAGCAAAGGATGAATAGGTCGACTGAAATTTGCTTTATTGCCTATATTCTTTCCTTCCATCGTTGTAATATTTAAGGTTTCATGACGATCTCCTAATGAGAAAACACATTATTGTAATGACCACCTGTCTTCCACATCAAAACATTTCAAGCCTTCGGTGACGTTAAAACACTTTACTCTTTTATACTGATGGAAAACTCCACTGTTTTATGTCCCTAACGTATTAAGGTGCGTTTCAATGTTGTAACAGTATATGGTATTATATCTATGACCTGTCCTATTCTCTTTTACATTACAAAATGTTGTACAAACTAAGATGAAAGAGCGCCAGTGACTACAATGACAGTGTCCAACAATCTGAAATTATATAGTTTTACGTACTGAATATAGCAATATTATAATTAACCTTTTGCCGTTCTCTCCTGTCCGCGACATTTTCAGTTTTTCCTCAATTTTCCACCGCATTAGAACAAACAAAAATAAGTATTCAAACAAGTAAACAATTACAAATCGTTTTAAACGTTTAAAGGTTTTAAAATGTGGAAGAACGCTTGAGGCGCGTTATGGTCACCCTGCAGAAATTTCACTTGAACGTGCTAAATGCGTTACGGACGATGAAAAGGTTAATATATGCGAATTTATTGGAGTGATATTTTTACAAATGCTATAATATATATATATTTTTAATTTTTGTATAATATATAAATACTTGTGGCTTTTAACGTATATTTTTGTTTCATAGGTTTCCTTAAAAAAAAAATACTTTCTCAGCTAAAAAGCAATATAAAGTAAAAAATCTCCAGTTTAGTATTTTATCAAAAAATTCGTTCAAATTCTTGAAGGTGATTAAAAAAATTCATTACCTATTTCTTGAATTATGAAATAGAAAATATATAAATAAATATTGGATTTCCACTAATTTTTTTTTTATTTTTGCATTTCAAAACATTGAAACTACTAACAGTTTTTACTAATCGAATTACTTTTTCTAACAATAAGAAAATGTAAATTATATCGTTACGGTATTATACGAAATTTAAACAAAAAATATTTCTAAGAAATGCATCTTAAAACTGGATACTGAAATTTTAATTGTCATTTTAGAGAAATAATATATTGATATAGAAATTTACAATGATTAATAAACAATATAATTACTATTATTCACATGTTTAAGATGATAAATAGTATCACAGATTGCCCTGCTTTCATATAATGAATAATTTAAATAAAATATTTTGGACTGTTACAATACGTTCGAACTATATTTTAAATTATTTAAAGACACCTTTCCAAATGTAATTTGGTCTTCACTATTAGATATGAAATTCATTAAGGAGTTAAAAAAATTATTAATAAGTCATTAATGTCGGATTAAATAGTTTCGTTTTTTTTTGCTGCGCTAATTTTCGTTTGGATTTAAGACTGCATTTCTTGGATTCATTAAAACTGAGAGTGCAATGAAATGTAATCTTATTTATAATTTAATCATTAGCTTTCTACTAATAATTCAAACCCAAGGAGTAGAACAGTGCCTATTTTCAAAATGCTAGAAAATAAATATATCGGCTACTTGCTATGTAGATTTTTCTTCCTATGTCACTATTTTCAAATCATTGCTTTACACTTAATACAGATAATAAACCTTAAATTTTCTGCACATTGTTAAATTTATTATCTCATAAGTAATTAGATGTGGTTATCAATAAAGTTATCACCTTTATGTTTCAAGAATATTTATAAACTTCAATTACATTCTACTAATCACATGTCATTGAATTTCTTTTAGCCAGATTCTAGTTTTACCAAAATTTAAAACGATCCTTTATGATCCGATAGTATTTATAAGTGGAATTGAATATGACCTCTTATTTTCTTTAAAAAAAAGATATTTCTTATGGAGTGCTCAAAAACATGGTTCCGATTGCAGGTGATGGATTTAGACATTGAGATTCTAAATTAGCTTCATTAATTAATTTAATTAGTGATACACATTTCTCTAAACCTGTGCTATTCAGTACCATAAATAAAAGATGATAAAGACAAATTTAAAATATTCGATGGCAAACAAATGAATTAAAATAACTTTAATAATGCAAAAACATGATAGTATAACATCTCGCAACACTGTATAAAAAATATTCTTATTTTTCTAATATAAAAACCAAATCATCATACACAAAAATTCGTTGCTGCAGTACATAATTAATAAGATGAGGATTACATTTAAAAAGCGTTTACTCCAATGTATTGATTATAAGATTGTATAAATCTAAATGGTGTACAGATTTACAATGTTCAAAAGAAATTATCCATCTCACCATTTTTTCTTAAAATCTAGAAGACCTTCTATAGCTATCTATATGCAAAAGAGATAGTACCAACCACGATATGAGTAAGTTATCTAAATTAATAACTTTCTATTTTTCTCTTAAAAAGTTAATAAAAATGATACTTAATTTTCCTCCTTATTTTCAATATCCAACGTCATTTTTTCTCTGATGCGTTCAGAAGTATTTATTAAAGAACGCTTGATACCTTCAATTATGTCTTCTTTGATTTCCTCGTCTTTTTCGAAATATAGTATAGTGTCATAAATAACTCTTGCTGCCACTTTAAGACTCGAAGGAATATTACATCTTTTGACGATCACTGCATAGTAAGATATAACTATACATAAATACGAAAATACTTGGGGATCATAATTATCTACCTTAAAATCGTTTATTATCGATTCTAACAGTTCTTTGAATGCTGTCTCGTTCATATCCTTGCCGAAACGTGCAAGTTCCTCTCTGTATAGAAAATACATTTCCATCTTGTGGCGAGCTATAAAAACTTTGAGAGGATTTATGAGCGCCATTAAAATTTCGGTCTGTTCAGGAAGTTTCTCCAGTCCAGGAAATAAAAGAAAATTGACAATGTTGACAAAAGTCCTTGCAAATTCCAGAACAAGGAACTTGTGTTTGGTTTTATCCATTGTTTTGAAAAAGAATCTTCTCAATATTTCGTACAGACCAAACAACGAAATTATGTTTCACAGAGACAATCTAAGAAACGAATATAATAAAGTTTCCAGTGAAAAGAAAATATTCACATTGAAAATTTGAGACACGTGGTAACCAAATCTACTAATTTATTTGCATATCATTGTTAATTATATTTTCTTGCTCTGATAAGGTTTCTTTCAGAGCCATGTGGGCCGCGGAGACCTGGTGATAAGGTCTCGGCTTCGGTACCGGAATGCTTCAGGTTCGAGACCCGATTCCATCGGAGAACATTTCTGTAAGCGGGTCTGGTGTATGTTAAATTCGCGAGGGCCGAACGTCCTCCCTCTTGTGTGAGGCGGAAATCTGGAGAAGATGTGCCAGCAGAGATGTCGTCCACATCATTTGATCGCGGTTCAAAATTATACGAGGCCCATCACAAAAAATAGCCCTAGTGTTGTTTTAAAAAATGGGACATTAATATAACTAAACTATACTTCAGTGTCTAGTATTGAGAATAAAATTCAAATCAACGCATTCTCCAGCAGTGGAATTATAATACAAATGCCAAGTTGCATTGTTTCATTTAAATTATTGACATTTCATTCTGAAGTGTTTAAAAGTCCTTTAGCATCCTACTACATTCATTACTATAGCTCGGTTTAATTTACTTTTAAAGGATTAACTTTTTTTTACTTTTCGAGTTAATTTGGAACTTACCTGAAAAATTTGAACCACAGTCTTTAATTACGAATAAATTAGAATCTCTCGCTCGAATAGCAGGAAAATGTTTGACCCTAAAAATATAAAATGTACTCTAGATCTATAAAGAAGATAGATTTTCTGAAATTTATGAGCCACAATCTACAACTATAACTAACATAGAATCATTTCTCGATTGATAGAACGTTTCACTCTAAACAGATAAAATATACTCTAGATCTATATAAACAATGAATCTTCTGAAAATTATAAACGGCAATCTAGAAGTATAATTAAATTATAATCCCTTACTCGATTAGTAGGAGATTGTTTGACCCTAAACAGATAAAATATACTCTAGGCATATAGAAAATGATCTTCTATAAATTCTGAACTATAAATCGATACATTTGAAAGTTTAAGATCTTCCAAATTACAAAGTACTTCTTGATTTATCAGCCGAAAAAACATTGAATAATTAATATTATTTTCGCTGCAACATTATTATTAAACAATTCATCATCTAATATATAAAAATGAATTTATGTTTGTTCGTATTTTATGCGCTGCCCTAATATTCATCCGATGGCGATAAAATTTTGCCAATTTACTGCTTTGAACATAGAAAGTCCCTGTTTTCCATATATCCAGTTATATGTTGAATGATCATGAGTCGGCCAGCCACGAAATTCATTTGTTTTTGTTTAAGAACAAAAAAAATATATTGTCTATCCTAAAATATATTTGAATAATAAAGTCAAAAAAACTAAAATACTATTTATACTTCTCCTTTATATATAATTCAATTTCATTGAATAATTCATATCATGCATTCATAGTCAACAAGAAATAAATATCATTCTTTCGGTTATTCCTAATTAAACAAGATAGCTATTTGAAATTTCAAATGATATTTTCAAATTTATTTCTTCTGCAGCAGCATCACGCCAGGTACTAGCTAGCGTTTAATAAAATCACACTTTCTTAGTATTTTCATTCTAATATTTAAAAAAAAATCTTGAATTATAAGTTAATATGATACAGCTTGATGATGAATTCGAGGGAAAAAAAATCTTTCGAAATTAATTGTTCTTTGCTTTGAAAGATATTGAACTAAACTGTAGAAATAGAATGCATAATCGTTTCAACATTTCACATAAATAGGACACTCATGAAATTTAAAAATATGAAACATAAATTCAACACTTCTATTCTTATTATTTATAACTATTATTCGAATTATCCATCTAATTATATCACACCTTTACTATATCTTCTATGTAGTGGAGAAGGAATAATTTAATTAAATAGTTGGTGCGAATTAGACAGCGGTATGGCTGTAGTTGTTATTGTGGGTTTTCTGGAGCAAAAGACAATGATTGATAAGATGTGCCGAGTTTATGGTAGAGAAAACAGTTGGCAAGAGCGAATTACAGACGAGTCATGCGGTAGATAATGTCCTAATAATCTAGTTAATAAACTAGCATTTTTAAGGCAATTTAAGACATTTATTCAATTTTTTTTGGAAAATAACGCAGGCAATGATCTAAATGCTTTCCTAATACACTGTTCAAAACAATTAAAGGATGTTCCTCAACATCCTTTAATTGTTGCGGGTTGATTTTGTATCTGGATAATTGTTTGAATGATTGATACATTATCGACAGACGTAGTAGGCTAAAGGAGATAAAAGGAACATTTGTTTGGCAGAAAAAAATGCGTTTTATTGAGCATTTGGGTACAAAAGGGAAACAACGCAATTGGTGCACATTATAAAAAACAAATAAAAAAAGGGGTTTTATTAAAAGAAAATCGTTTCAAGTAAGAGATATGGTTTCCCCGGACGACCAGAAACGTTGAACACTTTTAAGGCATCGAGTCAATGAGATTATTAATGAAGGGCTGGACATTCTGTTCCACTCCTCCAGAAGAGAACTTTCCAGTTCTTGGAGAATTTCTGGGGGTAGTAGGCGTCCAGCAATTCGTCTGCCTAGAATAACTCAAACATGCTCGATTAAATTCATGCCCGGAGAACACGCTGGCTAATCCATTCGTATGATTCCTTCCTTCAAAAAGAAATCATTCAAAAAGTTAAAATGATGTGGCCTGCAATCGTCTTCCATTAACATGAAGTCATCTCCAATTGCTGCAGCATAAAGGACTACAATAGATCTCAGGATCTCATCTTTATATCGGCGACTGATCAGAACTCTATTTCGAATGATATGCAGATTGGTAAGCCCATCAATGGAGATACCAGCATAGACCATCACTCTCCCACCGCCAAACCTTAACACTTTCGTGCACGAACACAGGATTTTTTCTAGTGCCACGTTTCCTCCAGATGAAAATGCCGCTGTTATCAGGATGAACAGAAAAATGGGACACGCCAGAGAAAAGAATATTGCGTAATTCATTTCACCTCCAGTTCACATGCTCTGTTGCCCACTCCCTGCGTGCGCGACTATGCCTTGCTGTTAAGGTGACATACACCATTGGTCGGCGAGCATACAGATCTACACCGTGAAGGCGGTTTCGGACACTTAGTGTCGAAACTGTGGTGCCAGTAGCCGAACGAAGGTGTTGTTGTAGAAGACTTGCATTCATATTTCGGTTTCTCGAGCCATTATCTTTAAATAACGGTTTTCATTGGGCATTCTTGCACGCCTATTTCCTTGCCCTGATCTTCGACCTGCATTTCCGGTCCCCAAAAAATGGTTCCAGATCCTGGAAATCACACTTTGTGAAACTCCAATGGCTTCTGCTACTTTGGTTTGTGTTTGCCCCCCCCCCCTTCTAACCGGCCAACAACACTCCTAGCTTCTCTTTCGGTTAAATGACTTCGTTGAGATATCACACTTATCGAAACAACGCGCTTACTGAATGTCGATCATTCTTTTCCGCTTTGTCTTACGTTCAAATCAAATTCGCTGCCGCTAAAGCATCGTCTTCAACATCAAACTCAAAATTTGCAAACTGAGAAGTTTGGAAGTAAGAAAGCTTTGCATTTATGACCCTCTTCCATTTTATGCAAAAACAATTTGCTTATATGGGCAATTTATACAAGGCTCACAATATCCTTTAATTGTTTTGAGCAGTGTAGTTGGGCAGCGTAAAAATAACGCAAAAAAGATTTCATTTCATTAACATTAGAGCTACCAAGACAGTCTTTTTGACGGTTTTCAAATTCCATGCTTAAAAATTTTGGCGTAATTTATAGATTGTTCTAGAAATTTTAATGAAACATAAAAACAATTACATATTCCTATTCAATTTCCACTCATCCATTTTAACTTCCATAATCAGTATGACTAACTATTTATACCAAGAGCCGTCAAAATGATGGCTTGAACACTAATTGGATATTCAATAAATGCAAGTACAAACTGTTTTCCTTGGTTTTTTTTATTAATAATTAATAAATTATTATATTAAATGTTTTTGTTAAATTATATTCTTTTACTGATATAAACTAAGTCAAAAGTTCCAGTGAAAGCACTGATTATCAAACCCCCTCAATTTTTATGGATGTGGTAAAATTAGGAAATATATTTAACATGGGTAGTTCTAGAATTAAAATATTATAAATTAGCATGGAAAATGTTTTATACCAATGGTTGGCAAACTCATTTGTCAGTAGGGTCAATAATCAACAGTTCAGCTGCTGAAATCTATTTTTAGTGCTATATTTTTAAAAACTTAAATGATACAGGTAGGTTAATTAGGGTACTTTTACGTTGTCTTTTACTAAAAATGTCTTAAATATGATCAGTGACTCGCAAGTCACAGTTTTAATATCACTGTTATATGCTATGCAATATTACAAATTGATTTCATTAGTTTCGGATCTACTGTATAAAAGAGGGAAAATGCACTGACACATCACGGTTCAATTTAAAATGGCCAAATTTATTAGATTAAAAAATAGTGTATTGTAATTGATCCTTAAAATTTAAACTTAAAAATACATGCCTATTAAAATATTAAACTGTGCGCACGTGACAGATTTGAACTTTATGCCTTAAATCCTTGAGCATTCCATTAATTTTTGCGCATGTTCTTTAACAATATTTTCAAACGTATCTGAGAGAGAATACTTGGACGCTAGTCTTCTTATGCTGTTGCGCAAAAAATCAATAACAATCAATGGAGCTTCCTTCAAATTGTTTTTTCTGGCTACAACTCCAATTTGGCACATCTGGACACAATAGTAGAGGAAATCATTTAAATCATATTTTACGCTTAAATATAATTCTGTGGATTCAACCATTATATCTAGGAACTTCATTTGATGAAAGTCGTGCAATTCAACAGCATAACCATTAAACAAATCTTTTGATTCATTCCAGATACGGTTAAACATCTTTTTAACATTTTCATCAAAATACGAAAATGTAGCGTTCCAAGAGCAGTCATTTAAGAGCTCAATATAAGCCATAACATTCATAGCAAAGTCCTGATTATTAGGATGCTTTTTAGAATATAATTGTATATATTCTAGTGAAATGTCTTTTGTAAATCCATTATCTGTAAATGACATATCTTTTGGATCGATTCCCTTAATTGTTGCCAAACGTTCGCTTGTAATGTCTGTGATACGTTCATCTATTCGAGATCCACAGGCGATATTTAAGTTCTGTCTTTCATTTAATGAAATATCAGTTTCTGTACCTAAGACTTTTCGTTCACGTGGTAAAATACCGTCATCTTCCATTTGTAGGGCTTTACTTTGTCCACTAAATAAAATTTCGATTGGCTTCTGGTCTTCACTCTGGCCATTTAATGGAGATCTGTTTACGTCAAGTTCATTTTTAATTCGTTCATTGGAGGTAAAGTCGTTTGAATTAATGTCGTTCGCAGATCCGAATTCAAATAAAACCTTGCTATTATAAAGTCCTTCAGTATTGAATGCAGTTCCAAAAAAAGGAAAACTTTTGACGTGTGACATTAAAGGGCTCCGATTGTAAAACCAGTGTTCTGACCTCAATGTTATATCCCCTATTGGTTTTGAAGATGGAAATTCAGAACTTTCCGTTTCTGAAAATTTCGGAACAGTAACTTGAGGAAGGCATCTTGATTGATTTGAGTCTGGGGGCCCACCAGGTGCCCTACTAAAGGTTCCATCATTTGTGTTTATCACCTGATTTTCTACATCAATCATGAAAGGAAACAAGTTCTGGGTATAAAGTTTTTGAGCATATTCTTTAACAATGTTTTCAAATGTATCTGAAAGATAATCCTTTAACTTGAGTCTTCCTATACTACTGCGCAAGAAACCGATAACACGCAATGGAGCTTCTTTGAAATTATGATTTCTGGCTATAACCCCCAGTTGGCACATTTCAACACAATATTTCAGGAATTCGACTAAATCATATTCGCCACTTAGACACGACTCAGTGAAATGTACCAACAAATCCAAAAATAATTTACGATGGTATTTTTGCAATAAAATATCGCATTTAGAGTCGCTTTTTGATGCATTCCAGATATACTTAACTATTCTTTTAATTTTTTCATCAAAATACGAAAAAGTTGCTTTCCAAGAAGAGTCGTTTAAAAATTCAATATAGGCCATAATATTCATTGCAAAGTCATAGTTTTCAGGAGGGGATTCAGAGTATAATTTCCGATATTCTATTGAAATATCGTTTAACGATGAATCATTTGTAAAATGCTGTTCTTCGCCATTTATTTTTAAATATTTATTTTGAATTACTTCTTTACATTTATCTGCTGGTGTCCCAATCTCTGTACTTTTGCATTCGTCACTTCTATTCATTATGTTTTGATTTTGACTGCCAAATAAGTTTTCGATTGTCCACGGTATGTATTTATTCTTTTCATTTGATGAATTTTTATTTTCAAAAAGTTTCTCAGAACTGCTTGTATTTAAAGGAAAGTCATTTATGACTATGCATTCAATAGATGTACATTGATGTAGTTTTTGATAAGGAGTTTGTACATCAGCACTGGTTGTATCTTCAGAGAGCGATTCGCTATTCGTTTGTATTCTGGAAGGTTGACTCTGAAGAGAGAGTGGATTTCCATTCCTCGATATCGCATTTTCCTCGTTTTTCAGAGAGATAATTGAGGAATCGGAGACTTCTGGCGAATTTTCTTGAGACAAGTGTTTGGTTGTACCAAGGTCAGAAGAATCATTAGTCTCCTCATTAACCGATGTCTTGTTAGCTTTTATTATAACATCGGAAGTTGAATTGTTTCCAGTAAATATCATAAAAGGAGACTGATTCTGAGGATATGACACGTTTTCAAACTCAGCTGCAATATCTTCCACAAGTCTGGGAAAACAGACTCCAGTACCTGCAGCTTGTAACGATTCTTCTTGAGGGGTTTTTACTTGTGGAGAGGAATGAAGATCGGCAGCAGAATTCCCCACTTCTGCTGAAATATTTTGCTTATCGCTCATCGAAAATAATTTTTTAATTATTGCCTGTTATTCGATTACTTTCATATAAATACAGTTTTACCTCTCAGAATTCCTTTATTTGCAGTTTGATTTCCTCTTGTTATTTCGGTGGCAGCTTCAGTTCATATTCATTGCTTTTCGAAAACATTCACTCTATTTATGCATTTGTATTTTATTAAATTCACTTCAGTGCTCTTTATAGACTGATATTTCAATGTACTATATCTTTCTCTTTTTAAATTGGCCATGTATGTCTATATCTAAAATTTTGTTTGGCATTGAAGTGTCAAGGGTTCAAAATTTGATTCCGTAAAAGAACTGTCTTGGACTTGGGGCACAAGGACATTTTATATTTAGTTCAGTTTGGTTTAGTTATATTAACGTCCCGTTTGAAGCAACATTTGGGCTATTTTGGGACGGACCTCGTAATTTTGAACCGCGGTCAGATGACGAGGACGACACTGAGCTGGCACCCCCCTCTCCACACCACACCAGCGGGAGAACGTTTGGTCAGGACGGATTTAACGTGCAACAGACCCCCTTACACGACGGTTCTTCGGTGGAATCGGGTCTCGAACCTGAAACCCTTCGGTTACGAAGCCGAGACCTTACCACCAGGCCACCGTGGCCTCCATTTTATATTTGCTGTCGCTTATTTTATAGAAATTTAGAGCAGTGGATTTATCTGGACCATTAACTCTCAAACATATTAGTAATAAAATTCGTGCAAATGATGAAGACTAAATATAGATGTTGATATTTTTTTTATTTGTGAATAGAAAAAAAACATTTTATCTTTCAATTTTATTCTGTTATGCCTAATTAGAGTGTATACGCTATTCTTTTGAAAAACTCAAGACAAGAGCTATTACATAATCGAAAATAAAATGTCTTATATTGAAAAAAATATATTATACTTATTTTTTTCATTATAATATAATTCATATAATATAATAATATAATTATAATCTTTTTCATTATATCATAATATATTATATTGATCAATATAATATCAATATATTATATTCATAATTGAACTAATTTCGGAGGATATACTTTATAAATAATTTCCATTTACTCGTGTAAAGTAATCACAGACTATATCGCTAAAGAATGCCATTCATCTTATGTTTTTGTAGTTTGAAATATTTTGGTGATATTTTAATGACAAAACATTAATTTGAACATGAATATCAACAGAATTTGAAAGTAACAGCCAGATACTTGATGGGTTATAATCACCATCTTCTTTCATTCATCTCAGAGACAAACAAGTACAGATTAATCATATGGTGTAACCTTTCAGCCTCCATATTTTAATCACCTCCAACACTGACAATTATTTATATAAGTTTCATAATTTATTTGCCGAATTTTTGTTTGACAATGCTATTGAAGCAGTCTCACCGAAACTTTCTTGTCTACTCTCTAATAAAAATCTTATCCCTTTTCACCCACAACTAAAATTGCAGATCTATGGCAAAACCTTGAATACAACCAGGCATATATTTTTAAATTCTCAAACAAGATAGTTGTGCGCTTCGTTGTATTGTAAGGAAAAGCTCACTAGTGTAAGTTTGTTTGTTTTGTTTTGTTTTATGGCGCAAGTGCCATCTTTGGCCATACTGCGCCATGTACTAGTGTAAGATTTACATGACACTGGACATAAATAATTATGCATTCCTTGGCTTGAATCTAGCATTTTTATGAAATATTGCATGTCATCATTGTTAATTAATAGTTGACATTCGGTTAATACAGAAGTGCCATAAAACCAAATATGTATCTATGATGCTTTTTTTTCCAGATAAATAGAAATCAAATGCTTTAGAACCTTTCTAATTTCCACGTTTATTTATTATTTGATAAGAGGACAGACAAGACTTCTATTTGTATTTCGTCCAGAATTTTATATGCAACTGCATTTTGAGTATAAAGTTCATATAAATATATAATTATCTCCGTCTTGAAAGCATTTTTAATTTTTTGATTCGCATTCACAATTAGACAGATACAATTGCATTTTTTTGATTCAGAAAGACTCCTGAACCTTGGATATCAAACTGGATTTTATCAAATTCATGACTTCGAAATTTTGGACAATTGAAATAATTTGTTTTTTGTGTATTTCCTATGAAAACATGTAAAAACAATAATTGTGTCAGAAAACATCACCCTATATTAGAAATAAATAAAAGAACTCTCATACTTATTTATAAAATATTTTTTATCATATAGGTTTTTGACTTATAATACTAAATAAATACTTAAAAATAAAAGTTTATTAAAATGGAATTTAACAATTTATTAACATAATTTAAAACTAAATAAAAGAAGTGGCGCTAACTTAAATGGAGATTAATCCAATATTATGCATAAAAACTGTGAATAAAAATTATTTATTGCATAAAAAGGATCGACAAATATTTTGTCCGATTTACATTTGATTTAAACATTGACTTTATTTCTCAAAATACATAAGAAAATCAACAAGAAAACGCGGCACCTAAGACATTTCCGTCATTTTTTTCATTTTTTTTATTCTTCCATATTTTAATAGAATTTTATCAAGAAACAGTCATAACTGTCCAAGAGAGAAACTTCTGAAGATAATCTTAATTCTCCGATGCCTGATATAGTAACCCATTTTCCACATTTTTGCTTAAGTTTGTTACTGTTTTGGAAAAAAATCCAGTTTCTTGACAGGTACAATTCCTCAATGCTGGAGCAACGTTTCATCTCAACATAATTAGATACACAATTTTGTACATTATAGACTCAATAAATACTAAACTTTTGATATTCTCAGATGTCTTACACCTACCAACTCTACATCCATATTTATTGCTATAACACACTATTTTTGCTAAATTCTTTTTATCGTGAATTTAAATCTCTTCTCAAAAATTGAATCCACGCTTCGGTACTTCCTTGCAAATTACAGAATATTTAGATTTAATTTAGATTTACTTTTTATTTATGTCCTGTTCCTTAAGAGTTTTCATATAATATTTCTAATTTTTATCTCACCTAAAGATTTTAAGATGATTTGTTTTATTTTTTAAAAAAATGCTTTAGCTTGCTTTGATCTTTTGTACTGGAGTTTTTATTTCTCTATCAATAAATCGTTCTGATCTTCTTTCTTCTGAAATCAATGCATCTGTTTATAATTGAGTTCTCTTATTTCGTTTAATGATTTTCCATTTTCCTCATTTTTATGGATTTTAATAGAGAAAAATTTTCGAATTATAGCAAATTCTCACTTTTTCAGAAATTTCTATTAATTGCCACAGGAACGAAAAGCAAATTTAAAATTAAACTTATTGAAAGATTCTGCAAGTAAAACATGATCTTTTCATTAAAATTAAAAATGAAATTTTGAAGAAAGGTTTATCAGTTACTTTATTCTAACTATCTAATTCCCAAGATCTTTCGAGTTCATGTACCTCAGAATACCGGAACACCCAATTTCCCTCTAAAAGATAAGAAAAATTCCCTTACACTTTAAAAAATACAATGCTAGTCCGCGTTATTCAGGAGTTAATATTGAAAAGAGGAACCCACTTAGTTGTTGGCTACTAAGCAAACGTGTGCTCAAACATCTTTTCACAGTTGAAACTTTCCTGTCTGCCCAACACATTTGGAGCCTCTAACGAACAAAGCATGTACATCGGGTATATAATCAATCACTCTTAAAGAAAAGGGGAAATTTTAGCGATGATATCCAGGAGTCTAGGGTGTTCACTGTGGTTTCGATAAATGGACGTTTGAGGCCTTTTAGTATTGAAAAAATTACTTGAATTATTTCTTTTTGAAAGTGCAATTTAAAATTTACCATGATTACCATAATTACTTAATTATTTATAAATAATTACTGAATTATGGGATGCTATTTAAAGTTACAGTCAATAATGTATTAATCAAATATTTCACATATGACAAATTAGTGTTTACTTTTGGGACACTATCTGCATATGCTAGAGTTAAAATAAAATTTTGATTTCATGCGTCAAAAATAAATAATGTTTTGGACACAGGCTAAACACAATTTCGTAATTACAATTTTTTTGTTCACTCCCAATAACAGAGCATAGAAGATCGATCCTAATTCGTAATAAGCGAATAATGCAGTCTAGAATTTAATGATTCTGATTTAACTAAATTAAGAATAATGATCATTAACTGCTACGGTATCAGTTAACCCGATTTATTGCTACAAGTACAACAATCTTTATTTTTTATTTGACATATCAGCGTAAAGTTCTGGAACTATACAAATATTTTATTTTAAGTAAATAAACTCCGATTTATAAGTTAGAGAATTGTTTAAGGTATTGCATTATGTTTAAGTGTAAAAAATAAAATAGCTTAACGAATGATACAAATATGTGTAGAGAAAATTTTATTATAAAAATTAGCCAAATTCATTATAGTAACAGAATAAAAACCTATTTAATGTTTACTTCTTAAATTTTATATATATAAAATAATTAAAAACAATTACTTATCTGATTATTGGATGCTAAGAAACTCATTAAAAATTTTATAACATTTTCTATTAAAATAATCAAATTGTAAAATTTTCTTCCTTATTGTCAATATACATATTTCAGTATTATTTTTTTATATAATTTGCCTTAATATTGATTGAAAATGGAAAATTTCATCACATGCCATATTTAAAAACTTGCAGACCTTTTTATAGCATTTTTTTCTGTTACCTTATTTTTTAGAATCAACTACACTGGTCCAAAGTCTAATAGGTTCTTTCCGATTTTTCAACCAGCTTTGCAGTTTTTTCCAAAAATTATCGTCAATCTTTTCCAGTTTCTTCAGCTCTCTTACAGTTTCAACAAGTACCAAATAAGATGCATATGGAGCTAAAGCAACTCCATAATGATAAGATAAGCCTGCAAATAGAGCTATAAGAGAAGAAAATGTTACGAAATCTTTCATACAGAATTTCCTTGATACAAATTTATCCATTGATTTCAGACAAATTTCAGAGTAATTTTCATCAATGAGCGATTTATCTGGAAAAAAATTGTCAAACATTGTATGCATCTTATGACCTTCATAATCTAACTCCTCTTTGATGGCGCGCTCAAACTGCGATGTGAAAGGAGTGTCCAGATCTCTTTCTTCAAACATACCAAAAGAAATCCATCGCAGACCAGTCATATGCTCGTGCAAAACGAAACGGATCAGATCTTTGGCAAACTTATGCTCGATTGAAGATTCGATTGCGCTTTCTTGAATATTATTCATATTACTGGTTTGGAAAAAGTAAATACGACAGTGCAACTGTTGAAAAATTGAAGATTAAATTTTTTCTTTAAGCAGGGCTCACACGATGCCATCTAATGCGAGCAATAGATGGCCACGCCTACTTTAGGAAGATCATGTGACCTCAATGAGACAATGACAAATAGTTGTCCCTATGAGAGAACCATTTGCCTTTGCTCCGTTTGGGTCACGTGAAGTTCCAGAGGTATGCGTGCCCTTCCATTGCTCGCAGTAGTGATCCTCGTATGAACGCTGTGTTAGAATTTACTAGGTAAAATATTCTATAAAAATACAATATGCTAGTTGAAGGTAAAAGTAAAATTGTAATATACCCTGAAAATTCGATTCCATGCAAATAAATAATGCTTCCAATGAAAGCTTGCTAGTAACTATTTAACTTTAGCACTTCACTAGTACCGTAACGGTGATAAGAATTTACATGCACACTTTAGGATTAAAATACATTTAATGATTATTTACTTTCTAATACTTGTAATATAAAGAATGTATAGCAATCGTCAAAAAATTCGAACTCGAGAGTTTGACGATTCTCCACCTTTTAGATCTTCCCAAGTTCAAAAAAAAAAAAAAACATTTTTGGAAAATGTCTGTCTGTTTCTTTGAAACAAAGATAACTCAAAAACACTTTGATCCAGACGGATTAAATTTAGTATACTGTTTATATATAGAAAATTGTAGATATCTATCAAATTTTGGACAAAATCAGTGTCGAAAAAGTCCATCTATTCTGTTGTTTGAATATAAGTTTTCACGGTAATTTATATTCGAACAACAAAACAAATGGAGGAAGCTATATGGATAAAATTTTGTTCACAGATTTAATATCTATCATTTAGACACCTAGCAAATTTTCATCCTGTTCCAACAAATGGTTGACCATATGTCGGTCTGCATTTTCAGTAGCATGCAAATGCGATTAACCAAAAATGCAGTGATTAAATGCATCAAATTTGGTATAGGAGTTTGAGATTAAAAGTGTTGAATTGCTGGATTTCATCAAACAATATATACAAACTTTTAGTGATTCATAACCAAAAATTGTGGCTACTACATAGAATGCCTTTTCATTTCGGAATTTTAACCGGTGATTACATTTAGCAATGCATTATAAGCATTTAATTAAGTTTTGGATAGGAAACAGAGAATGAAAAATTAATGGCTGCACTAAAATTGAAAAATTAAAGAAAATCAGATAAGTATCTCTAATTTCACTCTCATGTTATATTATTTTATAAAACATCAAAGTATGTTGAAGCTGATCAGTTTTTAAATTGTGACATTATATAATGATTTCAAAAACCTCAGAAAAAAGATAATAATATTTATAAAACTATCTTTCATATCAATGCAGAATATCTAACTAGTTAACAATGCAGAATAACTAACAAGTTCCAGTTAATATAAAAAGATATCTCTAATTATTTTTCTTGGAATCCTTAAAAGATAATTAATATAATTGGAATAATAAAAAATGTAAGCGTTACAATATTTTGATTATATAAATACTGCAAGTCAGTATGTGGTATTAATTTACTGCTAAAGAACAAAGGCTGATGTTTTTTTTTTTAATATTACGAATAACTTTCGTCTTTTCCTGGAATTACTACTGTTCTACATTTTCTATAAACCTGAAGATACTACTTGTCTCTAGTTAGATTTTTATGTGCATTGTATCTGCGTTATATTTGGTGGATATATTCCTTTCTCTGACAAACCGCACTGATATTGTGTTCAAAATCATCGAAATACAGCTTCATTAGTTATGATTTTTATTAAATATTTACATTCTAATTATTTTTATTGTTTTCATTAAAAAACACACACTTTATTAAGATTAACTAAAAAATTAAGAACTTCATTTTGATGAATATCTATAGAAATAACTATACATCATACAGTATATTGCATTTACATGACTGAGGTAAAAATTAATTAAAGTGTATATTCTCCCAATATGTCAATAATTGTCAGTATAAATTGGAAGATATTAATAGTTATAATTTGTACACTCTTGATTATGATGCCCGGAATCCCTCAAAATGTTGCTTAATTAACAGAAATCCCAATTTATATATATATATATTCTACATCCATTTGATTTTTCAAAGTTGTTACTTAAATTTATAGCGATTGAATTCCTAATTTTTTATTTCAATACAAATTTCTGCATGAATTGAATCGTACTTATACAAAATATCCATTCATCACACTTTATATGGTGGAAAAAATTTAAAATAGAGCAATATTCTCCATGCAACAAACGATTTCAAAAATAACACAGAATCGAAAATCAGACATGGTCTTGTTAATAGATGTTGTCATAGAGATGCAGTGTCCAACTTGCATACTACATTCATCTTCATTTACGTATGTGATTAGATTATTTCATCTTTGCTGTTCTTAATATAGTAGATTTCTAGATTAAGAGCTTATTACATTATTGGATTTCTAGAATCTAGCAGATTTTTTTAAAAATTCTTTGATTCATGCTGTTTTTGGCATCATGCAGGTCTATTATTGAAGTTCCCTTGGTATGATTCATCTCCATTTTGCGCTGCCATATCACTTCCAGTCTATATGGCTTTAAAATACACTTTCACACAGAACAGCTTCATTCAAAACTATCTGTTGTAAAGCAACGTTCGTATGAGGCCAACTACTCTGCACAATGGAAAGCGAGAGAACGATCCATAGAACTATCACGTGACGTCAATGGCAAATGATTGTCTCTCCTCTGGACAACTATTTATTGGAGTCACGTGATCTACCTGAAGAGGAGTGACCTTCCATTGTGTGCAGTAGTTGGCCTCATGTGAATCTCGCTTCATAGTGAAGAGGTCAGCTGATGATACGTCACAGACGGTATATGAAATGCGTATTAACAGATAATATCATTTCAGAGGTGCCATCTTTGAACTTGCTTGTGATTTTTGTTCTTAAATGGAATAAACGTTTAAAAGGCTCTCTCTTAATAAGAACCAGTTGATTTATTTAATTTTGTTATATTTGTGGTTTAATATTCCAAATCATTGCTTTTCAATCATGAACGATTCAGTGAATTCAACTCCAATTACGAGACGTTTGGAAGAGCAGATTCGTGACATTAAACTCGTCAAAACCCTTCTGAGATACGTCTTGCATGATTATTACCCTGCAATAAACTGGAAGCCACATGGCATTTTTTATGGAGATACTGACAATTCCTCATGCTGTGTGACAATCAAATCGGCCATCAAACTTCATTTGGATACTTATGGTGGAGACATACATGAATTTTATGATGAAGACTTCACTAGGAAAGATGGTATCGGTGATAGATATCATTCTGAAGTCCTCGAATATGTAAAAGATGATTTCGAAATGAAGCCATTTGAGTTTTCAACATTTCTCAATTATTTTTGTATGAGTGCAGAGTATGCAGCCCTTTCTTATTTGTATGGAGTTAGGAGAGCGCCACTCATAACGCTTCAAATACTTTGTACAACGATGCGAGAAATGAGAGAATATGGAATAATTACAGGAGAATTTTGGAAGGATTTTGAAAATTTTTGTGAGAATTTCGTGCAAACCGAACGACGAAGAGGTTTTGGAAGAAACAATGGTAATTCCAAGAGATAAATAGAAATATGGTCGTCCATCTATTTTTATATTTGTTACAATCGTATATTTTTAATATTTGTTAAAATGTATACAAACAATTTTATCTGTTATTCGAACAGCTAATATTGTCTTACTCTTGTCAGTATATATCGTATGTTTTTAGCGACTTATTTTAGTAACTGATAGAGATAACATTTTCTTGAAAGAAATATATTGCAAAAAAAAACCTCTGTACATTGGTTTGTTTTTCTAGAATTCATTCTTTTCAGTAGTACTAATATCTAAAGCGATTGTGAATGCTCAACATGGATAAAATGTACCAAAATCAATATAATTTTTAAATAGGTAATATTAGTTATTTTTTAAATATCTAGAGTTGTAATAAAAAGAAATATTTAGCATTATAACTCAAAATTTAGTATTGTAATGGTATCTGAAGCTTTTAACACATGAAACGCCAACTAAATTTTGGCATCCTAACATGATTTCATGGATTAAGAGTCCCGTATAGTCCATGATATCCACTTTTTTTTTCATTGACAACTAGAGGTATATGTGAAGATACGATAAGCTTTCATGCAATTAGGCTGCATTATTGTGTTATTTCCATCTTAAAATTTATTAAAAGTAAATGATTGTTTAATGAATATTATCAATGAAGAATGACTAATATAGCCTTTAAGAATATTAGTAAATAGTCACTGATATGGTCTGAATGAAAATTAGTAACTCTTGACTGAACTTTGTTTAGAAATGAAAGTACACTTTCAATTAACACATTAATGAATTAATAATGAACTCGATAAAATTGTTTTTTTTTATTGTAGTTGGTTAATAAACATTATTAATTAAATCATATGGTATATACATAATAATTTTTAAATGATTTAGTATAGGCACTTGGTAATTATACTGGAGGATCCAGAAACAAATGCTATTATAGTGATATAAAAAAGTATCGAATATTTAAAACTGCACACTGCTAATACAAAGTACGTCTTAGGATAAAACATCTTAATTTTTGCGTGATATATAGTTTATATCTAGCACAATAAAATACTTTTCTCATATTAACTTATATTTTTGCATAGTAAATATGACAGCACTATTATATTGACTGTTCCATAATATGCTAGAAGTTGTTACATATTAACATTTTTGTTTTAATCGTAGACTAGTCCGTTGACGAAGCCAGTGAACTAAAGTCGAGAGTGCGTCTATTTTTAGTAGCGCCATCTAGGGTCAAGAGTACGTCTTAGCTACTCACGCGTCACAACCTTTTTTAGGGGGCTGACTTTATTCATGCATATCATTCATTCATCCACAGAACATAATTTAGATCTGAACAAGAGAACGATCCCCTCTGATCTAGTATCCCCAGTGGACTTTGTGAATACGACAGATTTATTCATGCGCCAGCCATAGTCGGCTGGCGGGGTTCGAACTCGCAACGCAATACAACACTCTACCACCCAGGCTATCCCGGCTTTTTAATTAACGTTTTTACTCGCATGAATTGCGCTTTTAGTGACCTTTTGATATTTTGTTTTATTTGTTAAATTGTCCCCTATTTTGAATGCTAATTAAATATATGAATTAAAAATTCAAAAGCTTTAAAAGTGTATTCAAATAACCTTAATATGTTAAGATTAATTATTTATGCCTCGAGGTTTTTGGCTATAAACCGAAATTATTGCTTATTTCAGTAAAATACCATACGTGTAGTTAGATTTGTAAGATTTACTCGACGATGTAATCTAATTTTCTCATTAATATTCCATCGTTTCTAATTTAGAAGTTTTGCTATGAAAGCTTTAATTCGATGTATTGTGTCCAAAAAATCTGTAATTGTAACTTTTGTTGCATGTATACGCATGGAAAAGAATATCTAACCGTGTGTTCTGTTCCCTAGTAGCACACATATATTGTAAAATATTGCATGATATTAAATAATATTTTTAAAATTTTTTAATATTCTTAAATATTAAATTATATAATATCACACAATATTGTATAATTATGTATTGTAATATTGTATATTGTAGCACAATATTGTGCTACAATATGTGCTATCTTGCTTACATGGCATTTGCCATTCTAACACTTTTTACTCCCAACAGATCAACAATGATTTTTCTATTCTGTAAACATCAGCGATCATCCTATATAATTTCAGAGCTGAATATTCTGAAATCAAATGACTAAGTTTGACAGGTTTCGATGATGAAAGAATCTGAAAGTTGTTATTACCCAAATATAATTCATTCATTTCCATGATAGTGAAATCCAAATGCTAACCACCTTCAATGACCAGGTGACATAATATTAATTTATTTGATGCAGATTATTTAATTTTTCATAAGCTGATATAGTTAAAAGAGCTGAGTATAACAAAACATTGAAACGTATTCATTGCTAACAGCACTTTCAGTTGCGAAATCAATTCAGTTGTTGATATTGGGGATCTCTGCTATTTCATTTAAAAGTTTGTCATGAAATTAGTGGATGGTGAGATATAGATCCCCAGTTATATATAGAGATGGCGAACTTTCATATGCTATAATATTTTGGAAAATGGGGGGGGGGGGGGGGGGGTGTAGCTAAGGAAACTTTGTCTAGGTTTTTCCTCAAATAGAATATAAAGTGAAATAGAACTTTTGAGATTTTTGTAGATGAGAACAAATGATTTTTGAAGATCTATCTAATTGTCTTGAGCATTCAAATAAAATAAAAACTGGTGAAATCGGACTCGTTTGGATCTGAGAGAAACATTTCTTCAAATTTTCCGATTATTCAAACATATAAATAATCATTCCCATACTGAAACTCTGTGCTTATTATATAAAGTCTTTTAATAAATTAAAAATATTCGAGAAGTTTTCTCATAAAATACGAAAAAGAATATAACATAAAAGCATATAGCATGAAATAAAATGATATTTCAATCTAAATGGCGATTATTTCGATGCATCACATATATTGCATGCAACCGCTGCCCTGTTTCGATATAGAAAAAAAAATGTTTTTTTCCCTTTCTTACTTTTGAAATTATTTTTCAATTGTATTTACTTTTTAAAACATAAAACGATGCATTATCAATATAAACACATATTTTAAACAAAACCTGCCTGCCATCTGAGAAAAATAAGCAGTATGTTTATGTATTAGATGTAAAGAATTAAAATATAATTTTTAATAAGTTAGATTTTTTTTAAAAAAACTTATAATTTTAAATGACATTAAATTGAGGAAAATTGCTACTGTAAATAAATTTTAATTACGAACTATTTGAACACTTGAAACAAAAATTAAATTTATAAAGCTTTCGGTCGGTGTTGTTAAAAAAGACAATTTTCTAATTTTTGCGACAGTTAAAAATCATTTTTCTGATATTATATTGATTATTTACTTATTTAATATTCCAATTTCAGATATGTGTTCAAAATACCAGCATGAATTGTATAATACCACCTATTGAAGAACGTTTGTACAAATTTAATTAATTTTATGCCTAATATTGTATTCTGTAAAGTTCTAAATCACATAAACACATTTTTAAAATTATTCATACTTAAATTTAAAAAATTATTAACTTGCAAGTGCAACTTGAATAGCAAGCATAAATCGCTGATCCATGTATTACTTACTATTCACAACTTTTTTTGCACAAATTGTAAGCCAGCTTGAAAGATAGGATTTGTTTACGATTGATATTTTTTGGTTTCAAAATCATTTAGACATCAACTTTAATTCTATATCTGGTACAGTTGCTCAGATGCAACATACTCTCATTGCGTCTAATAGGAGACAGACAATTTCAAATGCTTTAAATTGGTATTGCAAGTGTGGCTTCGTATATAGATTTCTGAATATTAAATAAATTTAACTTCTAATAATTAACTAAATATGCAAAAATTTCTAGAAACACCTAAATATATCCTACATAGTATGTGAATACGAAATATTTGTACGGAAATTTTTCATCATTTGACAGTTGAAGGGTGATAGAATTATTCATTTCACATGATGTCTGAGATAGCACACAATCATTTACTTCTCTGTTATTGAATCTTACTATAAAATTTTTGAAAAACAAAAGCATCAAATTCGGAAATTTCACTTATCTATTTTTTTTTGTCTTCGTAGTTTTATATTCATATTAACGATATTTTCTTACAAAAGTGAACAGAAACGAAATTACTGCTTAAATTTGTAATCATGATGCATATATACTAATTGTATACTGGATATTCTGAAATCAATTTTGCAGAAATGCAAATCTATTTTACTATTGCCAACAAATCGAATCAGACATTTATTTTTGTTATATAGTTTAGAAGCGACGTAAATGAAAAAAATCAGGAGCAACTGTATTAGTTTAAATATTCCTTGTTTATAAAACATATCTAGAGTTATAGAATGATTTGGAAATTATTGTAAAAGATAGGTTATCAAAATTCGTTAACCAATTCGTCATTCAGACATAGAATCGGAAGCATCGAATTTGAGTAATGATCGGTTAGCTGGACACAAACGAAAAGTCGCCAAATAATTTAGACCTACATAAAAAAAATACCATCTCCAAAAACATTTGTGATGTTACATTTGTCAGCACTTCTTGTAGACATTTTTTGGCAATTGCAATTCCTTCTCTTTGCCGTCAAAGAATGGGAAGCATTTTACTGATTGCGCCAATTGTAACAATATTCACATGTTAGGAATTCGAAAGCACATAAATTACCTAAGGATAATATAGACAAAAAGAATCAATTCGATAAAAACATAAAATTTTTTGAGGTTTGTAATTGTGTTTGTATTATTATGGCACTTTTTTTCATATGTAAGTAGGCAAATATAAATTTCTTTGCATGGAAATAGATATTGCAATATTAATAAACATTTTATATTTTTAAAAATTTATTTTTATTTACTTCCAGAAAGTAGTATGTTCATAATGCCATTTATAGTGATAATACCGTGTATTTTACTTATATTATGCTTTAGGATGATTGGAATTTTTAATGCTTATTCTAAATATATTAAAATAAAAAAATCATTGTAATCATTGTTTTTATGGATTATTTTATGACGAATATTTAAATATGGGGTCATTTGTAAAATAATCTCATTTTATAGGGTTATTTTATAAATAATTATGTTTTGAAACTTGGCGAAAAGTAGTAATGTACGAAGACTTTTACATATCAGCATAATTTACATTAAAATATATATTAGAAATTATATTTCACTTTGGAAAATGAGATATAAATATCGTTATAATGAATACATAACATTTCTTTCATTTGTACTACATTTTAATCCAGAATGATTGCATCTATAATCTCCTGAAAAATTATAATTTTTGTTAAAAGGTTCAAAAATAAATAATTTGCAGCAGAATGATCGGAAGAATTTTTTACAAATTCAGTGAACTTTAAACGGAATGTTTTTTTCAAGAATTATGTTCTAATACTTTTTAGTGATCTTAAAAAAATTTATTCCAAAATCTTACTTTTAGTTTTTATTAATTTTGTATATTATTTACAGATTCAGCGATAGTATTATCTAATTAATCATTTAGGAAACAGTCCGCCCCTTTTAACCATTTTCTTTAAAAGAGCTGGCATTTACTAGCCGTATTTGGAGAGGTAGAGGAACAAACGCATTTTGACAAGCAAACGTTCCGACTTTTCACGATGAATGACCCGATATAGCAAGGACATCACAAATTTTGTGTTTCGCAATATAATAATCAAAAAGTGTAAATTTTAGACGTCCCTTTTTCCACGTTTGAGCCGAAACTTTTATAAAAATCTCTAATTTTGATCCAAAATGCATATGAGAATTTATTTAACTATGTCATTGCGATATTATCGAATTTACATACAAGCAATTGTAAATCTGTTCGTTTCAAAATCCCGAGACTACCACTTTCTATCTCACTAAGGGATGGGCACATTTCCTCAATGCTTCATCAATCTTTGACCTTGATTTTGGCCCCATAAGACAATTTTTCGCTCGGTTCCTCTTCCCTCTATATGTATATGAGTGTCTTAACGTTTTTGACTGCATTATTTTATTTTGACTCAATTGCGTATTTATTGCTTATATGGCTAGTTAAAGTAGCAAAAAAAAAAAAAAAATCTTTCAAGAATGAAACTAAAAATATTTTATATATCAATAAATGTGACCGAAATTATCTATAGTTGTTAATATCAAAACGTTATCAAAAGATTCAATAAAAGTGTTTAAACATAAGAATAATAATTATTTTGCGAAAAAGTGTTTTAAGAATAGAAATTTTAAATTTATTCATCATAATTAAATGTTTAGGTGCCTTACTTTATAGAGCAATAACAATAAAATTACACTGAATTATTTTATTATGAATTACTCTCTTTTCCCAACATATGCAGTTTTCCCGCCTCCTATATAAGCTAATAATCTGAGTTTCCAGATGCTCACATGCTCAAAAGCACGGCGCTCTTTCGAATCCGAGAAAGAGCAATATACATATAGTTATACTATTTAGGGACTTGGTCCAAAATTTAATATATATCGATATTTCTTATGAAAAAACCTTGCATAGAATTTCAACAATCTCTCCATTTTTGTTATTTCTGTTTTGTTATTAAAATGCATACGAAGAGAAATTTCGCTGAAACGGATTTCGTCCAACAAATTTTAAAAGTTTGCACATTTTATGTAAAGTATGCATACCGAGTTTCACAGTTCTTGATCAATGCGAAAAGATATGGAAGTAACACGTTTCTAAAGTCTATCCAATTTGATGTTTAAAAAAATTCCTTTCAATGAATCTATGTCAATAAAATTATACACAAGATATTCAACTGAAATTAAATATAATAAATCTCTCAAATGAACCATCTGGTTTCAAGAGTTTTTAGTCTTTACGAGTAATAAAGGAAAATGCCTGTGGAGTGTTTGAGCTACACATTATAACTCAGAGTTACCGAACTTATCCCACTTGTACAAAACATTTTGTATTTGTACCAAAGATTTTTTTTTTTTTGTATTATAACTTTAACGATGTGAATGTCAATCGACACTTTGAAATTCTTCTGTAATAACGTCTAAAAATATTTTTCCGCAAAAATATTTTAAAATTTAAAAAAGTTACTTTTTTAATGATCTATAAATTTAAGTGCCTTATAATCCGTCTTAATTTTAAAAGATGTTAAATTTTTTTTTACAATATTTTTATTGTTGCTACTAATATTTTAGCAAGGCATTTTTTCTGCCATTATTGATTAATATATGGAGATTCGTCTTTATTTTTCAATTTTTAATTTAAATCATGTTATTAATAAACCTTATGGATATTTGGGCAATTAGAGCTAATGTTTAACTACAAAAGTGACCACTGGTTTGAAACTTTTCATAATTCACACATTTTTAAACATCTTTATAAATTTATGTACCACTGTATTTTAAATGCAATTTAATGCAATAGTGAATTACATTTTAATGCAATAGAAAACGTTCATTGCATTAAAACTTATTGAATAAGAAACTTTTTGAACAATCATCCAATTCTTTACACAAATCGCGAAATATATATAGCTGCTCAGAATCTTTCCCGTCTTTATATTTAAAAAAAAGCAAAGTTTAGATTTATAAAACATGTTACTGGATTTGTCAGATTCATTATTTCTTTTATTATTAACCTCAAATTTTAAAAGAAATGACAGAAAGTTTAAGTATAAAATTTTGAATACAAATTTTTTAATTTTTTTTTAAAATAGCACGAGTAAAACGACTCAACATTTGGAGCTAAATATTTTTCTTAGCAACTATTAAGACTAAGTTGTGCACAAAAAATTCAATTCAAAACTTGCGTAAAAACAATTGCTAAATTTAGCTTGTGCCAACTTTGAAAGTTCTGAACTGTACATATCCCTGTGTTTATTGGAATTACAATTTCAGGGGCTTTGATTTTATAAAGGAAGAGGGCTATGAACTTCACCTGTATAAAATATGATAAAATAAGAGTTTTAATCTGTCACAATTGAAAATTTTAATTTTCATTTATAATGAGATCAAGATTATTCTTAGTAAAGTTAAGGATTTAAAACAAGTTAGAAGTTTCCTTAGACAACCGATTGCCAATGTTAATTAGTTAAGTGATATTTCTGAAATTTAAAACCGTTAGACAGTTATTCGATTTTGAAAAAGAGAAAACGAAAAATTATACACCTTGGAATACAAGGTCTTAAAATCGTATTTCATTTGCAAGAAACATTTCTTAAAATTTAATATATATATATATAAAAATTACACAAAAGTTAAAAATTTTTTATTTATCTTAAATCTTACCATAACTAAGGTGAAGTCGCTAAAGTCAAAGTTATAATAAATTTAAAAACTTAAATAATGGCAAATAATAATGCTGGGTGACTTCATATTACATATACACAAATACAACGAGGAACAATTTGTTGCTCAATATTTATACAGTGCAGAACATCTTCTCCCACCGTCGTTTGGGTTTTTTAAGTTTTTTTGTCCGTATTTCAGCAGCGACATAACCTACACAAAATTCTTCAAAGCTTTTCCAGGCATCTTGTGGTATTTTTCCGCATTCTCTCATCTCTTGCATCATAATGCAAACTACATGAAGAGTCAACAGCGCTGCTAATTCAATTCCACGCCAGTAGGAAAGCATCGAGTATTCAGCACACGTGCTCAAAAATTCGAGAAATGATCTGTTATAAAATAGTTTGTTTTCGAAGATTAGTTTTAAACACAAGATTTCATTCAAATGGCCTTGTGTAGTGACGTTTTCTTTAGATGAAAAATCTAGCTCGTAATCTTCACGGATATTATCACTGTTCATTTCCAAGTACATTTTCACTGCCGATTTCATTGCAGGACTCAACGGTGAATTAACACTTTCAGTTGCAAAAACTCCTGTAGGGCGAAATTTAATAGACGGATAACACTCATATAAGACAAACCGCAAAAGGTCTTTTACTATTCTATAATCCAAACTGGTTGAGTCGACGCGAGAATGGAGAAGAATTGATTCTATTGAGTCATCCATGATTTATAAAATTCAAATTTCGGAAATACCAGTAGTTTATTCTAATCTTGGGGACTCCAACTGCATGTAACTAATATATATAAAATAGTAATTTTGCATATGCAGATGATGTTGGTCCTATAATTGTTGCCAATATATATTTAAAGAATATACATATTTTTTATTTTTTAATTATCGGTAGTATCTTGTAATGGTGATCCAGAATTTGAATATTTGCCTGAAATGCCTGTTTGAATCTACCAGTAGTCCGTTTAGTGTGAAAATATGCAAAGTTGGTGGCGCAGTAAGAGAGTGCATATATAATTGTCCCCAAATCAAATAGTATCTTTAAAGGAGAATTAAAGCTCCAATGATTTCACAGATGGTATATGCCCAAAAGAGGAAGATTAATTTATGATTTTATTCCTAACACAGAAATAAAATTAAGAAGATACCATTCATTGATAATCCAAATTATATCATGACAGGCGAAATTTCACACATATTTCCAAAGATTTGGAAGAATGCAGGAAAATAAATCTGTGAAGAAATCGGTACGGTTTACCATTATTTAAAGGGATGCATAGAAATCTCAGAATTAAGAAAGAATCCGAAGAGCGAGAATGATGACAAAACTGATGGTACCAGAAAAACTTAAAACTCTGAAGGACATGACGTTAAAAATTGTCAGTTTTTTTACCAACTATTTGAAAGTGCTCGGATTTCTGTTGTTGTGAATTGAAAATTTGAGAAATATTGAGAATTCATATGGGATAGGGTTTTCTTTTAAGTAATAGCCTGTTCCTTGTGTAATAGGAACAAAGATGAACGTGAAGATGAGGAGGAAAGTCAGTGATTGACCACTTTATCGCTAGAGGCCAATTGCCTCGAAACGGATGTCAGTTTGGTGAATCGGTTAGTGTTATAGATGGACTATGCTAGAGCTAGCAGTCGGTCTCAACAATTCCTGCTGATATTGCTACGTTTAGTGGTGGCAGGGTGGTCGGCTGTACACAAGAAGAAGACCCGTATGCATATCAGGTTGACCTGATATGCATTAAATTTCTTGCCCAGGATCAGAACGTCCTTCCACTGATGTAGACCTAAAAATCTGAAAAAAAAGGTTTCTGGTTTAGATTTTGTCCTCGTCTATTAACTTTTGTACATAAATAGTTTTATCTAAATTGACTCTACTTATTTTTTTTTTTACAGATGTGCATCTTATTAAATGGAACAACAAATTCATAATTCCCAAACTTTTCTGTGCACCGAATATAATGTATAAGTATGATAGTTCAGATTTTTAATTGGTGCTTTAGGGGTATGAATTATTAATATTTTGAAATTAAATCAAATGGAGGAATGGTATTAGAGAAGCTAATCAAAATCAAATATTTCAATCACATCATGGAGATGTTTGGTACTGAAGAATATAACGTATCTCTAGGAAGCGAACTAGGTGGATCTCTGCTAAATGCAATCTGTAACTTGTGTCCTGCCTTCTCCTTAGATGATAAACTTTCACCAGATTATGACAGCTCATGCTCATTCAATCACAAAATGAACATGTCACCCTCCAGCTATTTATCCTGTTGTTTGTGTTGGTTCAAATTTTCGAAGTTGATCCATTATTCACTGTTGGTATTGACATATTTGATATTAATTGTTGAAATAAGTAGCTGCTGGTATTAATTGGTAAAATGGTGATAAAACTATTGGTATAATTGACAAGTATTGGCTGGTATATTTGTTATCCGTTACGTGTTTTGTTAAAATTCGATATCGTAATACATTTTGAGAATACATACGTTTGAGGTGTCATCCGATGAGTGTTCAAAGTTCAGTCCAAATAACTTTAGCTGAACAGGAGGACTATTAACATTAAATACAGGACGGCTGAAATTCAGTATCAGTCTTCACGTTCATCAAGTGGTGATAAATTGTATATATCTAATAAAATGGATTTCGAATATGATCTTCCAAATAATCAATCAGAAATTACAATTGCCAAGTCGTTGAAAGACCAAAAAATTATGAATTACGTCTATAAACACTTTTGTAAATTTAATATGGAACACTAAATAATTAATCAGTCAATCAGGATATAACTACAAAATCTTATTATTTTGCATGTATGCAAACCTTAGCATATGTTTTCATCTAGATAAGCAATCATTCAAAATCTCGTCTTTATAGAAAAAAAAACCTTATGAAATATCCATTGGTCATTATACAGGGAAAAAAATTCTCTAATTATTTAGCCGATAGTATATGTAATAAGTGAAGGGAAAATTTTTGCAGTATATAATTTCTTTTAAATTTGTCAGCAAGAAAATATTTTTCTATAACGTATCTACCAATTCAAATCTTATCATTTTTAGCTTTGCAAGAAAGTATTATATAGCAGTTTCTCAACAGTGGTAAAATGGATGTAGCTACAGAAAGTGGAATCGAAAATTCATTAGAGCATAAGTTTGCCAGAGATTTAATCCGTTTCGTTTTGCATGAAAATTGGCCAAGTCTGCAATGGAAACCTACTGGAATATTTATAGAACGTAGTTTTGACTCTCCCTTTACTCAGCAGTTTCAAGATGTTGTTATGAGGGAATTGGAATACAGCAAACATCGGCATCAAGTAATTTATGAAACATATTTTTCAAATAAATCCGCCCTAAGAGATAAATATTATGAAATATTAAGCAAAGCGAAGGGTGCCTTTGTAAACAATGGCTTCCATCCAAAATATCTTGTGGAGTTTTCTGTTCTTCTTGCTAAATTTGCTGGATTTTCTTATTTCTGGGGGTTGGCCACAGCACCTGAGCAGTCGTACGAGTTACTTGTTGCAGCCATGAGGGAGTTAAAACTATTGGGCAGATTTGAGGATATTGCTTGGGATGGAGTGCAAGATTGGTTGGAGAGTGGATTTGAAGCAGCAGCTGAATCTTTTGATAAAAGTGAGGAAGAATCCAATGATTCAAAAGAAATGGTACAGGCTTAAGATATACAATATATACATTCGTTTAATTTAATATTCTAATATTTACTGTTTCTACGGTTGTACTTTGAATATCTTTTGCGCTAAATAATATATATAATTAAATATCATTGTAAAAATATAACGCAAAAAAATTTACCGTATATGTTGTATGTTTAGATACGCATTTGTAAATTGCGAAATATACTGTTGGTATATATTTTTAATACAAATTAATTTTTTTAATTAATGTCTAATACGTGCTTTTAATTAATAAATTGTGAAGACAATCAAATGCATTATATCTAAATAATAAGCGAAGGCAATTATTTGGTATGCATGATCATAGCTTTCGGAAACTTTCTGGCAAATTAAAAATTCAGGGAACTTTGAAAACATACTTTTAAATAAAAGCTATGCAAAATTTCTATTTAAATTATATAGTTTATAATTTGTAGTATTGATATTTATATCATTTGGATAGTATCAAAATCTCAAAACTATGGCATTTTTTAATACAGTGTTTTATTTTGTAATTTTGCAAGTCGATAACATATTTTCATCTATTAATGTTGTGGTTCACATATTTCAGTTTCCAGTGAACTTTACAGTTATATATCTACTACTAAGATTCTAATATTTACTTTTTTTCAGAGTTATGCCTTGAATATCGCTTGCATTCAATAATATGTACACTTAATTGTCTTTGTATGAATATAATACAATATATGCTGTATATTTATTCACATTTGCGAATTGACACATATTCTTAATGCAAATTATTTTTCATTAATATCTATAACATGTTTTTAATTAATAAATTTTAAAGAAAATTAAATGCACTGGATCTAAATAGAAAAAATATTTTGTGTGCATGCTTATAGTTCTTAAAAACTTACAAGTAACTTTAAAATGAAAGGAACTCTGAAAATATCCTTTTTAAATAAGAATTATGAAAGATTTTCAGATAAATTTTTTAGTCTAAATTTCGAAGAATTCTCATCTATTACATTTTGCTAGTATCACGATTTCAAAACTAATGATATTTTATTATACAGCATTTTTTTTCTTTTTGCAATTTTGCAAGATAATAACATATTATCTATTGATGACATGTTTCGAACATTTTAATTTCCAATGAATTTTACTACTGTATATATCTAAGGTGTTCAATAAAAATAAAGCTTTATTGCGTAATACTTGCTTTCATTCACCGAGTAAAATTTCGCATGTGTAAAAAGAAAAATTTCAGCCCTGAAATATGCTATTAGATTTTTTAAAATTAATATTTGCATTATACCAACTAAAAATTGTATGAGATCTTATATTTATTCTATAGTTTTACTATTGAAAACTTAAATTTTATTTCTCAATTGTGAGTTTCAAATACTCCTTGGAGAAGTTGATGACTCAAATCATTTTCCCGCTCTGTTATGTAACATATCATGTATTATGTCCCTTGATGACATTTGCTTATGAAAATGATTGATTTAAAATAAGCATTTTTAAGCCAAGATTTACTAAATGTCGTCCGGTGACACCATAGTGTTGTCGTGCGTAAAGTATCGCTCAACGGGAAGTGACACCACAGTGAAGTTAGTGTTATTTGATGTGTTAGTAAAATTTGAAAATTTATAATTTCCCGATAACCTCAAACTGCCAGTGACAAGCGAAAAGGTTTTTACGAGACATGTGGACTACAAAGCGTTTTAATTTGGTAGTTGTATTACTTTATTTCAAATTTACATAATTAAACAAAGAAACATGAATGCAAGAGTCGAAAAATTTGTATGCTTTCTCGTTTCCATTTCTTTCATTTACCATGTTTAGAACGAATCAGTTACGAAATTTCTGATCAAGTAGGGATTAGGAACTACGTAACAATATATTTGCAAACATACTTTTATTGCAATATTCTGATTAATGCAGTGAACAAATTATTCACTAATTTTTATTGATAGTAATTATTTTATATATGAAATCATTCATATTAAGCTATGGTTTTCAATTGGTAATCTACTTTGAAGTTTAATGAATCAGTGTACTGAAAGTAAGAATACTAAGGAAGAAAATTAGTGAGTAATTTATAATACAAATTTGAATGGACATTCAAACTAATATAATAATTTTTAAATGATGTATTTTAATTTTTCTTTAAATATCTTACAAAAATGAACCCATATAAAATGCCCGCACTCTAGTTGGTCTCTTTAACATCAGTGATCAACTTAGTGACTTTCTTATATATTTCAGTTGCCATTCAGTGCTTCTTGATAAGTTAACCCTAACCTTGTTTAAAGGAATAGTAATTGTTACTGACCACATAACTGTTTTATTTTCTTTATTATCTAATAAGTTGACACCTTTTATTTTGGGAATATTTTATTATTTTCATTCAAATAGAAATCCATTGAATACTTCACTTATCTATGCATTCGAAGTAATTTTAATATTGAATTATAATCGTTATGAATGGTTTATTTTTTGCTTACAACTATCAAAATTGGATAAATCACTGCACGTATGGCATTCGGGCAAAACAGTTAAGCGGTTAATGGGAAATCGCAATCTTTTCTACTTTGAGAGGATCACAATGCATTTTTTTTCTTCATTTTAACTTTCTCGTATATGAAATATACATAAAGTATTGTAATTATCAAAAAATTCAAATTTGAGATTTCGACGAATCTGAACGTTTTAGATCACTCCGAGTACGAAAGATATATTTTTGGCACTATGTCTGTCTGTCTGTGAAGACGATAACTCAAAACAGTTTTCAAACAGACGGCTGAAATTTGGAGTACGGTCTTTACAAGAAATTTGCAGATTTCTATGGAACTACAATAATACTCGATAAACTCGGAAGGAAATCCGTCACTGGCAATCTGTGTATTTTAATGCATGTGAATTAGATAGTTACAGAACGCAAAAAGCCAAGTAGATAGCATTTAGTGCAAATGATTTAAAATCTAAAATGTAGATATATTTAAATAAACTACAATGTATTTCAATTTGTCAATCTTACTACAATACGTTTCAATTTAGTGAGTTACTAAAATATTAACTCACTAATTATTATTAACGTAAAATTTTATAGAAAAAAAGCATAGTAACAATATTGATAAAAATTTGTAATTTAGCTTTCTGGAGGAGCTTGTTTCATAGAAAGGAAGCGATTTAATATTCGCGAATCTTTGTAATATCTTCATTAAGAATCGAGCTCCAGGGTTTTCTAGAAAATGTGATGCCCTGTCATGAGATGTATAAAAGCATAGGCGCAGAGACTGAGTAGTTGAAACAAGCTCAAGAGAGTAAACGTATGAAATGGCTGGGATTCTTTAGTAAAGATTTGCTACTTGTTTGAAGTTGAGTTCCGAAAGTTCTGTTTTATGTACATCGCTTGTGTTAAATTGATTTCTAAAAGTTTAGTTTTATATACATTTTCACCTTATTTCCTCTTATCTGCCTTGTTACGAGTGTTAAGCGTAGAAAACAAACATATCCTTTACTGAGCAATAACGAATTTCCACTGTCTAATTAATCATTGGATCAGTTTTTCCGTAAAATAAAAATACAAAGAGGTTTGCCTAGATCTGAAAAAGTTACAAAATTTACAAAGAAGACACAAATATAAAAATTTACTGAAGTTAGTTACATTATGAATTACAGGAAATTATTACATATATTACATAATCAATCGCAAATTGACTACTACGAACCGCAAGAAGGCCCACGGAGAAACTTGAATGACCTGATCGCCGCAACAGTGAAAATGGCGGGAACTGTCGTTGAGTCTTAAGAACCATCACCACCCACGGCATAACCCTTCCCTAAGGAAGTACGTTCCATCATCAATGAGTGAAGCCAGACTCCCACCTTTTCATGTACCCTCAGGGGTGGCGAGAACCAATCACCGGGCCGGAAGCTTTTCATCCTCAATTATGAGGTGTTCCACCGTGGGATAGATATATTACATAAGAAAAAACAAGACATTTTCTCTTCTAACCAAATGAGAAGAAACACGGCTTTAAAAAAAATCGAATATGGATACATCATTTGAGTTACAAATGATAAAATATGAAATTTCCTGCCCAAGATCATATATAATTTTGAGTTTATAAATATCATGTAAATTTGACTTATGAGTGCATTTGTAATATGAACCGGAACACCACTGTTATACTAATATCAAATTTCTCTTGCAATATCAACAAGTAACAAGTCCTCACTAACTTGTTTGAAATTACCGCATGGGAAGATTCTGAAAGACCAAAATAATACTTTTAAATTGAAAATAAAATTATACTGAGAGAGTAAATGTATGAGGTGAGCATTAGTTTTATTATTTGGGAAACGTTTAATAAACTCAATATTCAGAAAAAGGGCAATTTAAAAAAAATTTCTTTTCTGCTTTGATCAAATGATTTTGTGGCAGTCAATGCATGAGAAGAACATTAGTTTTATTATTTGGGAAACGTTTATAAATTCAATATACAGCAAAAAAGACAATTTTAAAATGTTTTTTTTTAAGTTGCTTTGATCAAATTATTTTAAGAATCTCAAGTATTAAATGATCACCTTTGCAACTGAGGAAAGCGGATCTGAGGTGGAACCTACAGTCTAAAGAAAGGATGGAAAGATATGAATATAAATTCTACTGAGAAAATAAAAATAAACTTGAAGGCAAGTAAAAAAATAAAATGTAAATTTTTTTTTTTTTTGCTTTCTCGAAACATATATCAAAAACAAATTTGAGATTATATTAACACTTTGTCTGTCCGTAATTCACATCCACAATATGATAATTCATATCTATTATCTAATTAAATGTTTCCGTCTCTACTAAAATGAAATGGTATAGAAGAATTCATCCAAATAGAAATAGAGTCCGTATTACAGACAATGTTAATTTTTTTCTTTCCAGAAATAATATCGAAAACAAACTTGTAATTACATTTACACGTTTTTACTGTCCGTGACTCACACCCACAATATGATTATTCATATCTATTATCAAATTAGATGATTCCCTTTCTACTAAGATCAAATGGCATGGAAGAATTCATCCAAATAGATATATGGTCTGAATTACAGGCATAAACTATAGCAGCGAACATGTAAACATAAGTAGATATCATATCACGCATGCTGAAAGGAATTTAACTTAGAAACGAATGTCTTTATGTTATTTTAACGATTTGAAAACAAACTGACTTTTCCTGTCATTAAAAGATAAGCATTTGATTGCCAGGAGCCATCCAAATCTTAATTATAGGATTGTTGTAGTTTCTAATGGCACTTGCCATGGACAAGCTCACTGACAAAGTCAGCGATTTTAAGCCAAGGAAGCGTCTATTATTTTTTACAGCGCCAACTAGGACCAAGAATACGTCTTAGCTATTCGCGCATCACACTCGCTTGCACAACCCCTTTTTTACAGGGTGGCACATTCACACATCTCACAGATAGAACAGATGAAGAAAAACCAGGCCTCAACCGGGACTCGAACCTAGGACGCCCAGATCACGGGAAAGACGCGCTACCTTTATGCCATTACGCTGGCAATTATAGGATTAATGATCTTCTGTAGGTGTGATATATGAGTCCATCATTATTTTTGATGCTTCTTTTACTATTGGGCCTTGTTTTTAATTGTGTTTTCATGTTTCCATTATTATTAATTTCATTTTGAGAATAATTCTGAGTAAATAATGCTGAATCAGATTGTTTTAGAGGGTATGTGTTTATGTTGTTTTAACTCTTTGAAGACAAACTGACTTTCCTCATCATTAAAAGATAAATATTTGGTTTTCAGGAACCATACAAATCTTAATTATAAGATTTTCCAATGATGTGATACATGGGTCTATCATAATTGATTTTTGATGTTTCGTTTTCCATTGTTTTTTATTAATTGTGTTTTCATGTTTTCATTATTGTCACGTAGAACTATAGTATAGAACTCAATGACACACACACAAGACGTAGATCTAAACTAATTTATTAAATGAACTCAGAACTGAGAATACAGTAACTGACAAATCTTCTGCTTTTATTCAAGCAGAGAAAGTTCCAGAATACTCTTCTGGAGACAGTAAGAAAAGTCCAGAACACTTGTCTGGTAAACTAAAGAAATGTCCAGTATCTTCTGGAACATGAAATAAAGGAAAACATAAAATCAAGGAATTAAGTATTTACATATACTATTAATCGCATTGTCTCAAGCGGGATGCTAGAACCCAGGTCTCTTGATCACGAGACCAGTGCCATGACCATTCGGCCATAGAGATTCGACTTCTGAGTATATATTGTTTCACAGTTCACGAAATTACAAATCAAATTTACGAGGTACAGCTAAGTTGTCATTGATGAGATTGATAATAATTTGAGCAATCAATCAAATATGGGTTGCAAGACTTATTATTATACTTATTTACAAGATGTATTATTCGTATTTTTAAATAAAGCAGTGCTTGCACGAGTCCAACTATTGCACTCACTAAAAGGCCACACCTACCTCAGGAAGATCACGTGACTTCAATGGTACGGACAACAGTTTGCAATTGTCCCGTTGAGGTCACATGATCTTCATGAGGTAGGCGTGGCCTTATTTTGCACGCAATACCTAACCTCTTCGGAATGCTTTTTAATACATTCATACTATGTAAAATATCATCATTAAATTTATTTTTATCTTCAAGTGATATTATAGGACTCAATAGAACATCATCGCTCGCAGCAACAGAAGAAATCAATTATTCTTCACCTTCACCAAATTCTTCGAAACTTCCAAAATGACTGATAGTGAAATATACGGAATTGAAGATAGTTTCGAGCTCAAGTTCGCCGCAGATCTGATCTGTTACGTTTTGGAAACACGGATGACAGGTTTACATTGCTTCCCCACTGGCATCTTCAGGAAAAGGAATCTTGATTCTCCTTTTACTCCACAGATGAAAGAGGTCGTCAGAAAAGATCTGGATCTATATGAAAATTTTTATCATCTAAAATACGACAATTATTTCAAGAAGAAAGTAATAACTAGAGAAACTCATATACAAATTTGCAAAATATTACAAACAGAATTTTTAAAAAGAAATCTCATTCTGGAACATTTTTTCAAGCTTTCTGTTGTTGTTGCAAAATATGCAGGGTTATCCTATTTGCATGGTGTAAGGTGTGCACCACAGGAGTCCTGCAAGATCATTATTTATACTGTAAAAGAGTTGAAAAAATTGCGGAAAATAGGAGATAATTTTTGGAATGAACTGCAGGATTTGGTGGAACGTGTGACTTATTCGATGAACATGAATTTAAGTGAGAAATGAGTGATTCATCTGAAAAAGTTGTGAGGAGACATTTCATCTTGTTTCTACACATGCTATATTGTCTAAATAATTATCAATTTTTTTAAGTCAAAATAAAGGCAAAATAGCAAGTCATTAACATTAATATTATCACTCTTAAAAGTTCGAACCTCCTATATTTTTTTTCTTTCTTTTGATAATATAAATGTAGCAATTGAACGTAATAAATGAAGTTTTTACTTTCGTTCTGGTAGTAGCAATATTCCAGTTGATTTATCTGTTTAAATTAATTTACAATTGGGAAGAAAATAAACTTCTAGTTATATTTTGATATCTTTAAGTTATTTAATCCATTTTATCTGTGCTGTAATAATGAGTGAGGAAATTTTTAATATTTGGTTAGAGTAAGATATCATTCTGTTCTTGCCCCATTTTACTAAATCCTTGACCAGATTAGCAAGATGGCCTACAATTTTTATTTCCTCATAGAGTCATTACTAAAAAAGAGATTTGATATGCATTAGATCCACTTTTACGTTGTTTATTTGTTTTGTGATATCAAGTCTTAATTCCATGAAAATGTAATTTTACTCTGAGTTTTCAGAGCATACCAATTGATTAAGCTATTGACAATAAGCTTTCTGTTTATGCCATGTCTGTCATAGGCGGCAGACTTTTTATAGAGGCCACGTAAACCATTGCTGACTAACAACTGTTTCCATCAGGATACGATAGTCATTGTTGATTGACGATTTCTTTTAATAAGCTTAATCTGGGAATTCTAACTTTTATCGCAACCTAACACAGATCTCTAGTTGTAAGCATTCTAAAAGAATCAGATATTATAGAATAGACGGAAAGAACACCCTCGCTCTTGCCGTTATGTTCCTAAGAAAATTCGTTCTCCAAGAATATATTTATATTTGTTAGGTTTATATGCACAATGTATTAGTAATAAAATAAGATTTTGAATTCTAGGTTCTCTGATCCTGTAATATAGACTTTAAAAGCCAGGCCTGAATAAAATCATTAAAATTATATTTATTTATAAGATGAAAATATTAAAGAGCACAAAATCAGTGCATTAGCGAATTTCTTGATTAATTATACCTGGTAAACTAGCCAAAGAGGGTGTTTTTGTTGTTGTTGATTTTAACTTCTCTGTTCTAAATTCATGGATACTCTAAAAACATTTAAATCACAAATTAGATAAGTTGCTTGTTTTTAATTTTATGATGATATTCAGGAATTTCTAAAGTAGATCTATTAACCGCTTCGCATACAATGATGAGTCTGACTCGCGGATTGAATTACTGAATTTTTAATTTCATATTTGCAACCAAGTGACATTTTTAAATAATTTAGAATGAAAAAAAATGAAAATGTATAATTATTTCAAATGCTCTTATATTATAGAAATTAAAATAATTATTGCCCCAAATATAATGCGTCATCTAATTAGGAATCTAAGTGAATTCATATGTTAAGGGGTTAATATTTGTTGAGTATAAAACCTGCGATGAAATTGTCCATTGTTCACAGACAAATATTAAAGCTTCAAATTAAAAGAGATGACTAAAAGTTTTGTCTGGCGTTTCTTATATTCTGATTTCGTTATTGACTTTAAATTTTAAAATCTCTAAAAAACATAAATGATTCAATATTATTAAAAACAGATATCCAAAATAATAAATATTTTATTTCAGCCACTTTAAACACACACAACGAATTAGTATTTTTATAGACATTTAGGCATATCAATGGTAATAATATGAAGGATAATCATTAATCATAGTTTAATATGCAAAATTCTATTAATATACAATTTTATTAATTTTTAGTTTCTATATATAACATAAAAAGTATTAAAAAATTTAATCTTTCTTGTAAGCTTCAGTGGTATACCGAATTGCAAAATCAAATTTATAAGTTAACTGTCAGCACATAACATATGGATTTCTGACCATGTTGCATTTTTGAAACGGCCATCAGCTTTCAGCGTTTGCACTAAATTATAAAGTATTCTGATTGCGATATATGGAGCATTCCTCGCTCCATAAATAAAAGAAATTGCTGCGTAATTCCCTATTACGCAACACAACTTCACAAACCTTTTCAATCCAACATCTTCCTCAAGATGTTCTTTTACAATCCTAGAGCAAACTTCTTGGAAGGCTTTGTTGCTTATGTTACAGGGATCGAAGTCATTCTCGAAACAAACATGGGTGTATGGTCCCATGTTATCAAGTAATTTTTTCACTTGGTTCTCAATAGCTGAAGTGAATAATGTTCTGTCTTTTTCGGAAGCATATTTCTTGCATGGCCTCCATTTCCATGCCGAGTAATAGTCTTGCATAATGTAGAATATAATGTCTCTGGAGAATATATATTCTGGACTATCGAAATCCATTTTCTTTTGATGACTATGGTACGGGCCAAAAATAATTTAGTATTTGAAAATTAGAAAATATGATATTTCCTGTTAAATATGCTCATAACAAAAGGCAATACGCAGAAGTACTGGGATGCATGCACAGTTGCAGTTAAAATAGTTTATATTTCATTGAATAAAGTTCTGTCTTTTTCAGAAGCGTATATTTCCATGGTCACCATTTCCATGTTGAGTAATATTCCTGCATAATATAAGAATATAAGGTCTCTGGAAAGTATATACACTTTACTTTCGAAATCCGTTTTCTTTTAATGATTATGGTAAGTGCCAAAATTATTTAAGTTGTATTTGAAAATCAGAAATCGTGAAGTTTTAGGTTAAAGATGCTCATAACAAAATAAATTGAATAAAAGTGCTAGGTTGCAAACACAGTTGCAGTTAAAATAGTCTTTATTTCATTTATGGTTTTTCATGGCTCGATTTCATGTTTATGCCTATGATTCCAATAACTCATTTAATTAGATGACCCCTTCTCTACAACGATTGAGTGATAGAATGTAGGGTTAACCTAATTAGATAATAGGTGAGAGCAAAATGTAGTTGGCGTTAATCATAAGTGAGTCACGAGGCAATCAGCTTGTTAGTGTAATCTTCCAAATATAGCCAAAATCGCTTACAACATAGCTCTGTAAAAATGTATGAATATTGGAAAGAGAAAATCTTAATAACTTGAAAAGCGCAGGCGTGGAGTTGGGCATCATTTGCTGCAGTCAATGAATATTAATGAAGACACTTATTTAATATCATACTACGCCTGTCTTGTTCGAAAGCTATGCTTATTTATAGGATCATATTTTCACCATTTCATTAAGATGATTGTAATATTAAAAAAAATCTATTATATTCAGTCTTGAAGAATAAAAGACATCATCTTTATGTGAAATGGCCCCTATGAAGGATGATAAAGAATTCTCATTTGACAAAATTAAGGCCAAGTTTTTGATGAAAGATTCCTTCGAAAATTTGCTGGATAAGCGGAAATTTTAATTTTATGTTGTAATTCAAGTTTTTTGTTATTGACACGTTTGGGAAATCATTGTCTGACGGTTGCAGTGGCAAGATTATTAAAAGTTCTAGATATGGTTAGAACAGCAGACAGATCATTTTAATTCAATGCACACGCTGTATCATTGATGTGATATGGATTGAAATCCGTATCCTTATTGGAATGAAATTGTTTTACCAAGTCAGGATTCAAACGTCTTCAACTCGTGTAATTGTGGAAGTTTGAAGGATGGCAATTATTTTTGGAAGACGGATAATCATTCGCTTAATAAATTATAGTTCAAAACTGCGAGATTTAAACAAAGATGATCTTTTGTGGCTCAGAATGTTAAGTAACAGAACTTTAATTAAATGTAACTATTTTAGTCTAATGTGCGATGTATATTTTGAAATGTATATTTAAAGAAGAATGTTTGATTTGTTCTAATACGGGTTTATTTAAACTTCTTTGGCTGCAGTGTGAAAAGTCCTTAAAATAAGAGGAAGCAGACTATTATTACTATTAATATTAATTGCAAATAATTGAATACATAAATAATGAAAAAAACATTTGTATGAAATATATATTAAAAAAATCGCATATTGTATTTAAAAACTGATGGATCTTTCTCGACTTTAGCAAGTAAAAAGAATTAAAATATTCATTTAAAATTATGTAGAATTTTCTTTCATTGCAACAACTCAGTAAAATGTCGAAAGTGAAAAAATAAAATTATTTTAAAACCGAGAATTATTTCATTCTATTTGTGCTAGTTAGGTGGATTTCATAAACTTAAAAATTTATTCATTTAGTTAGATAAATATGCCGTTTTAAACACAAGCAATTTTAAAATGAAGCGATTGATGTATATATATGTTTTTACTATAATGTTGATAATGAGATTTGATAGTGGTTCAAAATTGCGAAATTGAATCTCAGAGTAGATCTCGCGTTATTTTAAAAGGTGAAGAATTTCATCAAGCCAAGTAAACCAAAATTTCTAAATACACCGGTTTGAAAACATTTAGTTCTGACGAATCTAGGCACATCACAGCGAATCCTTAGAGGAATCTGGTTTGAAATACAAGAACCTTAAGTCTTATCTTGATGCTAAAACTGGCATCATATGCCCATTCCCCAAAACAGAATTTCCAAATTGACAAGATATTATTATTAAATATAATGGAAATAACCTTTATCTCAAATTTGAAATAAGCCAACTATTGAGCAGTACTGATCAAATAAAAATATTATTTTAACCAGAACATGCTTTTTAGCGGTCATAAACAATAGTATTGTCACGTAGGTACTTTAGTGTGGAACGCAATGACACATGCAAGAAGTAGAGCTAAACCAATTTATTAACTCAACTCAGAACACAGTGACTGACAGATCTTCTGCTTTTATACTAACAGGAAAAGTTCCAGAATACTTTTCTAGAGACAGTGAGAAAAGTCCAGAACACTTGTAGTAAATTAATGAAACGTCCAGAATCTTCTGGAACATGTAAAAAAGGAAACCATAAATTAAAGAAATTAAATATTTACCCAGACTGTGAATCGCATTGTCTCTAGCGGGTTTCAAACTTACGATCTCTTGATTAAGAGACCAGTGCTATGACCATTCAGCCATGGACAGTCGACTGTCTCTTTTCAATGCGGCAATATTTTTTTCTTAAAAGCGAAATAACTAAGACTTTTCTGCCGTTATATTCTTTGCACTTTAGAAACTGACAAGAATTCCATATATAAAGCTAAAATCTTATTTCAACAGTTTTTTCAGAATGTAAATGAAATTTGACAATTGAATTCGTTTTTTCAAAATAGTTTTGTCAACGACTTTCATCTAAATAATAAGAAAAAAAGTGAAATATTAGAAAGAAGAAATTATTGTAAATCATGATATTAGATAAAGAATTCTTATGTAGAAATTGGGCATAAAATATATGTCACGTAGTTTCTTTAATGTGGAATTCAATGACACACACAAGAAGTAGAGCTAAACCAATTTATTAACTCAACTTTGACCTGAGAACACAGTGACTGACTAATCTTCTGCTTTTATACTAACAGGAAAAGTTCCAGAATACTTTTCTGGAGACAGTGAGAAAAATCCAGAACACTTATCTGGTAAACCAAAGAAAGTTCCAGAATCTGCTGGAACATGAAATAAAGGAAAACATAAAATCAAGGAATTATATATTTACTCAAACTGTGAATCGCATTGTCTCTAGCGGGATTCGAATTTACGTTCTCTTGATTATGAGGCCAGTGCTATGACCATTCGACCATGCAGAGTCGAATGTCTCTTTTCAATCCGGGAGTATTCTCGACAGTGGATTGAAATGTTAGACTTAAACAATACCTATGAATTTTGTGATGATTTTAGGTAAATTTTATTCTATATCCTTTCTATGAGAAAGCAAGTTTCCAAGATATCTGTCTTCACTAATAATATACATAAAAGTGTGTGTGCGTGCGTGACATATTAGCAGTGGCGGCGGCAGAGATTTGCCGACGGTGAACAAGACAAAGCAGACAGGGGGTCAAGCCCAATATCTCTAATAAGGCTTCAAAATAACTCATAATAATTAATTTTACAATTTGAATTTAAAGAAATTTAAGTATTATTTAGCTTTTTTTCTATTCAGATGCTGATCCTTTCTTTCAATGTTAAAACTTTAAAAGGTATTTGTAAAAAAATTGTTCTTGCTTTCTTTTACTGAACATCAAAATATTGTCAATATTTGAGTCTATTTCTTTATCAGACTGTTGAGATTTAATTTCTCTGATATCTAATTTTAAAACAAATATGGATTTATTGCATTCTAAATTGAAGTATACAGACAGAAACACATATTACGTAAGAATGGCGTGTCATGCGAAATGAACAAATGCATGCTTTTATTATTTTATATCAGAAGCTATATCAAATGAATGCTGAAACAAAAAGTTTTATAAAAGAAACTTTTCTTAGAAATTAGGAATAATAAAAAATATTCAACGATTTCGCTAAAAACGTATTTTTTAGCGTAGTCCTCTACCTAAAATATTTGTTAAATAAAGATTTCAGAAACGAGCAGGAATTCAGATGTGTTACGAATCCGAGTAAAATAAGAGCGCATACTCTACAAAAATTTATTATAATTCGGATACAAACAATATAGAATGCGTAAAAGATACAATGATGTTGTTTCCTAAAAAGGCCGTGGAAAATATTTTGTAAATATATGTACAATTTCTATTTTATGTGAGATATGAAAAAGGAAATACTTAAACATTAGACCATCCCCATGTATTTATTTTTCATTATATATTTGGGCTTTAAAATCCAGTGCATTTTGTTAACAAACAAATAGATTTTGAATATGATTTTCTCTATATTCATTTTTAGGCCTCCTTCTTTTTTTTTAATTTGAAGTTATTGCAAGCTAATAATCCTCCCCAAAAGTGAGTTTTATCACTTCAGTTGCATAAATTGGTTTTTCTTAACCCCTTCGTGAACAATGTCGAGTCTGACTAGCGTATCGGGTAACTAAATTTTAAATTTTAATTCTTTCCATTATGTGAAAATATTAAGTAATTTAGAAAGAAAAAATTACTTGAAAACGCATTATTACCTCAATATTATATTAGGAATTGAAATTATTTTATATATTTTATATAATTTACCTTTATATTATTTTAGGAATTAAAATGATAATAATTGACCCAAACAAGAGTTGCCATTTAATCAAGAAGTTAAGCAAATTTGTATGTCAAAGAATTAATGTGTTATATATAAATATTCTATGAATAACTTTTTTACTCATCCTTTTATCAAGACATCTGTATTAGAAGCCTATTAAAAATTTAGAATCATCTGAAATTATAGTTTTTTTGGCGAATAATAATTGAAAGAAAATAAATATAAACGATACGTTCCTCGATTACATAGTCATAATATTGAATGCAGAGTCTGAAGAATTTAGGTAGTAATTTATTTAACTAATTTATTTATTGCTTACTTGGATAAACTCTTTTAGTGTAGCTAAAAGGCTACTATATCATAAATATTTCTTTTTGTTGTCAGTTATAGTCGGTAATATTTCTTTCGTGTAATAATCGTATCCTGATAAATTGGATTGCACTAGAAACAGATATTTTACTCTTGCAATCAAATGAATAAGAAGACGATTAATTTTAGAACTTTAATTTTATTGATGAATTATTCAAAAAAATTCTATCGTCCTATTCATAAATAATATAAAAGTATTAATTTCTGTAATAATTCCACTGGCAGATAATCGAAATGCTCGATGCAAACAACTTTTTTTTCTCCATAATCTATGATAAAATCTTAGCCGACGGACAAAGATTAGTTCGGGAAAAATGTGACGTCTTATTCCTTTACCAGCTTATTGATTTCTCTATTAAATATAGTATAAATTATATGCTGAATGAACATTATAACATTTAAATCAGATGATTGAGAATTTGGAAGCAACATCATTGGCATCAATCACATTGAATTCTTAGTCGATCGACCTTTTTTGGCAAAATGCGACGTATCTTATGTCTTATTCACATGTCACCTTGTCGGTTATATTGCCATAAGTAGTGCAATTTAAAAGCTTGATGAACGACATTTGAATCAAATGTCTGAAACTCTGTGGATATATTCTTCGACACTCACCGCAGTGAATTCACAATCGGCTGACCAAAAGTTGAAAAATGCACCTATTCCCTTGTCTATATCTTATTCATTTGTTACCTTGTCGGTTATATTGCCAAAAGTAGTACAGATTATAAGCTGGATCAGATGTTTGAAAATCAGCGAAATTAACGTCTTCGACACCCATTACATTCAGTTCCAGTCGGTCTATCGGAAATCGTCTGCAAAATACGGCATCTTATTGTCCTACCACCCAATTGATTATTTTACCAAATATAGTGAAGACGTTTTAACCGTTACTAGGCTATTACGACTGTTTACAATATATTAACTTTAAGGTTGTTTTTAAATAATCATATTCGATAATGTGCAGATCTCTACAACCATCTTGTAGTCGTGAACGTTTTTGCCGACGAAACCCTCAATCTCTCGCCGACAGGGGGGCAATTGCCCCCCTGCTATTGCTGCCTCTGCATATTATAAAAGAAATGCTCTGATTTACAACTACCACATTTGGCACGTGTATATGTGGGAAAATAAAAATGTGCATTTTGATGCGGATTATTTAAAATGTTAATTAGATTTTAACGATTTAAATTTTAAGGTGAATTTTGGGGATCTTCAGCGTTAACTTCCGAAATTATTATGAAAACGATGTTTGCATGATTCCAAAATTTAAACAAAACTGTCTTTTCAATTACATCAATTTAACAATGTACTGCTTCAATGTAACAATTTTTTTCTCAATTTCGGCAGTTTTAAAAATTTAAACTATTTTCGTTGATTCATCAAATATTTAATCATTTGATCTTCTTCCATACTATCTAATTAATATATGTGTAATAAATATGTTTGATCTGTAATAAAGAATCTAATATCTGTATTATTTACATGCGGAATCGTAATTTCCCTTTTTTTATTCATCAACAGTTAATTCATCAACGAAAAGACAATTACGTTTTTAATAGCACTGAGATATCATAAGATTAGTCACTATTAGGAACCTCTGTGTACATACTGAAATGAATATATGTAGGATAATTAAAATAACACGCTTCGAAGTCTGATAATTTGATGGAATCACGAACTTAAAATAATACCTAAAATATTTTAATAGAATTAAATGTAGCCAATATCCCCGACGAACCAATCATAATAATATAATCTCCGTCTAATTTAGAAACCATTTCATCTCATTATTTAGTGTTATCCATATATTTTACCATTATAAATAATTATGAAGGATATCCTATGTAGGGATATTCCCATTTTGTAACGGTAATAACGTTTCTAAAATATAATTAAATATTTATATTTCAATTGCTTTTAGGAAAGAACACATTTCAGAGTAGCTTATAATCCATTTATGGTATTTACTTATGTGATTTATTGCATATTAGATTGGATAGTTATAGGTATATATAGGTATAATTGCATCTTTCTACAGATATATATCCACAAATAATCAGCAAATTTATTGAAGGAACGCTATTTTTATTGAGGGAACTTATTTTTGCATAAATGTATAGCATGACTTATCCATGTTCCCAAAAATGGAGCTTTTAATCGACTTGTTAAAGTTTTGAAATGAATATTTTTTAAAGTATTTAATTTTATACTGATGTGTGTAGGATATCATAAAATTTTATTTTCAAATTTCCGATGAATTTCCACTTTAATCATATCTACTTAGTTGTGAATTCTGAAACAACTCTTCAAAATATTTAATAATAGTTAAAATCAGATATTTGTAAATGATTTAAAGATAGAACTAATAATAAAAAGATAATTCTTAAAAGTATGTTTTTAGTTTCAATATAGATATATAGATTATATTCAGTATAGAACATCAATGGTATTGGTATAACATTGATGTTCAATCCTCGATAGTAAAGAAATTCGAATTAAAAGTTTTGAATTCATATTCATATTAAAAATTATCTTTAAGTATTAAAATAATATGGAAGGAAAATCTATTTAATATGAATATCATTAAATTAATTATATTATGAAAATTATTATCAATTTCATTTACTAAAAGTATTCATGCCATTAGATTACACTTAAGGATTTTTGTTTTGATCTCAAGATTCTTATTTAAAATTTTTTCCACATTTTAGCACACTAGCATAACAATGTTTTTATAAAAATTTTATTTTATATTCCGAAGTTTAACTTGAAAACTCATTGTTTTCAGAAACTGTTATTGACACATGTTTCTACTAGAAAAATAACTAAATTGTATTCTTTATCTGTCTAAATTAAAGTTTGCTATTGCTGATAAAAAAATAAATTAGATTCCATCAAAAAGACACAATACCTCGTAAGAATTCTATACAGAAATGAATGAAAATATTAAATAATTTTTACAATGTACCAAAATTTATCTTCTTATAAAATGAAATAATGGTTCAATGAAAATTCAAAAGTACTAGGGATTCTATTAGGAACTTTTATAAAAAAAATGGTAGAAATTCGAGTATTTTAATTCGTTTTAATAGATCTTTCTCTCATGAATGCATAAAACTACCTAGGTACATAAATGGTCTAATACGTTCTGTAAAATTCAGCAAAATAGGCAATGGTATATTAGTTACAAAGAAAATTATGAATGCCGAAATTAAAAATTAGAATATTACATTTGAATTCGGTTATAACCGCAAATCACTGTAATGGAAAGATCAATACTGATACTACACAGTCTTTAATAAACATTGTAGAAAGGAATATTGTTGTATATAATAAAAAAAGATGATTTTATTTACCATTTCAATCTCAGGTGAAGAATTCTCGAGGCTTAACTTCAATTAAACAAATAATTATAGCATTAGAATACAGTATGTATGAAAACCCGATTAAATTCGTTAAGTAATTGCATAAGATTTAGAAAGGCACAGAGATGAATGTCGAAAACATGACAGTGAAGGTAATATACATACATATGTGCCATGAAATGGTCTACTGAAGAATAGCCGTCATCTGACCAAGATAAATTGCAAAGGTAAAATATTATGTATTCAAACAAAACTTGGTGCTTTTTTTTTATAATGTGCATGATTTATTTTTCATTCGTATTGATTAACAAGTTTTAGTCGTTTGAAAGTGATGTAAAAACCCAGTGTAGTTAAAATATTATATTAATATAAAGATCTTGAAACAACGTCTTATTCTTAATTAGATGCATTTATGGAATGTGAATTCATTTTATAGGCAAATATCAGATCGAATATCGAAAGCTTCATAAAATTTTTAAAAAGAAATAATAATTGAAATTATTTTACTGCAAATAAGTTTTAGCTGCCATATTGACCGATATTCAATTACTTAAGCTATAAATTGAAGTTACTTCTATTTGGATGGCAAATAATAAGTAACTTCAATGTGTCGCTTCACAAACATTAAATGAATTATTTCATTTTGGAAGAATGCAATGCTCATATTTCTTTGCAGTGCATGTTAATAAATATTTGGAAGGGTATGATTTTGGACAAGAAGTAAATTACCACTATGTCATCCGTTGTTACAAATTTGGTATCACGCGAACTTTTATTTATTTTATGAATTATTTTAATTATTTACATTACAAAAATTGTCATTTTAATTAATTTTATGAAAATGAAAATTATGATCTTCTATAAATCACGATGATCCGCCACCTTCAAAAAGGCTTACCGGCACCATATAAAAGAATTCCGATCAGACGTGCAGATGTCATTTTATTAATTTACACTCATTCTTCAAAACCCAGGAAAATCAAATACATATAACTAATGAATCTTGGATTGTGTACTTTTATAAAATCAAACGGAAACTTTAATGACTACAGTTCAGGTATTTTCCTTCTTTAGATTTATCATTTACAGTCTGTCAAAAAAGTATTGGGACACCCTACAAGTGTACAGATTTTTATCATAATATTTCACTTAATTATACAAATAAAACTAAAGAAATTAATATTATTTGAAATATACAAATCATAATAATTCAAACAAAACTTTCATATTAATGCAATTATGGGTATAATTGAAAATAAAGGAAATCAAATAAAAAAATATTGCTCAAAAAAGTATTGGTATACTTCCCAATAAATAACGAAAAACAATGCAAACTTAAAATATTAACTTTTAATAGCTTGATGGGTAGTTTTTGCTTTTTGTGACCTCTCATAGACTATTTGGCATGGATTGGAGCAATTTTTCGAAAACTGATCCATCGATTTTGGTCCTCACTTCAAATGTTTCCTTAACTCCTTCTTGTTAGAAATTGAATGTTTCTATAGATTTTGCTGCAAATAATCTTACACATGCTCAATAGGATTAAAGTCTGGACTTTCTGAAGGAGTCTTAATAATGCTAGGAGAGTGGAAGAGGACCCTTTACTTGCAACTATCAATGATGGGTCCTCTATGAATCGGATCATTATCTTGGTATAGTTTAAAATGTCTTGAAATTCCCAGCTTGCTTGAAGTTTGCTTTGAATTTCGCTTGAGAATGTAAAGATAGACATGTTTATTCATTGTACAACAATTAAAATGTCCGTTCCCTACACCAATATTTGCCATATAACCACAGACAAATTGGTCATCTCTATATTCGACAGACAAAATTTTTGACCTGCATTCATGTATTTGATTTCCACCAAACTTTTTTCTTGCCATTCTATCCGAAAATGTTATATTTGCTTCCATGAACAAAAATTTCATTTTCCAAAATTCTTTTGATTGCTTTTCATAAATTTATCTGATGTTGGGCTTTCTTTCAGGTACTCTGCGATGATATTTATATTTTCTTAAAACCTTTCTGGCAGTTTCAGGATTTAAAGATTTTCCTAACTTAGCTTTTACATAGCAGAGTCAATTTTACATCACAAATTTTTGAATAAAAGTGATTTTTTTTATATCCCACTTCTCTTAAAGTTCATTAAATGTCCTTGGACGCCCTGACCTTTGCTTGTTTTGAACACCATTTCTTTTCTTGAACTTGTGAATAATATTAAAAATAGTAGACACTCAATTTCAGATATGTCCTATACAGCGAACTGATTTTCCATTTTTCCAATGATTTATTACAAGATTTCGCATATCAATATATTCTTCGTTTAAAAATGTGGCAGTAAATTTAATTCTATTTATGTGCTATATATTTGTTGAATTTCTCGCGATACTTTTTTGACTCCTATTTGCCTCTGAATTATCTTTAAAAAGCTAGATCAAATTATAATTCTGAAATATCAATAAAATTTTCTTTACTATTTGTACATTAAATATTAAAATATTTCTTGATTCATTTTGCTTTTTGTTTTAATGTGATATATAGTTTTATTAATAACTTTGTAATTATTCAAGTCATATGTCCCAATACTTTTTTTGAGTGACTGTATGTACTAGCTACATCCCTGAAAGAGCAGGGATTATTCCTAGAGAACTGATCAATTAGTTCTTTACCAGCAAGAGACATTATTATTCATTAGAGTAAGTATATAATTAATAATAAAAGAAAAGAATATTCATTGGAACAGGCAAAAATAGAAAATTGCTTATTAACAAAAAAAATTAAAGATATGAAGAGAGCAATTATAGATAGTAATGGAATGAATATCAAAACTTCTACACAACATGCGACAAAGTTTAAAATTTCTACATTAAGTTATAAAACGAGAAGAAGGCAATAACTAAATCTTGAAAACTCCATAAAGTGCTTTTATTGAGGAAAAACGTGAAAAAATAAAATTGTACTGGATTGAAGTAAAATTCGTACAATTACTTTAAAACATGAATTGTAAACAGTAAAATTTTAAAACATTAATAGGCGTAATATTCCAAAATACATTAACATTTCGCGAGTTGAATTTAAAACCAGAATGTCCGTACTTTGTGCATTCCATAAACGGAGCTTATTTCAGAAAATTAGTTCTCTACGTTTGCAATAAAATCCACAGTCTTGATGTCCTTAGTTTTTACTTGAAAAGGTTTCGCCTGCTCTACTCACGAAAAATTCTCAGCAAATAACCTTAGTTCAATATATTTCGATTCATTAAAGTCATGATACTTAAGCACATAAGCAATGCTGGAAATAGCATACAGTACCACTTCTTGAAGCTCCTTTGCTTGATAAGATAGATACCCAAATATACTCACATGAGCGCAGAAAGCGATGATAACTTCATAACTGAAAGGTCGTTTTTGAAGGTCATGTGCATACCGACATACTAGCTCACAGAAATTTTTAATATGGGGATCCACAAGATCTTTTGATTCAGTAAAAAAGGAACGATATTTTGCTTCAATGATTTCTTTATTGTCCACAGCGTAAGAGTTTATAGCTTCGTATATTCTTCCGTAACTTAATAAAGTCTGGTTTACGTCTATTTCATTTGATTCATCGGGTTCACTATTAGCGTCTTCACTATCTTCTTTAGCGTCCAAAAACTCTAACGGCAGATTAGGATTTCGCTTTTTTATCATCCAAATTAGGCATCCTTTTGCAAATTCTCTTTCTCTTCCAATATTGTGGATATCTATTTGCACAGCCATAGCTTTAATGTTTGTATTGAGATGTGGCAATGAAATTCAGCAGAATCATTTGTGTTTAAATGCTACAGAAGTTTGAAGTTATAAACATTTTCAAAGCATCATTCGTTGCCAAACAGTGAATTCAAAAAATATTTATGTAAAGGTATGTTGCAACTCAACTATGTTATCAAGAGAGGTAAATACTTAGACGAAGTCAGACCCTTCACAGAAAAAAAAGGCTTAATTTGAATCCCTGTCTGAGGGTGACCCTCGATAAAGTCTTCAGGGTGGAATCATCATTTCCTTCATTTTTTTTCTTCTTATTTAATAATAAACATTTTTGGTATGTTAATTTAATTTTCAAAATTTTTAAAATTGATTTTGTGCATCAAATCTATTAAATATTTCACATACAATGACATATCCTGATACGCGCATTGAAGTACTGGATTTTTTAGTTTTAAAATTGCAATTAATTAAATTAAAAAATCATTTAAAAACTCTATAACTTATATTTTCATGTCATCTAATTAGCAAGTTAAGAAAATTCGTAGGTCAAGGTATTAAATAAAAAAGTCAACTTTGATTCTTCTTCTGAAAGTAACTAACTGCGGTTTTTTTGTATTCCCCCCCCCCCAAAAAAAGCACATTTTGCTAGTGATATCAAATCGTTGAATCATTAGAATGTTTTAAATGATATTTTACAGAATAAAATTAAATGATATTTTACAGAAAATTATTATCCAAAACTATAAACATGATTGTACTGAAACCGATTGCAGTTTAAATTCAAACTGTGTTTTAGTGAGACTTGTATGTCTTTATAAAAGAGCGTGGATACCTAAAGATGGTTATACCGTAATTTTTTTCTGATTGTGCCGTTGTGTTGTCTTAAAATATAGATATTTTTGTATGCATTTATCTTTCAAAAAAGCAAAATTATTGTAAATTATCTACACCATTTAGCATGATTTATGGCACAATGAAGAGAATCAATATTCATTTGAAGCTCATTCCTTCAGCTGATTAGTACAAACTTTACTGCAAAGCTATACCACTGATGTACTACCAAAAGTTACCAAGTTGAGGCATAAGGAGTGGTCCCAAAGAAATTTACAGGGATAATCTTTTAAACAGTTTGAAGGCTCTGCCATCGCAGTAAAATTGTGGACATGGGCAAGTCTGTGAATGCTTTTCATTGCATTAGCGAAAAATGGCTAAAACATATTAAGCAAGAATAAATTCGGGGTTCTTTTCATTTCAATTGATTGATTAAAATTCAATTTTATTGTAAAGATACTTCTCAAAGATTAATAATCAAAGTATACGCCGTTATTATCCATGCTTTTTTATTTGTACTTTTATTTATGCTCTTTTATTTATTTGTTAATCATGTTTTGTACAAAATAGTTATCGAGCCATTTTAGTACGTCTTTAATTTAGCACGTCCCATGTTGTTAATTCTTATTAGATTTCTAGAAATAAATTATTATTATTACTAATTTAGAAATTAAATAAAAAAACCTTTAGGCATTCAATATGTTTCTAGCAATACATGATAAATTTAATTTTAACGTTAAATTTCTTTTTCAGTTAATGGATGTGAAGCAAATGTGAAGATCATAAAGCCATATTTAAGTGCAGATATTAAAAAATATATATATAAACCTAGATGAAATTGTTGTAGATAATAAGTAACAAAATCGATGATTAGCTAAAAATTTGAAAATTCCTATATTAAACAAAAGTTTAGCTATAAATTAATATATACATAAGGGATATAAAATTAAAATATTTTATTGAGGCAAAAATGTTAAATATTACTGAACCATTTTGAACAAAATTTCTCACTAATTACATAATAAGATACACACTAAAGACTATTTATAAAATATAAATTTTAAAATTCAAAAGTCCTATTAAATTATTGAAATGACTCAAGCCTGATGTTTAAATGGAATCTGTAATTTGAATCCAATTAAAAAACGCTTATTTCAGAAGATCTTTTCAAATTGTAAATTTAAAATAACTGACAACAAAACGTATACAATTTTTGCTTGAAAGTAAATCATCCATAACATTCAAGAAGAATTCTCAGCAAATTTAACGAGTTCATCATACTTCGCATCATCAAATTCGTAATAAGTCAGCAGAGAAGCAATGCTATCAACAGCATACAATAACACTTCTTTTCTATGGTGTTTAACTAGCGACATGCATACAAATACACTAATATGAGCACAGAAATCGATAAGGTCTTCGTTATTGAATGATTTCTCTCTGATATCTATTTCATAATTAGACAGCAGTTCCACGAAATTCTCAAAATGATTCTCATCTCGTTTATTAAAGAAAGAGCGATATTCTGCTTCTATAACTTTAATATGATTAGCAGCCTGAGCATTAACAACTTCATATACTCTGGAAAATCTCGACAAGTGATCTGTGAATTCCTCTTCATTGACTTCACAGGGTCTCAAAAGAGATTTGTCTAGCCGTTTTCGAATGTCCAATAAGAGATCAGGGTATCGTTGCTGCATTACACAATGCACACAGCCCAATCCAAATATCCGTTCTCTAGAAGGAAACGTATCCTTTCGCTCATCCATTACAAAAAAATCGGTGTAGAAATATGTTAATAAAATGCGGAGTAAGTTAATAAAGTGCCAATTACATTTTCGCCGTTGTCCGCCTACGAATTGAAATTGTACTATGAAAACGTTAGGGTAGGCTTATGTTCATTGGTTCAGTATCATATTGAATCGCTGATGGTCAGTTATGTAAGCTGGATATTGTTGCCGTCTAGATGTCAGAAGTGATATTGCTATGTTACTCAAAGGGTGATTTTATTACAGTTACAGTACAGGGTGATTTTATTACAGTCGCACTTTCAAAAGGCTGTAAATAAAGAACAAATTGCCAAATGATTATTCCTGAACCAACGGGAGTATGTTTTGAGAAAGAGAAAATTAGTTTAAAAGTGAATCAATAATTGTCATAAGATTCTAATCATAGGACGTAACATTATTATGTCACACTTTGTTCAAGCTCCTTCGTCCGCGATAAGATGGTTAGGAAAAATGGACCTAGAACAAAAGCTGTCTTAAAAACAAAAATGAAATCGGTTTTTTAACCGTCCCTTAGCAAAACCCATAGAAAAAGCAAAAACTGATTAAACCAGCAAAGAAAGGAAATCGGCGCCAATTTGCTAAAGAATCATGTTCGGGTTGTAATTAAAATCAAGAGCAAATTGCAGCAAGTTAAGCTGTAAGTTGTTGCACATTAAGAAGCAAGTTGCAACATGTTACACACCATTTATGATGCTAAGCTGAAAACCATAAAATGGCATGTTCTCCAACAAAAAGGTGCCCTAAATATTGGTGATATAGATATAAAATATCATCACAAAATATTGGTGATAAAACAAAACTAGTGATATTGTATATTTATTGCTTAATAAGTGTTTTAAATTCATCTGAGCGCGCAAGAGGACCCCCATGCACATCGTTTCGGTAAACCCACAGCTAGGAGTCGCAAGAGTTCAGGTCAGGAGATCGTGGTCTAGGTTTTTAAAATATGGTGACTGATAATTGTTATTTCAAAAATGGAAATTCAACAGCTGCATCACTGGTTTTTCAATGTGCGGAGTAGTTCGATCTTGCATAAAAATTGTATTATTTATATATCCGTATTGTTACAGTGTTGGAATGGGTGAGTTGTGCAAAAAAAGAAACGATTCAAAACATGTCCCATTGTCCAAAATGGCCATTATGTTGCCCCAACAAACAGGATAAATTTAATTAATGCATGTAGCTCTAGTGTGGTATGTTCATCTAAAAAAACAGGTGAGATTAGCTTCTCCGAAACTTTTAAGCTCACCTCCTAATAGGGATAGAACAAGCATCTTGGGCATTAAACAAGATTGTGAACGTCATGAGTGTTCAGAATCATATTTGTGGTGACCCGTAAGTAGTGTTTATCCGCTTCGTGAAATAATGAAGTTAAACAAGCTTGTCTTTTAAACGCTATATTTTATTTTTCTAAACAGGCAGTTGAAATCAAAATTTGAAATACAATGGTACTAATAAGGTGTAAAATTTCATTTATCGTAGTTGTTTGAGGCTTCGAGTTTTCACATTTATATGGCTGTGCATATACAGATAATACTCAACACGTCTATCTTCAGATTTAACATTTGTTACAAATATACAATTTAAAAGCTGAAACTGTGCACCAAATTTTATCCGTCTAAATTCACATTTTTCAGATATATTCACATATTCGTTTGTACTCAAAAAAGCACCCAACAAAATGTCCTGTCCAAAATATGATAGAAATTTGGTCTAAATGATACATACCAAATTTCGTATGTATAGTTCAATATAATCTTAGTTATCTTGTTCACAGGCAGATATAGATATTACCAAACACTTAAATTTAGTCTTCTCCGAATTCGGAAGTCAAGATTCTGAAATATCTCGAGTTCAATTTTTTAAGAGTACCGATCTTAGTCATTGTATACTTTGTATATGAATTTAACACATTCAGAATGAATGATTCGTTTATTGATTGAGTATGGTTCTTTTTTTTCTCCTGAAAAAGTCAGGCAGAAATTTTGTAGAAATATTTGGGCATCATGGGAAATAGTCGTACTTTAATCAAACGAGGGTTTCGGGTGCTTCCTTATTGAAAGAGATTCAAATTTCTAAAATTGGTTGCAATTGTTTAATATTGAATTAACTTTTGTAACTTGATGAATTTCGATTTACTTTGTAATGAATAAATAAGTGGGTTTTGATATTACTGTAAGTTCGGTACAATGGAGGATAAGAAAAATTTTCTGAGAGGAAAAAAAAATCACTAGATCTAGAGTATTTGCATTTCACTCTACACTATTTTAATCCTCTTAAATCATAGTGAAATGTTAAATCCATAATTGCAATTATTTAATTTCTTTTTCTAAATAATATTTAATATCAGATAACTAAATATTTTGGATGTTTGAAGGTGTGCTTTTCTAGAAGAACAGGATAAAATTTAATTTTAGTTTTTACATTCAATCCCCTTTTTTATTTCCTTAATATGATCAAATGCGCGAAAGAAAACATATGCGTATCTAATTAAAAATACATCCATTCTTAATTATCACTTTGTATTTTTATTTTAAACTTATAAGATATAGACGAAATTATTGCAAATGTAACGAGTAACAATTCAATGAGATTTGCTAAACATTTAAAAATTCCGATATTCAGCCAACATGTAAAGATTAAAAATAATATATATACACAGATGTAACAACATTAAAATGATTTTATTAAGGAAAAAATTTCTAAAGAAAAATAAACCATCTTGAATACAATTTCTAAAAATTATGTAGGTCAGATGTAGGTCATAAAAATACTTTATAAAATATAAATTTTAAAATTTAATAATCCTATTAAAAAATTCTTGAAATGATTTCATGGTGGAATATTAAATGAGATCCGTAGTTCTTCATAAAAATAATACAATTATTCATGAAGGTTATATCAATACGTGCCAATTAAAAATCACATTGTAAAGCACAATATTCAAGAGTAATTGCCAGCAACTTTAACTAGTTCTGCATACTTTGCATCGTCAAATTCGTAGTAAGTCAGCAAAGAAGCAATGCTATCAGCTGCACGTAACAATACTTCTTTACTATGGTTTGCAACGAGAGACATGCATGCAAATGCACTTATACGAGCACAGAAATCGATAAGATCTTCGTTATTGAGGGGTTTATCACGGATATCTTAAGTCGACAGCAGTTCCACGAAATTCACAAAATGAGCCTCATCTCGCTTCTCAAAGAAAGAACTATATTCTGCTTCAATCATTATTAAGTGATTAGCAGCCTGAGAGTAAACAGCTTCGTATACTTTAGAGAATCTCGATAAATGATTCAGGAACTCCTCTTCATTTATTTCACGGGCTGTTGTATGAGATTCGTCAAACTTTTCTTGAATTTTTAGTAATATGTAAGGATATCTTCGCTCCATTATGTAATACAAACAACCCAATCCAAATTTGCGTTCGATAGAAAGACATGTATCTTGTTGCTCAGCCATGATGAAGTAATCGTTGCTGAAATATGTTAATAAAATGCAGCATATGTATTAGAGGAAAGTAGAATTCACACGAGACCAACTATTGCACGAAATAAAAAGTCACGCCTACTTCAGGAAGATCACATGCAATGGGACAATGACAATTAATTGTCTCATCAGGACAATCATTTGCCATTGTCCCATTGGACTCACGTGATGTCCCTGAGGTAGGCGTGACTTTCCATTTCGCGCAATAGTTGGCCTCGTGTGAAAGCTGCTTCATAGTTTCAACATTTGAATTTTAAATTATAAATATTTTCATTCCATTCGTTGTTGCCCACGAAATATCAGAAACTTTTTTCTTATAAAAAATGTCGAGTTTGATTTGTGTTTCAGTTACAATCCTTAGGGTAGCTATTCAATTGTTCAGCATCATATTTCGTTGATGATCGTTGCTTTGTGAGCTAGGTATTCTTGAAATCTTAATATCCTAACTGGCATTATTACACTCATGATACTAAAGAAAAATATGGATAGTGATATTCGGGCAAAGATTCCATTCAAAGATTCTATTCAAAATGTATTAATCCTAATCCTAAATATCCATATATCAAGTGACAAAAAAGGTTCTGTCGTTTTTGTTTTAAAAGAAAACAAAAATATGCATAAGAACTAACAAAATTTATTCATCAAAATAACCATCCTCACATGCAATAACCTTTTTTTGAATGGGAATCAAGTCTATAAATTCCAATTTTAAAGAAGTCACCATCATTAAGGTTGAGAAAGTTCTATGTTTCCATAACCTCTCTATTTCTTTTCTGTCGATTTTGCGGATGATTATATAGGCCTAAAAATAGGTGATAGGAGGGAAGACTAATGTCAGGGGAATAAGGAGAGTACAGAACAGGTTCTTATCCAAGGGTCTGAATTGCACCAGAAGTCACAGGCGCGACATAAGGCCTAGCATGATCCTGTATGAACGCCTTCATAATTCACTAGAACTGGTTGTTTTTTCAAAAGTGATTGGTGAACACGATGGAGTTTGTCACTGTCGATGTCAGCACCAATAGTCTCGTCAGATGGTAAAAATTCGTAGTAAACAATATCATTAACATATTGCAGGAATTTTGCTGCCATCAATTGTACATTGCGTGTAACATTCTTTAAACATTGTAGTTTTCAAAGACGATAGATAATTTTTGATCTCCTCATTCAATAAATAAAGATAGAGATTCTCAAAAATTTTCAAGAGTAAGGATGAATGATATAAAAATTTCAAATTCAAACTGGTACAACTTACTCATTGCCAATCAGAATCACAATGATAAGGTGTACTGTTTCATATAAGTAAGCACATTGGATTTTAAGTCTAATACCAAGAATATTTCCACTGGAGATATATATCCACCAAGCATATTGACCCAAGTTTTGTCCTCGACATTTATTCACGGTTTTTTAATTTCAAATTCTATTCAAAATGCCCCCTTTGTTGTACTGCGGAACACTAAAATATAATTAAATTAAGTAACTCTTGTCTAGGACGTTAATCTAAAAGCCAGAACTAGTGGTGGCTTCGAAACTTTTATTCATATTACTAATAAATATTGTAAACATTTGAGATGGTCCAGAGCATCACGAGTGCTCAATATTTTATTAGTAGATTCCCTCAGGTTTTGCGCCTCATAATGAAGAGTACGAGTTTAAAATCCATTTTTCTTTCCTTATTTTTAGCCTGAAATAAAAATTTGATATCAAACTGCAGTTTTAGTAATGGGATATAATGTCCACTTATCTTCACCGTTGCATTTTTAGGTTGCCGTAATTACTTACATGTGAAAGTAGGATTCACTGAAAGGTGATCAACAATTTGACGAATTTGGTTGAAATTTGGTGCATGCATAGAAATAAGATGATAAAACATGTTATATCCATCTAGCTCTTCCAGTGTTATGGTTATCGTGTTTGCTAACATGTGACTTTGATATATTCCCTGTCAATACAACATAAATTATACGCTGTTTAATATGAAATGAAATTTGTTTTCAAGATGTTATATACCTATTAATAAAGCAATTTTTTGTATTTTTCACTCATTCTAAATGCACGGCATTCTTTTAGATATTTTCAATTTCATATCGGGTACAAAAATAATATATTTTAAATATTGTAATGTTTTATTTTTCTTGACAGTACACAGAGTAATTTTTCTATATGATCAAACGTACTTTGAATTTGCAAAGGATATTTTAATAAAATCCGACAGAAAAGATCAACTCAAGCTATATCACGTTTCAAAACTTTCACAAGCAATGTACACCAGAAATCATAAATATAGCAGATTGCGCAAACGGTGCTATTTGCTAGTTATCGAGTCAGGGCAACGGGTACTGCCCTTCATTAATTACAAGAGTAAATACAAGTAAATTTCAGAGCTGATTATTAAACCTACAAACGAACAGTTGATTTTTATGGAAAGAGTGCTTCAGAAGGTGATCCAATGTCTGTAGTGTTTATATGTGGAAGCCAAGCTGTAATAGAATAACAGTTATCAGATACATACGAAGACAAAAGTATGTAGTCATGAAGATATGAGCTCAGTATGATCTTCAACATCCTTTTCAGTGGCAAATATCATCAACGGATAGAAATTGATTATGATGAACGTGTAAATCACTTTTGATAAGCCCTGAAGCTAAACAGAACTTGTTCCAGAAACATTGCTAACATCTACTTTATTTTACCAAGCCAACACTTTTGAGACTGTATTTATCAGCGTCAAAAGTGAAGAATGATAAAGCATTTTACAAGGCAAATTGTATAGTCGTATTCAGTTTCATTATCGTGTTTTTTTATATATAAATTAATTTTATAATGCATTTGATGAAGACCATGAAATTATTTTTTGCCTTTTATTTCAATTTTATTAAATAATTATTTTTTCATGTAAATTACATATTTGAAGTTAAAAAATATGATTTTTTATTTTCGTCTATCTTTTTATTCTCTCTATATTTTTATAATAGAATAATATAAGCTATATGGGAAAATATAGGAGTCATATATTGTTTTCGAATGTTGATTTAATGCCTATTCACAGTGAAATACTCTTTCCATTACCACTACTGGTAATTTAATAGCATTTAACCTTACGCCTATGACACAGCAGATTAACGCCCAGATTACAATATCTATTAAGCCTAAATTTCGATTCTGCTTACATGGTCACATTTCGACTCATCCATCGGGTGTTTAGCATCTGGAAACGAACTAAGTATTTTGGTATTGCTCATCTGATTACCAGAAGGTGGAAATATTAATTACGTAGATTAGAGAAATTCTGAAATTGTGGTTAGAAGATTATTAGCCATCCCAAAATTATTCGCACAGTTTATTATTAATTAAAGTTTGAGGATCAAAGTCGTTGTTTAAACACTGATGATTTCCATGTCATAATCCAATTTACCTGGTCTGGTGGATTTTCAACGTCAAATTGTTGGACAGTTGATCTAACTGGGCTAATTAGAGATATTTTGGATGACCAAAATACTGTTGATTTTTAGGATTCATTAATTAGATCTCTGTATTATCTGAAGGAGGTAAACAAATGCATCTTTGATTATAATTCGGTTTATCTTATTCAATCAGCTATCATATCATTGCGAATGCAAAGCATTCTATAGGAAAGCATCATTTGATTATATTTAAATATGTCAAGATATTTCCTTTAGTAAATTTATTTGAAATATAGAGGTCAGTATGGAAAATTTTGACCACAGTAACTATAATTTTATTGACCCTTAACTGGAGCCTTGCGGTCTGTGTGACCGCTAGTAATGGATTTTCGGTCACCTCTATACTATTCTTAGCTCAATTGAATGGATTGACCTTGTAGCGTCCTGTTTTCTGACCTTCAATTCGCGTGCAATTTTTTAGCCTATTTCACCGCATGCTTTTTAAAATAATTCAGTTATTTCTTTAAGCGCGGTCTCTAAGACCGCACTTCCCTGTTTGTGTCCTAATGATAAACAAGGCTTAGCAGATGGCGCTAAAACTTCGGCCCCGATATATCATCCATTTTGCTGACCTTTAATGAAGCAGTATTCCAGGCACTTTTAAATGAAGCAGAAAATGATTTTAGTGATAAGGATAATTGTACAGAAAAGTTTTTCAATGAAAGTTTGCATTCAACTGATTCTGATATGTATATTCAAACATAATTAATTTTTCTAGTGATAATGTATTTAAAAATTTTTTTTAAAATATATTACTATACCAGGAGATATATATACAGAATTAATAAGTTGATTTTTCTACTAGATTTACCTGTATGTTTAAAATGCCCTAGAAAACCTTGCTATGAAAGCCACACAAGTAGATTAAAAAAGAGCCAATTTTAGCCATTGTCAATTTTTATTTTTTATTTTTCATATAATTGTTGAATTTTACATTATATTGTCTTCTATATACCTTCATATACTGTAAAAATAAATATGATTTAAAAAGTAAAAAGTAATGTGTTTTTTCAAGAATATTATTTTTTGTAACATGTAATTTGAGAAGAAAATGTATGTTCCAACGCATTTACTTTTTTCAATGATAATATATTTTGAAAAATTTCTAAAACATACCTATATATCAAGACAAATATCTGAAAAATATATTGGCAGTTTTTCATACTAATACATTCATTAGAAAATTTCATTTGAGTGTAAAGGAAATGCGGTCTCGTAGACCACACCTCCCCAGTTAAGTCCTAAAATTTCACCACCCCAGTTAAGGGTTAACAAAAGAATAAAATGTGTGCTCTAGAAATGCAGATGATATTTTTAAAAATTTATAACAACTAAAATTTTAGTAATAAATATATTTAAATAGATATAATTGATATTCTTTTTATGGGAATAATTTACTAGCTATCACAAGATATTTATTTTTGGTAATCAAATCCTCCACCATCTACAAAACAGATTTGAATCATAGTCTGAATGCACATTTTTCATCATATCAGTTGGCGCATTAGCTCAGTTAATATTCATGCATCAGCAGAAGTACAAAAATATTTTCAAAAAGTCGCCTATATTTGCTATTTCAATTATTCCGAAACGTAAAAATAGTTCAAGATTATTTTTTGGTCCAAAGGAATTCCCTCATTTTATTTAAGTCTTATGACGATACAATTTTGGAGAAACCGAATTCATATGTGTATATTTTAAACACTCTACGTGATATTTTCCCCTATTCTGCTACAATTTCTGAATTAGAAAATATTAACTGTATAATTTCCGTAAGGTGATGCTGTAAGCGGTCTTTTCACGTATTTCATCTATATATATATTATCTAGGCACTTTTTTATGAATACAAATGCTATTGCTCAGAAATGAATAAAAGTGTAGATATTAACCCTTAACTGAGGAAGTGAAATTTTAGAACTTAAAATGGGGAGGTGTGGTCTATGATACCGCATTTTATTTAGACTCAAATTAAATTTTCTAATGAATGTATTAGTATGAAAAACTGCCAATATATTTTGCAAATATTTTTCTTGATATATCGATATGTTTTAGAAATTTTTCGAAATATATTGTCATTGAAAAAAGTAAATGCGTTGGAACATACATTTTCTTCTCAAATTACATGTTACAATAAATAATATTCTTGAAAAAGCATATTAATTTTTACTTTTTAAATAATATTTATTTTTACAGTATATGAAGGTATATAGAAGACAATATAATGTAAAATTCAACAATTATATGAAAAAAAAATGACAATGGGTAAAATTGGCCCTTTTTTTTATCGGCTTGTGTGACTTTCATAGCACGGTTTTCTAGGGTATTTTAAATATGCAGGTTAAGAACTAGTATAAAAATCAACCTATAAATTCTGTATATATAACTCTTGGTATATTAATATATTTTATAAATTTTTCAAAATACATTATCACTAGAAAAATTGATTATGTTTGAACATACATATCAAAATCAGTTCAATGCGAACTTTCAGCGAAAAACTCTTGTGTACAATTATCCTTATCACTAAAATCACTTTCTGCTTCATTTAAAAGTTTCTGGAGCAATCCTTCATAATAGGATCAGTAAAATGGATGATATTTCGGACCCTAAGATTTAGAGCCATCTGCTAAGCCTTCTTTATCACTGGGACACTAACAGGGAGATGCGGTCTTAGAGACCGCGCTCGAAGAAATAACTACATTATTTTAAAAGCATCTGCTGAAATCGGTTGAAAACGTGCACGTGTATTGAAGGTCATAAAACAGGAAGCTACAGGGTCAATCCATTCAATTGAGCTAAAAATAGAATAGGGGTGATAGAAAATCCATCGCTAGCGGTCTCACAGACCGCACGTCCCCAGTTAAGGGTTAACAAGACACTGTATATATTTCAGATGGAAAAGAGAAAGGGCGTATAACGATTGGAAATTGAGTTTGTATTCGTCATGGTTTTAATTTTAAGCGTTTAATTTTTTTTATTTATTAAAGCAGTAAACATATAATGCATCTAATTGAGCGAATAGTGGATAGCAAAGCCAGTAGTAGTAGTTTTCCCAAAACTTTCTTACATAATCTCCAATTAACGTCTTATCACTTAAATTATGGGTCTATGGAGGGATTGCAAATACCGTGCTTGGCATTAGCGAACATTAGTCTTTGGCTTAAATGTAACCTTTTTTTTTATGAATCTATAGAGCGTACATGTATTTTGAACCCCTTTTCGCCAACAGAATAAAATCAAAATTTGATATGGAACTACATTATTAAAATAGCATGCCGATTTTATTGAGTTATAGCATTTACATGCATGCAAAAATACAGATCGACTACTGGTCAACATTTAGAGAAATAACGTTCAAAATTTCATAAAAATCTATATTTCAGATGCTAAAGTTTTATACTAAAGTTTATCTATCGAGCTCTTGCATTTTGCAAAGTATTTTGCACAATATGTTCCATCCATTATCACACTCGCTTGTTATCAAACTGTCTGCCTGGAAGACATTTTGTGAATGGATTTTATTCAAAATTTGACATTTATCTAGAAATTTTGTCGTAATTCTACAAATCAAATTTCATAGCTCAAAGCATTTTCGGTTATCGTGTTCATAGACCAACCGACTGACTGATAAATAGTCGTAATGAAAAAAATATATTTTTCGAACTCAGAGAAGTCTGAAATGTAGAAAATCTTCAAAATTCGAATTTCGTGAAGATTATAATACTCTCTTTATACCTCATATACGAGAAGGTAAATAAGAGATGTAGAAATTCATTCGAAGCCAATATAGCATCAAACGTTCATTGTCTGAGCAAGCACTATAACAGATTGTAGAATCTCAAAAAAGTGTGAAAGCTGCGCTCAGATAAAAAGTTGAAATTATAGCGAAATCTGAATTCAAGTGATTGGAAAATAATTAATTTTAAAATCTCGGTCAAATTGAAGTTTGGCTACTAATGCTAAAAGATTTTATAAACAATTAACGATTGTGCTCTCAAAATGGGTGGAGACTTCTGCATTTCAAAGTTAATTTTTCATATATGAAGGATAAAAGATGACAGTTCTTTTTTTAGAATCTTGGTTAATTAATTTTATGAGAAGAGAAAGAAATATCCTTCAATTCATGAAAAAAAATGGAAATTCAAGTTGTTCATTTGTTGGATATTCATATATTTCAGATCTAACTTGTCGTTACACGAAATTTGATTGCATTTAGGAATTGTATTTGATAAATGGATTACTGAGTAATTGTGTGACACTATAGGTATCCAAGGTGTCAAAATAATTTTGTGTATAAATAATGAAACCCAGTTATCAATTTATTTTCGTCAGTATTCAAATACATGAGGTTACAGTTTTAATCTTTTATTTCTTATGACGAATCACTTACTTCAGAAATGAATGTAAAAATCATTCATTAGAATTAACTTTGGACTTGGGTATCTTATGTATTGGTATCTTGGGTATCTTAAAATATCATGGGTATCTTTCATTGAAAAACCTTTTTCCCCCCAAGAATTCATATTCAAATACCTTTTCTAACTCTTTAAAATCCTTACATATGAATTCAAAAATAGCTAACTATGTTTTAAAATATTCATAGAATTTTGCTTTTTATCGAACTCTTTTTGAAATGTAAATTTTAAAATATTTTTAGCTAAAATGAGAGCATATCACCATCTCAAAGAAAAATCTTCAAAATTCAAGCAACGTGAAAGAAAAACTTCGTAATAATGCTAATTCGCCATCTAAAATCTATGGTTACTATATAAAAAGATAAATTGACAGAAAAAGGAAAGGGAAATGACATTTTTGCTTTTAAGAAATAAGAAAACGGTCTAGAAAAAGAAGAAAAATCATGTTTTATATCTCACAACAATAGCATACATGCTGTTTTACAGATTAGATAAGCTGTCGTCAATATGCCGTAGCTAAGCGTGGGAAAGATATTTCTTGTCATCTTCTCGGGAAAAATGAGTTTGGAATGTGTCAAAAATTGCATGTAAAGGATTAACAAGAGGTTTTGTCTTTCTCTATCATCAATAAAATATTACTTTCAAAATGAATGCGAACTTTTTTTTCTCTAAAATACCAATAACGAATTTTTAAACAATCGAATTGTATTAAAAATAAGATATTACTTGAAAGAATAACTATAGTAACTTCGCAATTTCTAAATTATAATTTACTTTTGTGATAACATTTAAATAAATGAATACTTATATACACATTAAAAATGAGAGATTAAGCAAAATATTGGTATCGAAAATTTACAGTACATTTTTTAGGCTGCTGCATAATTTTATAAAATCTAAAAAGAATATATTTTATAAAATGCATACTTTAACTTAAATCTTTTTGAACTTTAAATATTTTGATACTTTAACTTAAATCCCGTGAACAGTTCATGCATCAATTTACCACATATTATTGCTTCTAATCTCAAATTGAGCTCTTTATAAATTTTATAATTTACCAAAAAGTGAGTTAGAATAAATGGATATCTCAATCGTTCTGAGGATTCTCATTTAAATCAAAGAGGCAAACATTCTTAAAAGGAGCCTTTTAATTAGATAGTAAAGAAAAGAAATCAGTTAAACTTCGATTTCTATAATATATTCATAATAAGATTGTTAAAAATGATAAACAGATGTGTGAATCAGTCACTGATTATTAAATTACCAATTAATGATTGCAATTCATTACACAATGTAACAAAATTTCATAAATTTTCTCCAAGCTAAGAAAACATGTCAGCTGTGAACTCTTAAATTATTCCTGGAAGTCATATTACACTCATATATTGAATATATGTCAAATTTAATAAGGCTACTTGGAAATTCCTAATTCATTTAAACAAATAGGTAATGTTAACTTTCCTCTCTATCATGAGTCTCTGACTCATTAACTTCAGATATATCAAATGGGATGAGAATTGCTATCACATTGTTTCACATATTATGAAATTGCTTGTTTATAGTTAATTGCAATAATTTACTTAAAACGTAAGAAAATTAAGTACGCTACAATTTTTCAAATGAAAAATAAAATATTCTAGAACTATTATAAATTGACAGAAATATTGCAATGAGATCCTAAAGACATAAGAATAATAGAAGAAGCAAACAACACATCTGAAAACCAAATCCAAAAGATAAAAATAAATGATTAAAATTTTGTTTCAATAAAAATTGGATGAAAGCCCAAGACATGTATTTGACAAGTCGACAAGTCCAATCTTTATTAGGATATGTGATCACCTCTAACTACTGTGCAACTTTTTAACTAACTATTGAGTTATTGGCGCCGTTCCGGTGAATACGCCAAGAAAAGTTTTTGAATCATATCTGAAAGCTTCTGGTATGCTTCTCAGCGTCTTCTAGAATATCTTATAAGTGTTTTAACGTGATTTAGAACGGGTATTTTCCCGATCTTTAGATGAGTTTAATATACTCACTTTCCTACAACTATGTGACATCTATCATATAATGAGGTGTAGTTTTTCAATCTATGCAAAATGTCTGAAAGCTGGTAGCACTTCTAAATAGATTTGTGAGAAAGAAAAGAACCTGGTTATAATACTAGGCTCCAGAGAATGAATTATCTTGAATGGTGTGAAGATCAGTATGGATATTAAGCATAATAATCACCAAAAGGGAATCCATCGTCTCCAAACTGTTCACTTCTTACTTTTCATCGATAATGGATGAAATCATTGTGCATTTCCCCTTATTTTAAGATGTACCAGTTCAAAATAACTAATCAATCTAAATCTGCTTTCATCCGTAAATGGTACTCGACACCATTGTCATTTTACCCTATCTTGTGTTTACTTGGAACCACAGAAACAGCTACATTTGATGAGAGGTCTAATTGACATATACTAACAGTTCAGCCACCTGGCTAAGATAAAATGTGATAGCTATCATTTCAATAGTTTATTGCATGAGTCTTGCCAAATCCTTAGCTGTCTGTCGTGTTTACCTTTTCGCTACGAAAATATATCAATTTCGCTCCAAGATGTTTCACCTTAGAACAACTTCTTTTAAATGCTCTCTAAGCACCAGAAATTACCATATGTTTCTCACCTAGATCCAGTTTATCGCAGTATATTCAAATATGGCTCTTATGTTATTAAAGCCTTTCAAACCTAACCCAATCAAGCAACTAAAATGATGCTGTAATTTGTTCCGAGCGTCACAGTTATACTAACAACTTTATTTCCATGTTAGAATTTTGCAATAATTCAACTAGGTAGTCATCCAGATACTGCCTACAGGACTGTTTTATGGATATATCACACTAATGCAAAAATCAGATGTTATTCAAACTCATCTAAGCCATGCAATAACTTTCAAAGATAAATTTCAGATTTTTTTCTCTGCGACCTTTGTAATTTTTCGAAATTCATACACTACGTCATTCTCCATTTATATACGCATGCAATACCATTCATAACTCGAAGTTGCCTTTTTGTCCCTACTACCTTACACTTATTTTTCAGTTTCTTTTTAGTTGTTGCACAACAGTTCATTGTGTAAATGAGTAAAAATGAATTAAATATAGCATTTACTGGCAGTTATCCAGTTAATCGGAGACTTTCGTAAATTATCCTACATTCAAAAATTATTTTGTTGACTAAAAGAAATACTCATGTTTTACTAGAATATCGGGAACACTTCCTTTATTTGGAATAATCAATCAGGATTCAAGATATTTGTTTACAAGCCATTTTGCAAATATATTTCTCTAAAATAGTTGTCAATTCAACAAATATACATACATGTTTCTTCAACATTCGAATCGGAATATAACCAATTTATGGCTTTTTAGAACACAATTTTCGGAGTAATATATGGATTTCGTCAATAAAATGGGGTTCGTATCCAAATAAAATATATATGGTGTATATATGTGTTTCCACGAAAGCTACATCTTTTAAATAAAGATAGTGACATGTAGAGAGTAATAAAATATTGATAGCCTCTGTTACAATATAAAATTTTATATATTGAATAGTCGAACGCAAGATTTTACTGCTGACAATATTTTGAAGAAATGCTGCTTTATTCTGTTTCATAATATGTGATGCTTTCAGGTAAAGTTTGCATCTAAATCTATAGAGATAATACTTTTTCTAGCTCTTCAAATAGCATAAATATTAAAAAAATAATTTAAAAAATATATTAAAGTAATTAAAATTTTGTCTCCTAATTTTTTTCAATAATTCACGAGTAATACATGATATGCATTATCTAATTGAATTCATATGAGGAGTTTTGTTAAAAATGATTAAAAAAAGAATGTGAAAATATTAGCAAATAAAGGGGGTTTCCCAAAATTGATGAAAGATTTAAATTTGTCACCATTCGTGCAGTAAAGTGAAAACAACCTTAATAAAAAAAGTCATTTGACAGCTGATAATTTAGGGTTAGAAAAAATGGAACGTTACACGATATACCAACGTTTTAATGAGAGATTTGAATTCATAAAAAACACAGCTTTCTTTCTTTAAATTATTTTATTTTCGTTGAATCTTAAAGTATACAGGATAGGATTATGTATGGACAAACTCATAGAGCAAATGGCTTCCATGGCTTTGCTGGTACATATTCACTCTTTTGAGTGAATTAACTATGGCCATTTTGCATAAATTTGGCAGAATTTCATTGATGCAGAGTTCAACTTTCAATACTTGTGGGTTTGTTGGCATTAGCTTTTGACTTCAAACCACCTCATAAAAAGAAATCCAATGGTGTTAAATCTCGCAATCTAGGGAGTCAATTCTCAAATTTTCAAAATATGGCCACCAGGCTTTTATTATTTTTGAAATACTGTTCAACAATGAAAACATGTTGTTCTACTGTGTAACACTCAATTTTTACTGACGCTAATTATCAACTATCAAATGATTTTTTAATAGGATTGCCAACGCTTTAATACACGAATGGTGACGAATTCAAATCTTACCTTAATTTTGGGATACCCTATATTTAATGCCTTTTTTAACATTTGTATCGCATATGCCTATGCTGGGAGATTTTCTTTGTTTCTTACCGTCATTTTGAATGAGAACAAATTTAAATTTCATGAAATCGCTTCGTTTCCAAGTCAAATTTTCTGTGATAAGTTTTGTTTAAAAACTGGCCGAAATTGAAATTGACTTTTTTAAATGATTAAGTTGCTGAAATAGAATCTATTTTTTAAAGATTTCTTTGCTAAAGGTACCTGTCTTATAAATAGTAATTAGTTATCTCATTAGATTAAACTGATTTTACAAATTAAGTAATGAAACCTGTTTGGCATTTTTTCCATTCAGTCTGCAATATCCAATTTCTCTAATGCATTGACACTTAGATATCTATGTAAAGTTTTTCATAAAAATTGCATGGATTTAAGTGTTTTTATTTGTTATATTTATAATTCAGTTTGAGAAGATAATATAATTTTTAAAAATATATATCATCAGTAACAATGACTAGTTTAGCATGACATCCAGCTACGTTACTGCAGACTTGGACAAAGTCTGATTAATCCTAGAGTTTTAATTATCTACAAGTAAAACTATGATTCTGCATATGCTTTGATTGAAGAGTATTATGTTGGATGTCACTTTATCATACATTTGGTGTAGATACTTGGATCTCAGAAAGCTGTACAATTGACGTTTTTGAATCTTAGGTGCAATTTTTCCTAAGACGGCTACAGATTAGCTTCTTTTAAGGAATAGTAAACTAATATAATTTACACTTTCCTATGTTCTATTATGTTTATAGGTAAATGTCTATGTTTATAGGTAAAACTGAGATTTTCAGGAATATGAAATCTTTAATGGGAGAGCATTACATTGGATTTCATTTTGGCACATGTTTTGTATAAATACTTAGTAGACAGAAATTGTAAGAATGACGATTTTGAATCTTGGAGACAATTTTCCAACAGACGGCTACAGATTAACTTTTCTTAATGAATGGAAATCAAATATATAGTGCGTACTTAATTGACTGTTTTTAGAGAAGTAGAATAATCAGAATAATGTGCCCGCAAGGATGCCGCGTATGATTTATAAAGATTAAAATTGAGATGAGTTATATATCTATATATATATATGTAATGTTATTTTAAACTCTTAATTTAGACCACAGTTAAATATAATCCAATTCCACTTTCAGTTTAATTTCCTTTGTAAAAATAATGCGCCATCAGCACTACGTATCAAATGAAAGTGATATGTGCCCTTGAAAAGGTGTCAAAGGTCACCACATTGGCGCGTGGCCGAAAATCCTTTGTTATATAATGCGAGTGATCATTTGTTCGGCCCTTTTTGATTCTTTTTGCCTTCTGCTTTTTGTGCCGCGCTGCGCCTTTTTGTAAAAATCATGCCTGCCACTCGGAATAGAATAAAATGAAATTAGAAATGCAAAGTCTCTTCACTGCTTGTTCAACCTGCATTCTACTTAAACCAAAATATGTTACATATTATTTAGCCGACAGGATTCGAAAACCTCACACACACACACACACACACACACACACACACACACACACACACACACACACACACACACACA
>JAPMOR010046065.1:0-116339 GCA_026543865.1 Argiope aurantia | reverse complement strand
ACACACACACACACACACACACACACACACACACACACACACACACATATATATATATATTAAAGTGTCAATCTCCAGTGAAGACCATTCAAGCTATCAAATCTTCTCTGTTTTAAGAATTATTATTTACTATCACATATTATGATCAACAATCTTAAATCTTCACAAGGGCCCACAGAAAACCTGGTAAGGACGTTAGGGGTGGAATTCAAATTAGGCGGGATCGAGTACAAATTCTAGCAGATTCTTTAAACATATTTTTTTAGGGAAATAAACTTGATAAATGATAAAGGTATATTAATAAACATTGTTGCTTGTGTAATACTGAAAAATGAGTCGATATCGAAATTATTTTTTAAATACAAAATAAAATCATTATGCAGTATAGATGTACAATTTTTGCTCCCAAAATTTAATTATGAAAAAAAATTGGATATAAATTATTAATTAAATAGTAGTCATAGTTCTCATTGCAATATGAATCCTTTTTTGTAAAATATTGTAATGTTAAAAAGATAATGATAATTATCATACGTAGGGATATGGTTACAACTTCAGAGCAATAGCCAATTAAAGTTTAAATACTTGTATGAAAACAACGATATTTGAAACTTTTCCACAGTGTCCTAAAATAAAAAAAAATGTATAAGAAAGAAATGGAAGCTGAGATCTAATTAGTACTTTGAAGTCACCGAATTTTTATCAAAGAAGAAAAGACAATTTCAAGCAAAGAAATATCGAATTAACATTAAAATATTTTTGAAAAATGATATAAAATGCATTTTAGATTTCAAACAAAAAAGCCAAGACTTTTTCATAAAAGAATGTAATATAAAGCAAATTTTTTGCTTTTTCTCGTCAAATATTTCGGTCTTAGACTCATAGTGATTGTATAAAATGCTTTCATAAGGATAAAAAGCTTTCAGGCGTAAAAATATTAAACTCGCTTATACTTAATTACAGAGTAAACATGTTTTTTTAAGTCGTTAAAAGTGATGTTTCATGTTCTGAGAAAAGATATTTTTATAATATCCTTTTAGATGAAAGGGAAATGGATGGTATGAAAAATGTCTTTTGCATATTTCAAAGATATTCCAAAAAAATAATTACTTCTTTTGTGAGAAAAGATTTATATAAGTAGCAATATTTTTATTTGAAAGAAAAAATATCATTTCTTGAATCTTAACTACACATTTTTATAGTTAAAATTATAAAGAACATCTTTTCTTTTTAAAAGAGAAGAATGACTTAAAACATTTTTTCTTTAAAATAGTATTAGTGACTTAATTAGACGTTTTGAAAACAGTGCACTGGCTTTCAGATCTAAAATGAGAAATTTATTAATGTAATTAAATGGATGGTTAAACTAGACGTTAAACTGTTTATAAGAAATTTAACATTTCAGTATACATTCATTCAGTGTACATTTAACATTCAGTTCCTAAAGTACTGTCATCGTAATAATATTTTCTGTTGAAAACTAGTGATGAAGGAAGGCATGAAAATGCAGAGAGTTCGCTAATGTCTGAGTTATCCTTCCATTAATTATATTTCTATTCGCATTGAATGCCAATGATGGAACCAGTTTATGAGAAATTCATAGGTTTCTCAAAAAAGATAAGCACATTTATACCAACAATAGCCGGCATTCTGGTCTGGGGGTAGATTAGTCTTCTTCGTGGTCTGGGAGTCCTGGTTCAGTCATGGTTGTTCTTTACCCTGTGTTTACATCTGTGGGGTGTGTGAAAGAGCCCCTCTGTAAAAAGGGGTTGTGTAAGTCAGTATGTGAGTGTCGTCTTCATATGAGCTGCAAGTCAGATTTCTGCATTCGTGTGCTTAGGGGGCCTATATCCTCAGAAGATACTGTAGAAACTCCGCTTAAAGGTGACTTGTAAAGTGCCATAAGTAACAACAACATATAAACAATAAAAACTTCGCTACATATTGTGTGAGCTGAGACTAATCAGTCTCTGATAAGAAGCTAGAAAATAAAAATTAATTTATGTTCCTGGGATCAAAACTTTGTTATGGTAAATTAATATTATAAATGTTTAGTTTCATTTAAGTTTCCCTTTTCAATTAAGAAAATAGTATATTTTCTTATACCTGACTTCTACATTTCAAAGACTTCAATTCTGCTTTGGACTGTTGACTTCATAATGGAGACATATTCAGGCTGAATTCTAATGCACAGGTTTCTTCAAAATAACATTGTGAATGATCCCTCTCATCTTAGGTTCATTTGATTTCAGGTACCTTAGAATTCTGGTATGATTTCAGGTACCTTAGATTTTCTTTTAAAGATAAGAAAAATTTCCTATCCCCTTAAACACCATGAACTTAAAAATGACAACCTGCAATCTTAAGTTAATACATAAAAGAGGACGCCAATTAGATTTTATTAGACAAATATATTCTTGGATAGCTTTCAAGAGTTTTTAGAGAACCTTTGAACCCCCAAAAATTATCTAACGAACAAAATAAACGATTAATCAGTAACACACACTTAACGGAGCGGAAAGGAATTTTTCAATGATATGCAGGTTTTGGGAGCCTATTGTAGATTTATTGCACGGATATTTGGGGCTTTTCAGCTTGAAAGAGTTAATTAAAGTCATTTAGATAGATTTAACTCATCTCATATCCATACTGAAACTCAAAATATTTATTCACAAATCCAGGATCATTCAATCTTTTAGATACGATGCATTAGCAAGAGGATATGTAAATTTTACTGTGCTGATATTTCCCCTGGAATTACTTTGATCTAGTAATATCAAGCAACTTCCTCCAAAGCATTAATTTTAATAAAAAACATACAATTTTCTGAGATTGACATCATTCTGCTCATCAATGCTTTGGAGGCTTAAGACATGGTGCAATAAAAAGAAGTATGGATGAAAAAGAAGTTTCATTTCTTATCTTATGACTGTTCTATTTTTTAACCTTATTTACAAAAAATAGTTTACTTGCGTTCTGCATAAATAAATTCTCTGCTCTCCCTCATAAGGAACAGTAGATTTACAAAATATAATACCTTGTGAAAAAAGAAAAATGGATCGGACTATCTTAAAAGTCTTCCAAAGAGGTATATTTGACCTCAGGAAGGATAAGAGAGTATAAACAGAGGAGTAAAGTGCCACCTCATCTTTATCCTGGATGCTCCAGGTCCATGTGGCTAATAGAAAAGGAAAAAAAAAAAGAAACATCACCTTTATCATGAATCCTTAATGCAAAAAATTTATAAAATACAAATAAGGTCAAGAGGCTCTTTAATCTAAGGAAGAAGTTTTGTTTACAATGTAGGAGTTAAGTGATAATTATTTTCTAAGCTGCTCCGATTCTCTGCTATTACAAAGAAAAAATCTTTATATTTATCATGAATGCTGTATCCTGGATAAAGCATTTGTTCTGAGGAAGAAGTTTTGTTTAATATAAAAGAGTGAAGCAAAAATTAATATTTACCTTAGATGCTACCTTAGATAATATTTACCTTAGATTCAGTTTGAGTAACAGAAAAAATCATTCGCATATTTATCACGGATCCTTGACCCAATGACTTGAGGAAATACAAATTAATTCAAAAGATCATTCCTGTTATGAATTTCTGCATTTAATGCAAGAAATATGCATTTATTTCAAAATTTATTGAAGTCTCTATTCCTTTCTGTATAAGATTTGAGACAAATTTTTTTCTTGAAGTTTTATGTCAATTTTTAGAGCTTTGCTACTTGACATGACATCTATATTCGTAGCAATGTAATCGAAATCGTGTGACTTTGACTACATGATATTATTAAATGATAGAATTATACATAAATATACAGAGTTGACAAGAAATTAGTTTCCAACATCAGGGAGTTCTAAAATGCTCTCTATTAATCCAAATGAGATAAAAGTTAAAATGAATTTATATTGAAAATACATTTTACAAATTAAATTATTATTATACATACATTTATTAAATTTAAATTATATTGAAAATGTAAAACAACATTTGCGTTATAGCGAATTCCTATTGTCACTATTCTTTCAATAATTAGAAGGTGTATTTTTTCTCTGGACATCACAATTAAGTTGCAAGAAAAAACGCTGCTTGTAAAATTGTTTTCTAGAACTAGAAGGAAAATAAATAAAAAAACAGTAAAGAGTGGACAGAAAAGAATTGGTCTACAAAAGAATTCTATCGTATGAAGTGGATATGAAGAGGTTCAATATTTTCATATGCCTTACACAAAATGATGAGGAACTATGAAACAACTTGTAGACTTGACCTTCTTTCAAATAGAGGACGAAAGCAAGTGTAGTATTCAATCGCCAAAAATGTGGCTATCATAGTTGATGAAGATAGGAATCAATCAGGAATGATGGTGTGAGTGTACCAGTTTTATTTCCGTATATTGGATATGCCATATTCCACTATACAAAAAAAAATTAAGGTGGATTTTGTATTTTTATCCCTACAAAATCAACCTTTGTACCTATTGTAGGAGAGTGACCCAGAGGTTTTGCATTAACCATGCACTTAACCATGGACAATTTTATGGAATGATGAAATCCACTTTTTCCACAATGGGTAAGTGAACACCTATAATTTCCCCATTTGGGGCTTGCAGAAAATCTTCATGCTATCCAGAAATAACCCTTGCACTCCGAAAATATGATATTATAGTGTGGTTTTACAGCTACATTTAACATTCTGTCGATTTTTTACAGATATAATTGCGAATGATATCCAAATCTGTTCCATCACGGGATAGGAGGGCCATGATATGCTGAAGGATTTTGTAATATCATCACTGTAATATCGCGAATGTTTTCAGGATTTCATTTTCATGCAAGATGTCCCACTTATTCACTTTGATTGTCATGTAAAGTAATCTATATCTATATCTATACTTATAATAAAGCTCAATGTGTGTGTGTGTGTGTGTGTGTGTGTGTGTGTGTTGGCGCTCTACAGACCAGACCATTCAACCTACAGCTACCAAATTTGGCACGTGTATACCTTGGAGGCCGGGAATGTGCACCTGCGGATTATTTTTTCGAATTTTTAATTAGAATTTTATTTATTTAAAAATTAAGCGAAATTTTGACGTGTTTCTGCTATAACTGCCGAAAATATTACCGCACAAAAAAGATTTTTACATGAAGTTAAAGATAAAAAATTTATCTTTTAAATGATACTACTTTTTTAATCTTAAAATTAAATTTCTATTTTTAATGAATTTTTAAATAAATATTTTAACTATGTTTTTCAATAATTTTTTTCGTCAAAAATAAAAATGAGGATTAAGCACGTTTCGCATTCATGAGAAAAAAATAGCTTTATTCAAAGTGTTGCCATCACATTGATTAAAGCTCTAACTGAAAATAAATTAAATCTTTTTGGAAATGAAATCTGCAAAATTATAATTTTCGGCAAGTGTCTGTAAGAAATGAAACAAATATGAAATATTATTTTTTCTAAAAAATAAATTCAAGAAAAATTATTTTATGATCTTTTACACTCTCTATACAGGGTGTTTATTCAGTCCCGAATCCATTTTGATATTTAATGACTCATAAAATAATGAAGATTTAAACAAACTTATGGCATTTATTGATGGAATAACTCATATATTTTCCTTCTCAGGTTTGAATATTTTTACTTTTGTAAATATCGTCTGCACGTTTGGTTAATTTCAGATAATTTCATTTTCCAGTCTAAATATCTGTACTTTTCTAAATATCGTCTGCTTATTAATTGCATTTTTCTCTCTTTTGTTTTTGGCAACTATTGAAATGTTATGTTTATTTTTGATGTGTTTGTTCTATGTAGTTCTTTTGTATGTGATGTTTTATTTGATCGGATATTAAGGAGAATGCATACACCACAAGAGGAAGCACAGATTTTACGGTGGTCATAGAGTTAATTTCCAATCAACTAAATCACTGACTTTTAAGAGTTAATTTCAAATCACTTAAACTGACTGATTTATGAAGAATTGAATATCACTATTCAATAAAAAAGGATAATTTTAGATTTTTCATCGATCGTTTCAAAGAAAATACGCCAATAAGCGCGCAGGTTTCTCAAGATTAATTGGCCTAAGATTATGAAAATGGTGAGTTTTTCTAAATTTTTAACATTTAAAACTTCATAAATAAGTCTTAGTTGATCGTGGAAAATAGAAACATTCATTCATTTATTTAAAATTTGGTGTGTCCAGAATATTTCTCAGAATATGATACCTTACTGCATTAAATTTAGACTTCATAATTTTTGAAATATATTTATAAGCAGGAACAAAATATTATTATTGATTTCATTTCAATCCTTTTGAAAGTAAAACTAAAAACTGAATTTTATACTGAATCTCAGAAATTTGAGTTGAATTATTGTTTGAGATATTACATAAACTATGAAAAATTTTTTGTAGTTAACATAAGACTTAAATACCGAGCAATTCTGTTTGCAATACTCATATTCAATAATAATAATAATTAATAAATAACAATAAAGATGATAAATAAAATAAAATGCTTGGTTTTATTAAAAAATATCTTTATATTAATTGCAATTTCATCATTTCCACTTTCAATTAAAGTTGAAGTTTTACCGGAAATGGCAACAAATTAGCAAAATATATATAGTAAATTGAACGAAACGATCTAAACAGTATAAGTTTGGTATGGCTATCAAAATTGGAAGATTAAAAATGTTTTGTTTGAGAATCCTTTAAGAGACCAGTTACTTAAAATATTTAATTGAAAATTGTAGCGAGCGGTAATACTGGTGTACCGGCTGGTCGCCAAAGGCGGCTAGTTACTAATAAAGCATTCCTCAGATGCATGGGTGACCGTCTATTGTTTTCAAATAGCATGGTCTCTTTTTTCGGAGAACTGGAACCTTTGGTTCTGGGGTTTCTTGAAGAACAATATATACCTTTAAAGGCAATCATCTGTGCCAGGTCTGAAATACAGCATTTGGCTACATGTTCTTGATATTCCATCGGGCATATTACGGTCAGCTGTGGAAAATATGGTTTTAAAATTAGATCGGATGGTTGAACATGATGAGGGATTTTTTAAGCAGTTTTGTAGCTACTTTTAAATATTTATTTAACATCTATAAAACATGATAAATATTTTTATGTGTCATATCCTACCACTTACTGGCTGATGTTTGTACTAATTCTTTTTATTTCATTCATGGAAAGGGCATCTTTCTGTCTTTCAACTTTTATCTCATATTGACCAATAGAAAATATTCTAAAGTCATCTGAAGTGGGAAAGTTATTTCTTGATAACCCTGTATATATTTATCTTTAATATGTACTGCAATAAGAGAATAGCAGCTAGGGATATAAATATGTTAGACTTAATAAATGCAGTTTTAAAATGTTCTTTCGTCACCCATGTTGCAATTATATCACACAATTCTTCACCAAAATTCCATGAGTTGGTAACGAATTTTTGCTTATCATTAAATCTAGTTTGCGTCCTGTCCTCAACCGCAATAAGGATTTATGGAATCAGTTTCCGTTCGCTCATTTCTGTCGATACACAATTCTTTGATCTGAAGAAAAACTTTTACTTGGTATGTAAGAGTTAAGCGATAATTATTCTCTATTTCAGCTGCTCTGGTACCTTTCGACCAAAAGAAGAAGCAATTCTTGATATTTATATCTAAAATTCTTATTCAATTTATATTTACCCAAAAATACAATATAGGTCAAGAAATAATTCCATAAACTTTTCTTTATTAATTTCACTTTATTACATACTTTATTAAGTAAAATTACATTTTCTATCCTCACTGCTCTTTAATACAATTTACATTGACTTTCTGAGGTCCCAGATATTTTTAAAGAACACTGTTATTACTATAAATATAATTAAATTCAAGTAAAAATTGCCTTATATTTAATTTATAGATATTTTCGTAGAAAGTAATAGATCTGAAAGTATGCAAAGTGTAATAAGTAATATTCAATGCAGACTAATACAGAAACTGCTTCTTTTTGTATCATATTATTTCTTGAGTACACAAACTTTTCCCTCATAATAAATGGATTAAAATGGTAACTTAGATCAGATTCAAGGACGTAACTATATAAGGTCTACGTGTTATCAGTGTTTCAAATATGCATAAAAGTTGCATTGCGATTACTATTTCGCTCAGCTAATCTAGAAAAATATTTCGTAGTCACAAATTAACAGTAACTTGAAGGAAGTCCGATATTTTACATGAATAAAAAGCTTGCTATTTTAAAATAGCGCCATCTAGTAATTAAAAATCGAATGTAAGATTTTCCATTTGAAAAATTATCAAGTTCTGACAAATTTATTTAATTTTCTAAAGCGATTTGGAAATTATTTGCAAATGATTAATCGATTGAATAGAATTTCTGATATCTTTTATTGTCGGTAAGCATGCTTTGTTTATTTGAAAATATATATATATATATATATATATATATATATATATATATATTTTGATAATAAGATGATAAATATTTATAGCCTAAAGTAGGTGAGATAAGAATTATTTCATAATTATTTGCAACTTTAAATTCTTATTCAAGAATATTGAATACAACATTTAAACTAAGAAGAATAAAAAAAAAATAAGATATGCAGTAAATTCCAACTGTTTGAACTAAATGAATTTAATGATAACAGGAAGTTTCGCAGATTTTTGATCCGCATAAAAGAAAAGTAAAAACTTTTAAGACTCCATTGAATGGTGAGGAAAAGAATAGTTTTAATGCAGTCCGTTCTATATGAATAAGCAAAAATTAAACTTTACTATAACATGAATGATAAGAAATTTTAAAAAATTACATTTTGAACTCTAAAATTGAAATTATATTACTAATTAATTTATATAACTATATAATAACTATATAATTAATTTAATTTATTACTATATAATTTCAATTAATTAAAAATGTGGAGAAATTAACTAAAAATTAATTTAATTAATTAAAAATGAAGAGCATATTTTTCCATATAAGTATAGACTCAAAAAATTGTAAAATAATTTATAAAAATAAATTTTAAAAGGATGAATTCTATTGTCCGGAAATACCTTCTATCCAACATCTATAATGACCAACTGTAACAATTTTCCTATGCTCTTTCTATCTCTAATAGAAATATTTATCTAATAGATATATTTTTAAGATATTTTCAAGATTTCCCTAAGAAAAAGAAAGATTTTACACTATTTCAATACTTATTATTGCAGATTCATAGATGGAGGTCTGGAAGGAATCAAGGTAACATCACCAATAAAGTCTTGTTCTATAAATTCTAATAATGTGTGCATATTATGTGTTTGTGCTCGACAAAATAGACTGCTTGATCTATATCTGCAGACTTGACAAATACATATTTTGGAAGGCAGGAATGTACAGCTCGAAGCGATTTAATTGAAATATCAGTTATAATTTCAATTAAAAAATCTTTTTAATTAAATTTTAATAACTTAATTGTTAAGCTGAATTTTGAGAGCGTTTTTTGTGAAAAGTTCCGAAAATATTATTGTAAAAACCTATTTTTTAAACAGTTTCAAATTAAAAAAAGTTACCTTTTTAGTGATGTCTTGCAAACATTTCGTGATATTTGACAATTTATTAGAAATATTTTTTGTTTACTTTCCAACCATTAATAATATTGTTGACCCGAAATTCAAACAGTTCTAATCGCTGCCTCAAATATTTATTCGCGTGGGTTTATTCTATTACTGAAAGCTAAGGAAAAAGGTTATTGTTGAATATCTATGTAGTTGACAAAGTGAATATAATGTTACAATACCACGAAAGAAAATAGATGAATCACGCAATTACGTTTTTAGCAGCGATATGATGTTATGGAACTGGTATACAATAGAAGGTGTCGTTTATATAATGGACTGAACTTGTGAAAGGCAATTAAAATAATAAAGTTTTAATGTCTGTCAATTTAACTCTTAAATGCATAGCAACATAGATGAAGTAACCTTTACATAGTGATTTTTTAATTAAATTTTTAATTTTAATTTAAAAACTATTTTATCGTTTCATAACTCAACTAGAAACTTTGAAGTTTATTTCTGTGACAACTTTCATTGCTGGCGAGCTATCTGATTACAATTTCATTTCGGCGAATGTTTCGATTTACGATTGGTTATATAAAAAAATAATAAAAGAAAAAATTGTTTTCGGATAGAAACATATGAGAGTAACAAATAATATTTATATTTTTATAAAAAAAAAAAATATAAACATGCATAAAAAATAGTTTTTTGATAGAAAAAAGGAGAGTGCAACGAATAATATTTATATTTTTGTATATACTAATAAATTTATGCAAGAAAAATGTTGCTTTTTTTGTGAAGTAAAAATACATCAATACACAAAATTGATTCTACATAAGTTCTCTAATCCTTGAAGGCAATCTCGTATTTTGCCGTCCATGGATGTACAGAAAGACGGCGTTGGTCACTGGCCTATATTTTCAAACAGACTGAAGTGTAAAATTTCACTATGTAAGTGTACCCCACAGTGGTCATGCAGCAAAAGTAATGCTCCTTTACGTTTAAATGCTAATAACAATTGCTTCTTAAGTTTTCACGTTTTGTAATTTAACGATATGTATTATTAATGTTTGAAATATTATATTATCGTAAGCAGTAGATTCGTAGAGTTCAATGAGTCATTGATCGTGATGATATAAAAATACAACAATATATATATATTTTAAATTTAAAAAAATCTTATGTGGTTTCTTTTTTGTATTTTTAAAATTAATTCCATCCATTTCCCGGTTGATTTCAAATTTTATTCATTAAAAATGCAACATGGGAATCAAGGTATATTTTAGCGATTTAGCTGAAATTAAATATGATCAATATACCGATGACTCATCTAGTCGCATATGGCAATTAAACATGCAGTTTAATTATGTAGATAATAGCCATATCCTAATTACGTCTTAGTATAGTTTTTAAAGTTTCATCTGCTTGATGAAAACAACACATCATTTCCATATATAAAATTGGATTACATTTAAAATATCTCTCTTAGAGTTTTCTCATATATAAATACGTTTTTCTTCAGGTGATTGGGATAAAATCTGGATAAAGAAACTAATCAAGCTAAAGCAAACTTCTGTGCCGGTATATGGAATTATTAGTCCATGATCTGCCAAAGCCCACCGATGCATTATCATTTATCTGGCGACATCTCCATTAGAGGTTATTGAGAAAATAGGATTACCATGAAGCCTTTCATTCTCTTTTCTTGCAATAAAATAATTTCTTACGAGATCCTTTCAAGGAAAATGATGTTTCCTGTAAGTAGATATATATATTGGTATGCTTTTCTGCATTCTAATGTATCTTCTATTTACGTAACTTGTTAGGCCATATTATACTTATTTATTCAGAATTAAACAATTGTCAAAACAAGCACAATAGGTAGAAGCAAATTTTGGCTCACATTTGGTAATCAATGTTATCTTAAATATTTATGGACAGTTAAGTAGTTGGAAAAGTGACAGATATATAAGTTAACCATCTGACTCTCCGACCCGCCCCGAAGGCGCACTGATTTAAACCATGAAACTTAATGACCGGACCGCCGCAACAGCAACACTGGCTGGAACTGTGGTTGAATCCTAAGGGCCATCACCGGCAACGGTACAACCCTCCCCGAAGGAAGTACGTCCCGTCATCGATGGGAGGAGTCAGGTTCCCCACCTATTTGTGTACCCTCCAGGATGGCAATATCCGTCCACCATGCCGGAAGCATCTCATCCTCAGTTCGAGGTGCCCCCGGGGGTTGTGACAGATATATAACAAAAAAGTAAAAAAAAAATATTAGATTGAATAAAAATGTTGATAGAAAAATAGCTTTATAAAAGTAAAAATTATTTCTACAAAAAATATTAATTTTGTTTTATAAATTATTGTCTGAAAAGCTGTCAAAATACTTTAGTGTTTCATTTAAATTAGTTTAAGCACTTAAATCCCTTCAAATTTAATAAATTTAATGAAAATCTAACTATTCATAAATGCTCAAACCAATTCTATTTACTCATTTTTTTTACCAATTTAATCACTAAATTATGTCATAGGCCAGCTATTTTTCTTTTTCGAGATTAAAATTGATATTTTAAAGTAAATAGTAAAAACATATTAGCGTAAAGGATAAATCATTGCAAGTACAATTTATGAAAAATATACAATTGCAAATAATATAAATATTTTTAAAAACTTCTAAAAATGTTTTCTTGCATTCTTTTTCAAATAAAAAATAAAAGAATTTCAGATATTTATAAGAAATGAAGAAACGATTTTATTTTAATTCACAATTATTGGATTTGGGTTCAGAAAAACAAATGAAACTGTTTCATAAAGAGAACTGTAACTGTGTCGTTGAAAGCACTGGATAATAAAATATATTATGAACATTTTAGCATACTGAAATATTAAAATAAGCATCATCAAAGAAAAAAGCACTTTAGAATGTTTTATAATTACGAAAAAGATAAGGAGAATACAATTTTAATTGATGTGGTCACCAGAAACTTAAAAAAATAAACATTTGGATTTTTTTCTGCAGATGACATTATACAACAAGAAATTAACAAAAATATATATAAACTATTTTTTCAATCCTGTACTTTAGTCTTTTGTATAAAGATTCAAATATTTTTAGAGACAAAAAGACTGGAAGCTCAACACAAACTCCAAGAAAACGGTTGGACATTATTTTTCAAATGCAATAACGCAATGCAATTACGACATGTTAAAGAGTCGTATGATCCCAGAGCTTTAACAGTGTTGATGCATTGAAGACACAATATCAGGCAAAATAATATAGTTCTTATGTAACTCGAACTATTCGGCATTTGTTATGGCAGCCTTTCACAGACAGGTGGTTCCCCGCTGTTTTTTTTAACAACAACCATTTGCTTCTTTTTTTTGTATATTTATCGTTTTTTTCAATTTCTGTCTTATTTCTTCTTTATTTTGTATATAATTAGCTCATTATCTGAAATTTTTGCTACTAAAATTTCATATCATTTAAAAAAAAAAAACATTTCCCACAGATCTCTGAAATAGTATATTTCATTTTTAAGAGTGCTTTCTGAAAAGCAATTTAATTGCTTGTTATTAGCTAGGTTGAAATAATGTTATACACCTGTAACATTATTTTACGTCCGAGTTAAGGTTATAGTAAAGCGTGTAGTATAGAGGTTTACACATATTGTTAATGGATTTACAGATATTTTGTGTCGATACTTATATTATCACTCCAGATACGGAGATTCTTCTAGAAAATTATCATGGAGACTATATAAGTGGATGTCTCAGATAGTTTAAAATGAAGATAGTGGAATGAGCTCTCTGGCTGCGCAATGAATTTTCCTGCTGTTACGATAGTATAATAATGATTTAATACGTATCTGTGTGTTGTTGATTTATGCAAGTGATTATTTATAAACGTTGCGGTTATGCTTTTGCAACTGTGTTTAATGTTTTCGCGTATTACAGTGTCGTCTTAATTATACTGTTTCATACCATACACTCAGCGGAAGATTCCCGTAACATTATAATATAATAGATTTTTTTATATAATAGATTATACTTAATTATAGTGTTTCATACCACACACTCAGCGGAAGATTCCCGTAACATTATAATATGATAGATTTTTTTATATAATATATTATACTTAATTATACTGTTTCATACCACACACTCAGCGGAAGATTCCCATAACATTATAATATAATAGATTTTTTTATTATTATTAAAGTGTTTCTAAACAAAAAAAAAATCCTTCCCGCAATTGAACCTACTGTTAAAACTATATTCCAATATTTATCGCAGCTTAGTAGACAAATGATATTTCATAAAAATAACAAATGTTTCATTCGTAAGAATATCAAATTACTTCTAAGTTACAAGACAGTGTGAAATAAATGTTTACCCAAGCTTACTCAAACAAATTATGCTATAAAATACAACGAAGAAATCATTTTAAATTTATTTAAATGATTGATGTTGCATATTACAAAAATATTTATTTTAAAATCCTTATTGTAACAATTTGAATTTCGTTTTTCCAATATTAGACAAATATTTATTACACTTTTGGGAAGAATTATTCTTGAGATTATTTTGTTCAAATATTTCTTAAGTTACACTTACAAAATAATATCAATGTAAATTTAAACATTTACTTTTTAATAGAATAAATTGATGGAAAATTCGAAATATTTATTCGCTTCACCATACCAATAAATGTAGGATAATTTTCAGGGCATTAAATATATTTTTTATTGAAATAACATTTAAAACAAATACGTTTCGGTATATATTATTTCTTTATATGAACATAGGAGTAGTTATGGTGAATTACACATAAAAATGATAATCGCAAATTATTTTCATTTATGAAGGAGATTATAGATCTTCTCTATCACCGAGTAATTATGAAATAAATATATGCCAATAATCTATGAATCATATAATATTTTTGGGTATAAATTAATTTCTCTATTTTAAAGTACCACTTCATTGCAAGGAATTACTAAGGACTACATAAAGAAACTACACCATGCATGATTGAAATGTACATCCAAAATTATAATTAAATATTTGAAATCAATTTTTTTATATTCCTTCTTAAGAAGCTTCGTTTTATAAGTTTGTTGTGAGATTCCATTGAAACTGTCAATCAAACGCCGTTGACTGTTTACGAATTTACGCTTGTTTAATGACTTACTCTTGCATTCAATTAAGATAACAGCTGACATGTGTTATATCTTCTGTGTTAACTACCGATCAACAGTGGGTTAAATAAGCAATACAGAGGCCAACTTGGTTCATTTGAAGCATAAGCAGAGGACGAGAGAAAAACTTTGAGCTGAAATCCACTTTTCACACTTGCTCCCTACGCTTGTCAGAAGTCGTACAGAGATGGATATCATGTGCGTCATGCTTGTTTACGGCAGTTCTTTCTTATAATCAAATCTTGCTTCGACTATCTTCCAGTTTATAAGCAGGAACTCTGTCATGAGTCAGTTTGAAGTTTCGTTATCATTATCAATTGGAATTTCTATGAGTCATCAAAGGTTTCAACAAACAGCGATGAAATGAAAATATTATAATGAATTTACAAACCTAACTTATTCAAAAAATGAGTTTAATATTAATCCTGACAGATAACATGGGATAATAATTACCTTACGACTTTATATGTGTAATGTACTGCCATTCATTCCCTATTAAGTTAAGATAGACGACTACGAGTAAGCTTCCTAGTATATTTACATATATAAGGATGTGCATTTATCAAAAAAAATGCTGTATCGAGCTTGCTGCATTCAGAGCTGAATTAAAATGTGGCCCAGTTTTCCTTTGAAGTCTTCTAGAAAACTAAAATTCTATTCACTGTATTGGAGGCAATTTTTCTGCATCCAGTGATACTAAGGTGTTACAAGCTCACTTGGTCTAATCGAATAGGACAACAATTTCTCTTTTATTAGGGGCTTTTAATTCGCCTAGATTTGCCCCATATGTTAGATAATGTGAAATTCGAATAACCACTAACACTATTTTGTAGTTATTATATAAGAGTTATTATATGTTATTATATAAGAGTTCGATCATTCAGAATATCAGAATTTTGAAATTTTAGAAACCTCAACAGAATAGTTGGGATTTATGGTTGAGTTATAAGGACAATAACCGGCGAAGTGCAACTTCTCCCCTAGGTTCTACGTCACCTCATGGTAGGGTATATCCGATCCCACACCATTTCTGTAGCTACAAAAATGGAGAGAACTAATCATTACATGCGTAAAAAAGCCATAAATTATACAGAAAATTTCATATGTAGATCGATATATTAATAAAAATATCACTGTTTTGCATATTAGTATTTTTAGACCCTTTCTTTATCAATGCCTCCTTTTCTTTAGCAATATCATATAATTAAACTTATATTTAAACTGAAGATATTTATAAAAGAATATGTATGATATAAAAGTTTAGCCTGCACAGCAGGAGACAGCAAATTCTTGCGATATACTCTTCACTAAAAGAATAAAATTAGACAGAAAAAGTCTTTTAGGAAAACTTTTTGTTGATGAAGAAATCGATTTCTTTCCCTTAAAACTTTCAGATAAAAAAAAATGTTTAGAAAAATTTCAATGGGCAAAAGGATAAAGAAGTTTTTCCCAAGACGAAAGTAATCAAAGGGGAAAAAAACCACAACAGCTGGGCTAGTTTGTTTTAAGTTTGAGCCTGTAATGCTTTGCTGGTAAAAGTTTGGCTGTAAGAATTGGAAAAGATTTAAATTGTAAGGAAATACAACTGAAAAAATATTTGCTTAGTAGAACATACATATATATATATATATATTAAAATAAATTAATAAAAACCTATAAGAGAAAATTGATTATAAAATGTTTATTTCTCTTCATTTTCTATTACAAATTGCTTCAAAAATTATTATATTAATGCCTAAAAGTAAAGATTTGCCCAAAATAAGATCCATTTATTTTCCAAATAATAAAAATGGCTTTCTTTTGATCCTTATAATTCCCAAAGAGGGTACTTTACTTACAGATGAAAAACGTCAGGTATAGTGGAAGGTAAAGAAATTGGAGGATAAAGGAATGGAGGGTAAAGAAATGTATTGGAGTTGAAATATATATACTTCGATCATGGCACGGGTTATATCGTTCTTAAGATATCCTTTAGGATTCATCCATGATTCTCAACTATCTTGATCAACAACAATCTTGTAGATATTGATTAATTTTGGATCGAGATTTTGCAGCTGCCAGTGATATGTCTTCTTTGATCTCTTTATCATAGAAGACACGGCTATCAGCATTTCATTACTTCGATAAGCTACATGAGATTTGATATATCTTTTAGCTTTGGATGAATGCCTTCTACAAGCTGATTTAAAGTTATAAGTTTCCTGTATTAGAGTGGGAGATATAATTTTAATTATTCAAATGCCCGATTTGTATCTTTCCTATGATATCTTTAGATTTATAACTTTCTTAGGATATCCTTTAGGACCTTCTTAGGACCATGATTCTCACCTCAGAAAACAAATTCTTATAGATACTGTTTAAGTTTACTTTCAGATTTTGCAGATTCCACCGAAATTTCTTCTTTGATGACTTCATTGGTCTTCCGATACTCTATATAAAATTCTATATATTTTTTGACTTTGCATGAATGCCTTAGACAAAATAATGTACCTAATTTAAAGCTATACGATTCCTGTTTTTAGTTGGAATTTGTAATTTTAAATTAGCTGTTATTCAATCGCCAAATTTCTATTCTGCATCAGTTGGAAAGCTTTTAATCAAAACTGTTTCTTGGATTAACTTTTAACCAATTTAGCTTGGTGCATACATTTGACAAGCAGTAGTTAGCCACTACTTATTATTTCGATACCTTTAGGATTGGATTGGAATCGATTAGATTTTCTGGATGCAAGATCCTAAAGATAATATGATAAACCGAATCAATGTTTATGTGGTATTCCTCCATAATGAGAGCTAAAATTAATTTATAGAAATAAAATGTATAACATTTAAACAATCATCTGAGTTGAAAAATTGCAAATGGATGATAAATGTTAAGATTCTAAATGTTAAATCTATTGTAAGAGCCGATATCTTTAAGATATAGGAAGACACAAAAATGATATCTCACCTATAATAAGAAGTCTGGATTAAAATTGCTGGAATTGTAGTGTTTTAATCGAAATTTACTAAGAAATACATTGTACTAATATATGACGAATAGTTATAGATCCCCACAAATACCGCAAAATGGATAGCGTTCGGCAAAAAGTAGATATTTGGGGGTCAATTGGGTACGACCAATAATCAGTCGAGTCAAAAATATATTATAGGGCCTGCATATTGGAGACAAGCAAATAAATAATATTGGCTTTATGGAATGAAGTTTGTTACTGGACTGCACGTCACTGCCACTGATGATGATTTTGCCACTGATGAAAGCACATGCGATAATATCTTTCGACAGTGCCAATATAAATATTATATAATAGCTACAGATATACTTCATGTCTCACTTGCGATTCTACTGAATTGCTAAGTTGCTAAGAAAAGTGAAATAAAGTGCACTGGACATTCTGAAAACGGGCATGTCTCCCTTCCGATTCCGTTCCAACTGATGAAAGTTTTAATAAAAATTGTCACTAATGACTTTCCAGGAGTATATATGCAATACGCAAGTGCCCTGTTAGCACTTCATGCTAAAAACTGCTTTTCTAACATTTTGACAAACATCACATATTTGCACCAAGAAATTAAGTGCAAATTGGCCCATATATTTGACGGATATAAATCAGGTGACTACTCCGCAATCCGCCGTACCATGATCATTATGTCCTTTGGTCCTATTTGATTGAAAGGCTAAAAAATACCAGAAAAGAATTTAGGGTCTCGCAATGCAATTACTTGTGTTCCATTAATTTTCTTATGAAAGAAGTCAAACAAGTCAAATCAATTTAATTTAAAAACCCAATGTCGATTTTTAACTTGGAAAACAGGAGTGACTACATAAAGTAAGACAAAACGCAATTATATACTATGTCACACACCTTCTTACGTTAATCATATAAATATGAGTCACATGATTTAATTTACATGATTTATTTATATTAATTTTTTCAATAAATAGTCCACAAAAATCACATGTTCTCACCGTGGCACTGAAGTCAGATGAAGTCAGGTTTAAGAGACGGATACCAGGTCTAAGCTAAAAGATCAAGATTTGTAATGCAATTCATTCCAAAGAGCTGTGTAGGAGGATGTTGGTGCTTCTTCATTTCGATACCGGTCAAAAGTCCTCCAGCTAGAATGATGCTGAAGTTTGTAAGTAAGGGTGTCGAATGAAGAGCCATTCTCGACATCCGACTGAAATTACGAAGTCTTTCAGAAAATAACCTTCATATGGTTTCAAAGCAGTACAACTAAACTGAATGAAATGTTTTTGAATTTTTTTGAATGTTTTGAATTGAATGAAATAAAATCGAATTAAAAACCCCATCAGCAAGGCTCAATAAATATAAACCAATAAAAGAGCAAAATTATTTGCTTTTTTAAAAATAATTTTTAAATAGAATTTTTCCAATTCTTTTATGAAACGAAATTTTAATTTCTGGTTAAAAGAGCCCAATATAAACCATCTATAAACCGAGACATAAATATTTGAATATTCCGAGAACAAGACAGTTTTTCCTAAGAACTAGAATTAGATTGAGTCTCAGAATCTTTTTCTCTGGAAGTTTCAATTTCAATAGCCCACCTACACACAAGAGAAAAAATTTATTTTCTTCTAGATTTTCTTAGAATTTGGAAATCTATTATTCATTTAATTTTATATTCTGGTACTCTAGAAATATCCTAGAATAAATTGAAAAAACCTTGAGTTGTAGCCAACTGAAAAGAATCCCCACGATAGATAAGAAGTTGAAATTTATCTTGAAATTTTAAGCAATTGAATCTTTAATGCTTCAGGTTTCTTGAAACTTAAAATTTGACTTTCTTTAAAATTGTGTTCCACAACCCGATGATGATGAAATAAATTCTATTTTTTTCCTTCTTTTTACCGTATTTTTGCATTTGAACCCATTTAATTTTTTTTCTCTCTGCATTATAGTTTTGTATTTGAACCTAGTAAATTTTTTTCTCCGCATTGTAGTTTTGTATTTGAACCTAGGTAATTTTTTTCTCTGCATTATAGTTTTGTATTTGAACCTAGATATTTTTTTCTAATTATCGTCTGACATTTAATCGACTTCTACGTTTCAGTGTAATTATTAATATTTGAAGTCTAAACTTCCAAAATTCTTTATAATATAGACCAGTAATAATTTATTTATTACTTTTTATTTTCATTACCTAAATGTGCTCTGCTCAGCAAATTAAATATGTTAGATTTTCATATCATCCATAATCTCTATTCATAATATGTTATATTTTCATTACACTTCCATAATCTCTATTCATAAATTAAAATACATACCTATTTTTATATTATTTTATAGAATGTGAGAATGGTCTCTTCTCGACATAATTTAAATCGATTTACTTTTAATGACGAATAAGTAATAAAATCGATTATATATTTTCAAATTTGCTAGTCCAATGATTGGTTCTGATACTTCCATCGAGATAAAAGATTTGATGTAAGAATCGCATACCACATTTCCCTTATCTAGCATATAATGTTTCTGACTAGTTACGTTATCAAAAGAATCGATAATAGACCATATCAAAAAGCAAGGGGAATAAGTGATGAATGGGTTAATCAAAATCTTGAGAAATTGCATTTTTACAGATAACACACAAATGTATAAGCTTTAGAATTGTAGTAAAATAAAATTAAAAATAATAATAAAAATTTTTTAATGAAATCTACTATCGCAAATTTCAAGTTATCATGTGAGAACATTATTATTTTTAAGTCATTATTTGCCTTAATTAATTTAAGTCATTAACCAGGTTAAACCGGTTTGAAACAATCACGAGAACTGCTCTATTGGTCTCTATCCCTCTACATTAATGGAATTTTTTTAAAAATTATATATAAAATTTTTCTAGCTGGCAAACAATGTTTTGGAGCTAGACCGATTTTGAAATGAAATAACAGATATGTTGTCATAGTTCTATGCCAACATTTTAAAAACGCATCTGATGTTAACGAAGCATAGATAATAATAAAGCAGTACTGGTAAAAGCAGATCATCCTCTTAAAAACGCATCTGCTTTTAAAGAAGCATACATAATAATAATGCAATATTTGTAGAAGCAGGTAAAAAAATATACGCGATTAAAAGATGATGATAAAAATTGCCATTGATGCTTTATTCATTGCCAACGTGATTTCGAGTTTCAAAACCCGCGAAACAAAACAACGTCATGTTCGCACATGATAATAACTGTAAAATCGAAGAAGGAATTGCTTCTTAAAATATTAAAGCAAATCCAGACTGACAAACGCGTGCAAAAACAATCTTATATAAATTGACAATAATTCCATAATTTAAAATAAAGTTCGAGTAAAAAAAAAAATTACATATTCTAAACACTGTCAAATAATCACATTTAATGGAGGGGGAGGGAAATGTAATGTTTTTTTCTTTGCTAACGTTTTACTTTTTTCGTAAAAGATACTGATATAAAGATTTACTGAAAACTTTTACTGATTTAAAAAATTACGATTAGCTGTATACTGGCGATAAAAAATATTAAGAACTTTCTTCTGTCAAAACAAGATATTTTATATCTTAAAATGACTTGTTTATTTTTCTATGAATAAAATATCAGTGTTAACCAGAATCTGTGCTAAAAATTCAGAACTGACTTCCCAAATGTATGAAAAAATGCATTTGAAAACTGAGTTCATGGATATGAAAAAAATATATTTCTTGTTTCTAATGATTACCTTTTTGAGCTGAGTTTAAGTGCGGAAGTCGGTTGAAGTTGCTCTCATATTTTTCATATTCTATATGTATAATTTAAATTTATTCTAATGAATATTTTGAAACTAGAAGCAAATTTTTGGATTTTGTAAAATAATTATTTAGTAGGAATTGAGTTATTGCTTTGTAGCTATTTAAATCTTAATTCACATTAGCTCAAGTTTTACACAAATTTCATTGGATAATAACTCATAAAGTAATTAAATTTAAATAATTCAATTAATGTACTTTTAATAAATTTTTATTTTGACTTATATGTTTTAAATATTTAATCAAAATATAATGCTTGTAAAGATGTGTATGAAATGTTTTTGGACCAAAATGGAAGTATTTAAATATATGTTGAGTTGCATGTTGATAGAGAAAAAGCTTTAGGATTTAAAATATTCTCTAGCATTAAAATTCTATGATTTTATCTTTTTATTTTCAATTATGTCGAAGATTGCAGTGAAAAAATTAAATTTGAATGTTTTAATATTAGGATTCAATTTTATACTTATATTTGATATTTTTACAAATGGAATTACAATTAATCACATCTTTATCTTTTTATTCTAAGCTGTGAAATTCAATTTAATTTTTTTTTAAATTACAAAATTCCTGAATATATTTTGCAAAACAAAAATATCAACAAATATTGCTAGGAAGAAAATGTCTAACTTGTAAGAAATATTCCTACTGCATTTTTAGGCTTGAATTGTCTCCAAGAAGTTGGTCCTAATTGATATGGTCCCACACAAGAACTTTGAATTCTACCTCCCAAAGACTTGCAACTCTGAGGCTAATCAATTTATGCCGCGCCATTGGAGTGGATGTGACTTTCTTCCTGCATACAGCCGACCAACCGGCCACCACTGAATGAAGCAGTATCGACAGGAAGTGGTGGCGACCTATTCAGGTATGGGTGCTTTCAATTTTGGCCTTTCTCTTCAGTTATTTAAGCTCTGTTAGCTAACTTGAATTGAATAAAATCGTAAAGCCTTCATACCTAACTTTGCCAGCATTCTCCAACTGCTTCAAGTCCTCTTTCCCTAGTCTTATTCACTGAATGCCCATGCCAAATGAAATCAATCAAGAAAAATTTAGGATATAATACTTTCCAATCTTCACCAACCCATTTCTGACAACTTTCGACATTCGAATTCGACACATTCGTTTTAGGGTGGAATGGTCTCGTGGCGTAGAGTTACTGAAAATGGCTTCTTTTACAAACACTCGAATTTACTTTTTTATCTCCTGATATTACACCACGGAGGCTTTGGCTTACCCTCGCCTTCTGTTTTGTTAAGTCAAATGTATCTTATATTGAACGAAATTAGATTGTTACAACCAGAAATGAAATGCCGTTGATACTATTGTCACAAGCGATTATGCTATGTTACAGCAAACATGGCAAAATAATCATGACTTACTTGATACATATCGTACATCAAATACCAAGTTAGAAATGTACAGACGAGACAAAGAAATTTCAATATCCACTCGTCATTTTATAATGATTTCTACAACATTATCTATTCGTTTTATTGTTTATTGCTATCTCAAACTTAATGTAAATAATTTCTTTGGACACTCAGTAGAGTTAATTTTTTCAAACATTTTAAAAGTTCAGCATGCAGTCCACGCGATATTGAAAGATCTAAAAACGACTTTTATTGTTTGCTATTGAATTAGCAAAATCCACTCGCATGTGTGAAATCATGAATCTTACGATCCTGCCTCAAAAGTTGAAAAAGGAACTTATATTCTGGAAATCTCTCGCACATTATTATTTAAAAAAAATTGCTTTGGGTTTAGGAATATTTTTTTTCCTGTTGTTGATATTTAGGAAGTTTAGTCTTAAATAATCGAAAAAATGTTTTTGAATAATTTTATACATCCAATGTTACTTATATTCTTGATGCACATAAAATCATCTATTATCCACTTTCAAATTTAATTTTCAGAAAATAAAATAATAAAGGAAGTGACTCAAGGTTAAAGATTTGTTTCGATAATAGGATGATAATCAAACACATATGCAATTTTTTAGTTCCGTGATATCTTTTAATGTGCTTTAAAATTAAGTAAATATATTTAACAACATAATTCCTTTTAAAATGTATGATGTAAGACTCTTTAGCCGAAACTTCATTTTATAAGAATCATTACTTATTTTTAAAACTTTAATTGCATGGAATAGTCAGTATTTTTTAATATCTTACTTCATCGTTTATCCTTAATAGTTCATTCATGAGTAAAATGAAGCTCATTTAATATAAAAAGCAAACTAAAACCATAAGGAAATTCTCTCGAAAAGAGATTAATCATATTTCCCGAAACGAAACTATAGCTAAGTTTAATTTGCTTCGAACTTCACTAGGTAATTTAACGTTTGGAAAAACTTAAATTTTAGCTTAAATTACAGCATGAACAATGAATGAATAACTTTCCGTGCTTGATTAATCTTCCGGTGAGGAAATTAATTCGATTATTTCATTACAATACTTTTCATCAAGAAATGCAAATTCTTTTGTGTTGCGTTTAAATGGGTGCTTTTTGTGTTATTATTATTTCATATTTGCCTAGTAACGTATTTTTACATTTACCCATGTTGAATACATTTTTTATTCTATATTTAAACATAGAAATACTTAAACTGAAATTTTATCATTAAAAATGTTTAACTTTTTAATCATACATATGAAATAAAAAATATCACTTTTAATACGATAATTCGTGCAAGGAAGGAATAAAGTCCTTTTTTTCTCTTTTCCAGTCGCTGAAATAGAATGCTTATTTTTTTATTCTAAATTGAGTTCATTTTGGATTGTCGATTCTTGTCTTTCGACATATTTACTTTATACTACTAATAACATTAAATATGTATGACTTTCTACACAGATGGCTTTTAGAAAGAGCTAACCAAATTTAGCACAAATGAGTTTAAATTTTCATATTTGATATTGAACTAATGTGATTGGATGAATTGAATTTTCACTGAAGGTCTTATTTCAAGTGAGATAGAAAACATAAAATAAGAGAAATAAATGAACACAATTAAAAGAACAGGTACAAGGTACAGGAATTATAACTTAAGATCATATACATGCGCATTACTATAGTTTAAAGTGCCTGGATAACCAAAATTCTCTTCTTTTTTTTGGAAAATCGTGCTTTTTGAGAAAAATATTTACGTTCGAATCACATACTGATTATATTTGAATATTTTTTCAATCTTATCTATATATAAACTGGCCATTTAAATAAAAAAAATCATGATTTCTCTTATTTTAATAAGATTTTCGAAAATCTGATATATTACAGTATTCTATTAATTACAATTTACACTTTTAAATATATTATCTATATTTTTAAACTTACTCTCAATTTTCCATGGTGAAATCCGATCTGAGATGGTGCTAAATGACATTTTCAGCACGACTGCAGATAGAAAAAGGCTCTAATAATTATTTATGAAATTTTTTAAATATAAAATAGCGTTTTTACAGGAAATAACACCTACATAGATAAACTTGGAAAGCCAAAACTTATTTAAATATAAAATTTGATCCAAGTCAATTCCGAGATACAAGAAATAAATTTCTATATACAAAAATTTCTCGCTTGAAGTTATATGTATTCAAACTAGACTATGCAGAAAAGAAATTTAAAATAAGTTAAATACAAATATATTTCTGAGGAATAAATAGTTCACCGTAGTTAAAACTAATCATCACGTAAAGATTGATGCACTAGAGAAAGGATTAAAATTATTTTCAAATTCAATTGATGGTGAAAAAAGATTGTTGGTCAGATTTTGTGCTATAAGTTTTATATAAATTTTTTGAAGAGGAACTATAATAAATACCTAAAGTACTTTTTGAAAGCACAATCAATTTATGAGCAATCAATTTATGAGCGTGTCATTTTGAAAAATGTCCAAAACATCCTGATTCTTTTCTATATGGTAGAGTTTCTCAAACTTTTAAACATTGCGACCCACACTTTAGATTTCAAATCCACAGCGAAGCACATAATCCTCGCCCCAATGATTTTCTTTGCTTTTTCCTAGAGTTTTATGGACATAAAATAGACAAATATATACATATATTATGAAATATAACAAATGCATATACAAATGATAATGAACCGGATCGAAGATCATTTGTAAGCAAACTCAATTGAAAGATCATAGTCAAAGGAACATCTTATTGGGTAAGCGTAGTCTGCGATGAGACATTTTCGGCACGAATCGCGGAATTGCAACGATGCATTTGAAGAAGATATAATTCCCAGATCGCATTTTTTTAAGTTCTGAGAATATGCATATTCATTTAAGTACTTGACACTCTTTTCTCGTGAGTGTAAACTTTTAAAAATGGATTCGGGACACACAGTTTGGAAAACCTTGATATATAGTAAACATATCTTTAATGTGTTTTTCTCCTTCATAAAAATCATTCCCATTATAAAATTTTCATATTTAAAATTATTACTTTATCAATTTATAACTTTTCCTTTAAGACAAATTTCTTTAATTCGGCATATTAACTCCAAAGGAATTGAGAATTACGTACTTCTATTTAATAACTATAAAAATTTGATTTCTTGAAACTCCTTGTCTATAACATACAAGATAATAAAAAATTACATACATAATATAAAAAACTCATTTTACTAATAAAGTAATATATATATACATATATATGTATATAGAGAGAGAGGGAGAGAGAGAATGTGATTTTTTCAAAATTTAAAATTATTTGAATTACATCTTTACGAAACCAGGTGGAACTTTTCAATTTCATCTTTATTCTATATTAATTCGAAGTGACACTTTTTTTGTTGAGTTTCTAGGTGTAGTGATGATAATATAGTACTGAAACGTTTCATAATATCTGCTTAAATTCAAAATTTAATATTTGATCAAATAGTCTAATACCATTATATCAATTTATCCAATATCAATTTTGATTCAATAACAATTCAGTGTAATACCATTATAGTAATTTAGCCAATACCAATTTAGATCCAATATCATATTCAATTTATGATCTTGTTGCGTTTTTATTTTCTTTTATACAAAGTTTGCAAACAGAAATTATTGAAATCAACAAACCAGTGGGAGTGCTCTTTCTCACACTTTCTCCAAGAAAAATATTGGCCTCCTAATAAAATTTCCACTTTGAATACGACTATTATATATTTTTATCTCATAGCCTTTTTGTATTACCGTATTCAAAGACAGATAGACTGACAGACATAATACCAGAAAGTGTAGTACGCACGGAGGTCTGGAACGCAGAAATTTCACAAAATCTCAAATACGAAAATTTTAACATTTACAACAAATTCAGTGTTTATACTTTGTATACCAGAAACTTAAAAAATGAAGTCGACATTTTGATAAATCTCCAAATTTCACAGCTTTCTTAGCTCAAAAAATATATTTTGTCATTATATTTTTCAAAAACTCTTTGAACCAAATTGATGAGATTTGTTAATATATGATTATATCACGTTTAAAGATTGTTATCAGAGAAATTATATCTATCCGCCTGTCCAAGAACAAGTGAACACAATAAATGCAAAATATAAATAGATCGATTAATAAAATTTGTGATTAATGTTTATTATCTAAAATATAAACTCCTATTAGTTTTTAGTGAAATCCTTAACGGGGCTTGACCATCTGATGGTCAGTAGTACCACAGGCATGCAAAATTAATATCTCTTAAACGTAATGACTTAATGAAATTGTTTTTCAACTATAAGTCAGCATTGCATAAGATGTTTCTGCATAAAATCTGTTTTGTTTCAATCAGTCGGAAAAATATGCATCAAAATACATATTTACATTTCTGGTACTTGTGTAATAACAGCATGCCAACGATTAATCACCAAAAACAGCCTTCTAATCGGCTCTTTCATAATTATTTTCCAGTAGCATTCGATTAATATGCAAATCCTGGCACAGGGGTAGCGCGGCTTCCCCATGATATGTGGGTCCTGGGTTCGAGTCGCGGTTTGGGCATGGTTGTTCTTCATCTGTTCTATTTGTGAGATGTGTGAATGTGCCCACCCTGTAAAAAGGGGTTGTAAAAGCGAATGTGATGCTTCAGTAGCTAAGACGTACTCTTGTCCCTAGTTGGCGCTCCTAAAAAACAAGAGACGCTACCTTGGCTTAAAATAGCTGACTTCATCAGCCAGCTTGTCCATGGCAAGTGCCATTATAAACAACAACAAATTCTAAACTAATACTCAGAAGCATACAATTCTCATCTGCGAAAATAAAAATCTGCGCACTTTTAGCATTCATGGCCTCACCCAAAGTTAAGAACTGTAGGGTGGGAAGAAGTGAGTAACATCTTTGATTGGGAATATGTGAGGGAGATGTTTTCAAAGAGAACTCTCCCACAGGTTGAGTGACTCATTTAAATATATAATAGAGATAGATTGCCAGATAGCCAAGTCATTGATGGATTTTGTTCAATATTTTATACTCATGCATATTTATGTTACTAAAACTAGTTCTTATCCCAACTACAAAACTATCCTAAATTATAATCAATTGTTCATAGGTACGATGATAAACATGCATCACTTATCATACTTTTTCAATAAATTCTTAAAATTGAATTTTGTAATAAAAAAACCTTTTTATTCATTTTTATTTTTCGAACTTGTGCATTTTTGAATCTTTTAACTCTAGGACAGACAGCTTGACATATTTGAAGAACTGCTTGATTGGATTCAAAGAAATCTAAAACTGTCGGATTCATCAAAATTTCGAAATTAAAGTTTTAGACTTTTACGAAACTATATTTTCAACATCTTGTGAGAAAAAAAAAATTAACAATCTTTATGAAAGAATATTGTTAAGACATCTCATTAAAATATCTAGTTTTTAATTTTGTGTAACCATGCATAAATAATTTAGTGTTGGTATTAGTTTTATGTTAACCCTTAACTGGGGAGGTGCGGTCTACGAGACCGCATATTATTTACACTCAAATTAAATTTTCTAATGAATGTATTAGTATGAAAAACCGATAATATATTTTTCAGAAATATTTCTTGATATATAGATATGTTTTAGAAAATTTTCAAAATATATTATCATTGAAAAAAGTAAATGCGTTGGAACATTATTTTATTCTCAAATTACATGTTACAATAAATAATATTCTTGAAAATACATATTAGTTTTTACTTTTTAAATGATATTTATTTTTACAGTATATACAGTATTACAGCATAATCACTAGAAAAATTAATTATTTTTAAACATACATATCAGAATCAGTTGAATGCGAACTTTCATCGAAAAACTCTTCTGTACAATTATCCTTATCACTAAAATCACTTACTGCTTCATTTAAAAGTGTCTGGAGCATTGCTTCATAATAGGATCAGTAAATTGGGCGATATTTTGGGACCCACGTTTTAGCGCCATCTGCTAAACCTTGTTTATTACTGGGACACTAACAGGGAGGTGCGGTCTTAGAGACCGCGCTCGAAGAAATAACTGAATTATTTTTAAAAGCATCTGCTGAAATCGGTTGAAAACTTGCACGTGTATTGAAGGTCCCGAAACAGGAAGCTACAGGGTCAATTCAGTCAATTGAGCGAAAAATAGAATAGGGTTGACCGAAAATCCATCGCTTGAGGCCTCACAGACCGCTCGTCCCCAGTTAAGGGTTAAAGTACATTTTACAAGTTATGTGAAAAATACCGAACAGAATTAATTAATTAATGTATATTCTTATGTATTTTGGCTCACTTTTCTTTTATAATACACCCAGAATTTAATTATGTGTAATATCTTATTCGTTACATGATTGCATTTATTTATCCTTAAAATTTTCGAGAAAAGAATCCTTTAAATTTTAATTAATTATATTACTTTTAGAATGTTGAAATCATTAAAAATCTATGTAATGAAATGAAAGTAATATATCTGGAAATAAAACCTCTACATCAAAATATCAATATAAAAGGCATATCGTAAATATCAAAGGCATTACGAGCTTTTTTTAAAAAATAATGCTCTATAATTGTTCCGAACAAATAAGAATGATTAAAAAAAGGAAACTTAATCCCACTCGAATCCACACAATGCAAAACAATTGAAATTTGTAGAACAATACTCCTTTCAGTTTCCTGAAGTACTTCAAGAATTCCTTTGAGTTCAAATTATGCAGAAAACGGGAAAAGTGAAAACAACGCTTAACAAATATCGCGTAGTCAGCTGAAGTTTAAACAATAACGATAAACATAAAAGTACTTCTTTAAACTCAAGTTCACTTCGAGTACTACATTTTTTTTTTTTTTTTTTTTTTTTTTTTTCCCGAAACTGTTTAAACGGTCCTAAACCAAGAAACAAAGCATTTTCAGAAGTTAGAGCGGCGGTCTTGGTTCCCATGGTTACGAACTCGATATCAGCGCTGCTCGTGGCATTCCTGGAGTTAGCATGGGGTTGGAATATTTGTTGGACCCGCCAGAGTGGACTTAAGCGTGGAAGGTGCATGACGGTTTATTTCGCTCTTTCTGGTAGTTTAGTGACTGTTAGTCAAGTAAAGTTTCTTCAACTTGCTTCTATGCGCTGAATTTGAACAGTTCGTTTGCGTAGAGACATTTATTTTATTTTTCAAGGAAGGACATTTTTTTTCATAGTCGTATTTTATTTTAGTATCAACAGGTTGTTGAATCTTGCCCGTTTTTTTTATTATTTATTAGCAGTTTTTATAATCTATGAATTTATCATTGGCGTATTATAGATTAGGGAAAATTTGTCTAGTACAAACTTTTTACGTAATTCTATTTTGTTTGCCGAAAATAATTTAAAATATGATTTGAAAACGTTGAAATATTTCATTTATGATCGCATTTTTCTTGAATTGACAGTATTTAAGTCTATGAAATATTTGTTTGTAGAACGGTTAGTCCACTGTGGATGCGCTTATTCGAATATGCATCGTTTAAATAATTATTAGATACTGTTTTTAAGACTAAACATATCTTTTTGCAGAAAAAATAAGAATCGTATCCTTAAAAGTTTGGTGAGAAACATTTTAGAACTAGTAAACATCTAAAAGTTTTAAAAATTTGAAAACATAAAAACTATATAAATAATTGCATAAAACTTATAACATTATTTTTGAAAAGTCTCTTCAAATATTTAAGAAATTATATGATAAAAAAATCGACATTTGTTTAAAAGTAAGCAAATATTATCATTTGATAAAAAAAATTAAATGGAACTAAATTGCCACTTTCAAAACATATTTTGATTGAATCGCAAATTTATTACCTTGAATATCGGAGAATAAACCAACAAAAATTAACCATGATTGACTGTGACAACAATAGCACTACATTTTTTGGAACTGATTGCAATTCGACTTTTCTGTATGCTGGATTGGGCAACTCGACGTACAATGAGACTCAAATTGACACTGGCCCAGAATATTTGGACCCTTCGTACTATTCCATAAACTATAGAATAGTGGGAACTGTTTTCCAAGGAATAGTCTTCATTGTTGGTGTATTGGGAAACATAATGGTTGTGATTGTGGTTTGGCAAACCAGAAGTATGCATACACCAACCAATTGCTATCTGGTCAGCTTGTCGATTGCTGATTTTATGGTTCTGATAGCATCGGTCCCAAATGAAATTTTGGCCTACTACTTATTGGGTAAGTTTGCAATTTTCTTCTTTTTTGCATTTTTCTCCAGTTTTTTTTTTTTTTTTTTTAGTATAAATGACAAGATTAATAGAACGCATTGCACTCACTGCCTTGCATAGTTACCAATATTATGTCAATTTCATCTATTAATAAAATGTATTGTTAACATTGATTTCGTACAATATTTTTATGTATTTGTAAATCCTCTTATCTGGAATTGTATAGGTTTCTAGGCTCAATAATTTCGTATACTTTTGTAGTACAATATGGCGGGATAAGTTAATATAAGGTTGCATATAAATTAGAGTACGAGTTTTTGTAAAAAAGTGTTTGGGTTTTTTATAATCTAATTCAAATTTGAATTTAAATTTTCGTTTGTTTGATTAAACTTGAAGTTGAATTATATGAAAGCATTTTATCTCTTTAAGTTATAATTTTATAAAATCATTAATCATATAAACGTTTATGCTATTTATTTTAATTATGCTGCCTATTTTAATTTTGCTGCATCCATTATAAATATCAGATGATACCTTGTTTCTGAATGCATTTTGAATTTGAATTTTAAGAATTGTTTTGAAGTATTTCATACTTGTATTGTTTTTATGTTTTCTAAGTAAATTTAAATAGTTATAAATTTTGAAATATATGTATGATTTATATTTGTTGCCTGGCAATTGAGACTTTTAAAAAGAAGATTAAAGAAATACTACATAAGAATTTCAAATCTCGCTTTTAAATAGAAAAAAAAGAAACATAAATTTATGGTCTCGCATCTACAAGTCTTGAAATATTATATAAAGCAAATTAAATATCAAAATATTACCTGAAAAATAATATTTTACACTCTGAACATTGTCTATCTTTTCAATCTCTTAAATATATTTAAACAAAGCCACATCTAAATATCGCTTTCAAAAATTTTTTTTGATTAGATGAAATTGATTAGATAAAATACACCAGATTTTAAAATTATTTAAAAATAATTGTTACAATTTAAAAATTAATTTTTGAGCTATTTAAATTTTTCTGTGACGGAATTTAACTTTTCAATGATAAATATTTTGATTGTACATATATCTATCTTTTTATATACATTCTCTTTTAAAAATTTATTACTTTCAGTTGTGAATCAGTTAACCTCCTAACATTCTTTTGCGTTTGTACATAATTTTAACTCGTGTAACTAACCTAATTAATAACTTAATTTCAGCCGAGTCACGTCAAAAAGTTTTATTTTAAATAATATTATAATTTTTGAGGTATTTTGTTAAATTACAGAAGTTTTGATTTGAAAGAAAAAATGTTGATTTGATTTTTAAAAAAAGGAGATAAAAATACTTTTTAAATTATAATTTTCTACACTTGATTACTCCGATTAATTAGATGTAGTTTGAAAGCCAACTAAATCTTTTAATGCGCTTAATATAATCTGTTAAAATATAAAAAAAATAAATTTTTGATTAGCAAAATTATTTATTGAACCAAGATTGTCAAAATACTATAGTGTTAAAGAGTATATTTTCCGGAAAAGTTAATTATATAGAGCAGAATGTTTTACGATATACAAATGATATTAAATTTAAATAAATAATTCATGGTAATCGTAAAAAAACTGGCTTTTTGAGATTTTGATAAATTACCCATTTTCGATTTGTCTGGCCTCGTGTTTCACAAAACCATTTCTTGAAATTATTGCTGTCTGCCAAAAAAAACATGATCCTTCAACTACTCAGTCTAGATAAACAAAATCATTTGCTTATGATGTGTTTTTGAACTTTTTAAAAATGATTCGATATGTGTCCATTGAAAATTCGAGATCAATTCACTTGCAAAAGTGAAGTTTCCCATATTGCTTATAAACAACAGCTGTGCGAGACCATATTAATCAAAGAAACCGACTTCTGTTTGTGGACATATTGTGTCTAAATATGCTTAGAAAAAAAACATTTAGCAGAAATTTTGTTGCTTAAAATTGTTAGTTTGTATGTTTTATATTATGCATGTGAATATTGGCCAATTAAAATATATAGAAGGTTTAAGAAATCAATTTTTGAATTTAAATAAAAAAATAAGGTCGGTAAATTTAAGTAAAATAGTTAAAAATGTATTCGACATTGTGTTTCAATCTAACGTCATCCAAACAATATTTTTAATATCGTCACAACGCACCTAAGTGTAAATGCAGCACATAAAATAAGTAGTAGTATTGCTATAAAATATATTTAAAATATTTATTAAAATTTAGAAAAAAATGTAAAAATTGTTATCAATTAAAATAATTTTTTAAAAATCTTAAAAGATATAAAAATAATTTTCTAGAAATATCTTTACTAAGTATTAAGGAAAAACTATCATGTTTCAGTACATTTTCAAATAAAAATCTAACTAAAATGTTGTAAAACTAAAATATATGCTCAGAACCTATTGCCGGAATGTAATTACTCGTTAGATTAGGTAATTCTAGGTTTAACTGTCATCTATGAAGAGTAATTTGAAAACTTTCTGCATCGAGTACAATCATATTTGTAATTTGAAGATAATGTCAAACTTCTAAATAGATTCATACTTATAAAATCCTATTATTTATGAACAATATTTTTTTACGAATTCAAAGGAGTAAAGTATATATAACCTTTGTTCAGAATGAAGTAATGAAAATTAAATTTGAAGTTAATATAATTTATTTTGCCGTTATGCTTTCTCCTTGCTGTTGTTAAGAATTAGATAAATGATAGAGACAAGTTGTTAATTTCAAATTTAATTTTCATCAACCCTTTTCTTATATTGACCATATAGAGACATTTTTAAATATATTAAACAATATATTCTGAAAAAAATGCTTAATGAATTTTGGTGAGGTAGAAAAATATCTACTGGCATATTTTATGGGCTCTTGTTTATTCAACAAACAAATTTCTTGAGCTAACATTTTTTCATCTTTCTAGTCATTACATTGTTTTGTAACATAATTTTTTGGAATTACGAAAAGTTTCTAGAGATTGGGAGGAAAAAAAATTGGATATGTCAAAATAACATCATTTAGTAGTTGAATATAATTTAACTATGTCATCGGTCGAAGACTTATTTTTTAAAAACGTTTTTAACATCAACTTTCTTATTTATAAATTAATTCGTCCGATGCTTTACATTAGAAAAGAGTCTAACACATTAGGTAACTGTTAACATCATTTTATTTCACTGAAAATATTGGCAATAAAAACACAGCTAAGACGTACACAAAGGTCAGAACTTGCTGAAAGTTGCAGTATAACCAGACATAAACACAATATATAGAAAATAGTAACAACAATCCGAGACACAAGTACGATGCTTACTCTTCGATCAACATTCGGAAAAATAAAGAATTGATAAACATGGGAGATTCCATCTTTTATATTACCCTGAATAGGCATGGAATAATCTGGGAAACTCCACAAATTCTCGGTTCTAATAAATATAGTCAAAATATTTGCAATTTACAGCCGTCACCGAATAAATCAACAAATGTTTGTAAAGTTTGTTACTAAGGTCTGGATTCATTTTTACATCGAGTCAACTTCCATTAAGAATATCCCTGTAAATATCTCTTTCCAGCGATGAAGTCAGCATTGCAAGAAAATGTTAGGTTCGTAATACTCCGTTAAGATTAAGTCTTTGAATTAAGCATAAAAAGATTGTTTCAAATCTGTTCCTTTCTTATTCGGATTGTTAGGCAGATTCATTATGTAGTAACATTTTTGGACGTCCAATTTAACATAATAAAACTTATTTGTTTTTACATTTTAATTTTTTTTTAACAATGTATTTGATGTAATATGTGTGCATGTGAAAGTGCATGTCAGAAGTGTCACTTGCAAATTGAATGAATTTTTATAGTTTATCTTAGCACCGAACTGTATTTTAGTATCAAGCATAAAGAAGTAGTATTAGCTATGAACCGGTCGAAGAAAATTATGAAATGCATTCTCGATTTTCATCATAATACTACAAAAATGTATCTGAAATGTGAGATTTTAGGGAATTATAAATGCAAATTCAGGAAAGAAACTTTTTTTATAAAACTGTTTCAAACCTTTAAAGAATATAAGATATTTATGATTTTAGGTTGGAATGATAAGTATCTCACATATCGAAATCGGGTGATCCGTCGTTAAAAAGTTATCATTCTTTAAAAAGGCAATTTCATTAAAAAACTGATTTTTTGGAAAAAAATATTGAATATTTTTAAATTTAACATTCTGCCTTTTTATTTTTATCTTTTTCCTCATAATCAGTTTTTAATAAAATGTTTTGGATTTTCCCTTGTTTTTTCTTTGAGAAGTGAATTTTATCTATGAATAACGTTTTTCAAGTTTCTAAATTTTAGCAAAATATTACAAATACATAAATACATTAATTAGATTTTAATTTATATAAATTTTTTATGAAACTGTGGTCTTTGAAAAAAGAACAGATAATCTGCTCCTTAAAATAACTTTTTTGTCTTGTTTTTATTGTTGTTTTTTGCCTTCATATTACTAAAAATAAATTGGAAATGTCATTTTGCAGTAGAGTTTAAATATTTAAAGGAGGAATTAGATAGAAATGAGCTTGTATTTTAATTAATGGACTTGGTAATATAATTCTTAGCCATTTACAAAATTTAGACGAACTAATTTCATAAATTCTCAAATTAGATGTTTATTTTATGGATAATTTTAGTGAAAAAAAATCCTAATTATTACACTTTACAGAGCATTCTTAGTTTCTATCTGATTACATATGTTTGTTTCATACTTGTTTATTCCAAAAAATAAATTAAACATTTTAAAACACATTTCAAAAACATTATCTTGATCGTAATAACCTACCTTTATAAGGATATTTTAAGATTGCAGTAAGATATATTAAATATGCAAAACTTAACAAAAGAAACTATTTGGAAGATTAAATTGATACTGAGATATTGAAGAAGTAATGAAAATTGATGAATGAAGATGTATTGATACAGAAAAGGCTTCAATCAATCTCTTTAAAACTTTTAGTAGATTGAGTTTTATTTCTTTATTTTTTTTAGTTTGAGTCACAGCAAAATTTATTTACAGAAAATGATAGCGTGGGAAAAATTTAACTCGAAATAACCGCGTCAACAATTAATTGAAATTTAAGGAGTTCTGTTTTAATTCACGCTCTGTTTCATATTCTTCTCATTCAGATCATTTCAAAAAATCCTATTAAATTACATTCTTTGATAAAAAACAAACAGTCATAAGGGAAGTAAGTGTCAAATGTAACATAGCGGTTGATTGATTGGTTCCTAAAACAAATATTTTGAATGATCTAGCGATAATTCTTAAAGTTCTTTGGACAGGAAAGAATTTTCAGAATTTACAGATCATTCTATTTTGAAAGGTCTTTCAGAACTTATTTTCTGAGAATATTTATCATCTCTACGAGAAAAGATTTCCAGGTATGGAAATACAAATCAATAAATTATATAATTTTAAAAGTTTAGAAGAAATTTATAATGGATTTTAAAAAAGCAGTTTGAAGTTTTTAGCCAGTGGCTGTGGTCTCCTCAAAATTTTCTCGCGTACTCTCTAATAAAGGTGATATCTCCGAGAATTCCTTTCATGGCATCGGCATACAACAGTTAGGAAATATTCACTTTTGACGTGGACTTAGCATTTTTACTAAATCTGTCGATTATTGTTTTTCGTTTGCAAGTTTTTTGACGATTAATTCCTGGCATGCGGTTAATATTATTTGAAAATTGAATTTGTGTTTTATACGCATGTTTTCACAATCGATTGAATTAAGGATACGACTCAAAACTTCACTTTTAGTTGCAAAATCGCATAACAAATTTGATATTTTTTGTCATAGATTTAAAATTTTGAATTATTGTGTTTACATGTTTCAAAAAGTATAGATTGACAGAGGGTGAAGCCATTGTTGAATTTAGCTTAATATCTGAAAGGTATCTACACCAAAGATGTTGAATCTGATTACAGAATTTTTATTTCTAGATCTCTTCATTTTGTAATTCTCGTGGTAGCTTATATTCAAACACTTGGGCAGACGAACTTACTTTGAACAGATTTTTCAATTTTGTATTAAGATTGTATGCTAAATTTCTATCGTCTAGTTCAAAGTGTTTTTGAGTTATCTTTGTCACAGACAGTCAGACAGAAATTTTGCAAAAATGTCTTTTTCGGGTGGTCTAAAACATGGAAATTCGTCAAATTCTCGAATCCGAATATTTTGACGATTCCAAAATTTTCTCTATATTGCGTATACGGAAAAGTAAAAATGCGTTATTATTGAGAAGAATGTTGGAGGACTTTCTTGCAACTGTTCCATATAAACTTTACTTTATGATATTAAATAACGAATTTTCGATCTTTTTCATTGTAAATGATGAGAAACTAAAAATATTATGCCTTTGCCTAAGTGCTTGCTAATCAGGAAGATATTCAGAAAAAAATCGAAACCGAAGATTTAGAATCTACGCCGAATGATTGAATGTCTCTATGACAAAAGGTTTTATCTGAGATTTAATATGTTAAAAAATGCATCTTTTTATCGTAAAAATCGACGTGGACATTACCATGGCCTTCATGCAAAGTTTCTTCCACCTTTTTTTTGTCACTTTATTGTCACGCATTACGTTTGTCATATAATCTTTACACATATTTTCGTAATTTTTTCCCTCGCATAGGGAGAAAAAGTTTTCTAACAATTGTCTTCAATTATTCTAATATAGTCGCTGACAAAATTATCTGATCTTCAAGTAAATTATACAATTTGGAATGCTGTCATAAATTCTCAACGTGTTGCAAGTGCATGGTACTCTTCTTACATATGACATCAGAATACGTTTCACACATGCTAACTATATTTCTGCATATGAAAATCACAGGAAATTATTGAAATTTACATAAACATGCTATCTCATGTCATGAAATGACTTAGATTTTCAGGGATGTTCAATTGTTCAGGGATGAAATTTGGACAGAATTTTACATTGGCCGTAAAATACATTTAAGGCAAATCTTTATCTGAGAGGCATGGCATAGTACTATTTAGCATGAAATTTACTATCGCACCATATCATGTCAATGGGGTAGTAGTATTTCATTACAATCCATTTTCAATCGCTCATTCATTTAGCTTGATCATTCAAGATTACTCCACACAATCCTTATTCAAACTTCCTCACTGAACACCTTGTTAGAGCATACCGCGAATGTTTCCTTTCGTGAGCATTCTTCTAAAATACATCATACTCTCAAACTGTGAAATCATTGTCAGAATGCACCGCAAGTGTCCAGCTAGATGCATGCTGTGAACACCTGGTGAGGGTAGACCAAGAGTCTTGCATGATATGTACCAAGCTAAAATACAAAGCAAGCCTATCTCCAAACATTGCTAGAATCGTTAGAGTACACTGCAACTCCCATACATTTGTCTATGGTGAATGTCTTGGTAAAGTAAATCATAAGTCTCCATACGCAAAGCGAATTTCTTGTTATTGTATATCGAAAGACCCTACCTCCCATGAACGACAAAGTCTGCCTTCAGTGAGCTTCAAATCCAAATATTGTGATAAAATTGGTGTGAAGAATATTAGCAGAAATTGTGTAACTATCTAGTCTGCACAGTACTATTCCATTGTTTTTCATATTGACTATGGAATTTGAGCATATTATTTCATAGGAGTAGATCAGAGTGGTTGCGAACTCCCATCTCTGAATCCTAATTGCCATTTCATATTCCAATAATTTAATTAATACTTGTTAAGTGTAAGAGTGTCTTCAAAAGTTGTATTCGAAACAATTCCCTTGAAATAGCTATGAGATCAGGAATGATTTCTATAAGGCCGATATCAATAAATGACTTTGAAGTCTAATGGATGTTTTAGTCAAATAAGCAATTATACAGAAATATGCTATCCTTTTGCATTATCCATTTTCATTTTTAACACTCTTAATTTACAATTTTTTAGGCTGTTTCAGTATTTTCTACTTAACCTAGGAATATAAAAAAATAGTCGGTTTTTAATACTACATTTGTGTATAATTTTCAATTAAGAATTCATTTCAAAATTCTTCTATTCGCTTTACACATATAATTCTAATTACTTATTTTAATTTTTAGAGAATGAAATCTTGAAATCATTAACATATATTTTTGAATAATTATTTTGAAATAAATGGAAATATGAATAAGTAACTCCAATTTTCAATTCTGCAATTCCATTCTTATAATTATTCAAGGGATTTCTCAGCTAGAATGATTCATTTCAATTAATAATCCTTATACGAATTCAAACAAATGATACCATGCATTATCGAATTTTTTTTGAGGTTTAATTGGAATATTTTAAATAGTGTTTTGAATTTTATGTTTAACTGGATAACACTTACTTAGCATGAAATGCATTAATAATGTTACCATTAATAATGTTATTTGTACACTGATTCTAGAAGCATTTTTTACTGAGATATTAAGAAGATTTTGACATAGTTGAATGAAATAAATATTTACTTGAGTTTTTAAAATGTGTTTCTTTTTTTAGATTGTTTTAAGAATAAGCAGGTTTTGATATTTTTCTTTTCATGTGTGTTAATTTCCATTTGTGATTAAATTATAAAGTGTAATTCTTTCGTGATTTCAACAGATTTAAATTAAGGGGTTATTTTGTTTCCAAAATTAATTGAAAAAATATATTTTACTATTAAGTTTTAAAATCTTTTACATTTTAAAATCTTTCTTGATGGTCATTTGTAAAAACATTTTTAAATTATTTTACTTCTTGTTTGTAGAAATATAATTATGCAATCAATTTTTCAAATTTTTACTGATATATTAGAATTTTGCCTTGTATATTTGAAATAAAATATTTTAATATTCTTCTATGGCAGCAAATTATTTTAATGTTTCGAAATTCTTATCAATTGAATAAAATAATTAAATTTTGTTTCTATCCAAGTGGTGCCACTTAGAAAATATTTTTTAAATGAATTTTTGTTTCTGTACTCTTTAAGAGGATAGATTATAAATTAAAACATAAACATTTCTTTTTTTGTACACTAAATAATTTCAATAAAATTTTATCATATGTAATTTTGAAGGAAAAAAAAACATTTAATTTTTTGCTCAGCATTTATTTTAATGTTTTCAATCATCCACTGCAATTTTTTAAAAAATATTTCAACAAAAGTTGTCTAATCCTAGAAGAAGTCGTATATAGATTATAGTTAAGAGTTAAAAATGATATAAAAGGTATTTTTTAATTAAAATTATTGTTTGAAAAAACTCATAATTGCTTTAATGACTTCTGTATTAATATTTTTTTAATTCAAGGAAGTAAATCGATTTTGTAGTTATTGAATTATTTTAAACTAATACAAATATTAGAGGAAGTGAAAATACATACTATATCATTGTACAATGTAGGGTGAATAATAATTTCAATAATATTTTCTTTATATCAGCCAGCTTTACGTTATATGAACGAAAACATTGGTGCTTTATTATACTAAATGAGCTGTCCATCATTCTCCTCTATTCTGAACTACTTGCAGCTATAATGATTCACATGAAATGTGCGAAGCCCATTCTTGAAGACATAATGATGAGAAAATATTCAGTTGAAAAATTATGTATTCAAATTTATTTATAAGATAGTATCCATGATAATTATTTTCCACATGATATAGAAAACTAGTTTTCAAAATAGCCATTACTCAAAATGTCATTAAATTCGCGAAAGGCTTTGTAAGCCACATTTTTTTTCAGAGATGATTTCACTTAGTCTGCTCTCTACATATTTGTAGAACATCAGAAATACTTTCATTAGGTAATTATAACTAAAAACAAATTGAGAAAAGACAGTAAAATCGAGAGAAATAGATTATTTCTTGTTTTTACATAAACAGAAAAATAACCTATTTTTACAGACGTTGTTTTGGAAGTTTTTGTTCAAGTAGTGCCGGGTTGAGATTTAAACAATTGGACCAGTGCCAGTATTCACAGTAATTTTTCTTCAGATATACATAATGGTGGCCATATTCGGAAGTGAAGCAAGTGTTTGCTCGAATGCTGCCATTAGGTACTTAATCATTGGAAGTTTTCATTTCGAGGACGGTTAATTATCTCAAAAAGGAACGGGTAACTTCCATTCGTTGTTTGTAGTAATAATATCTGTATCATGTCTACCTCGGTGTTTCATAATGTCTTCATTTGTACGTATTTTAATTATTTGAACCAATTAAATTATTTTCTATATTAAATATTTCTATCATTTTATCAAGGCATTCGCAAATCTAATGCCCTTCAGATAAATTATTTAACAACCAGCAGCGTTGAATAGAAGAGCTGTAATTATGGACATATTATGTATTATTATGTATTTTTTGCATTTACATCCGCTTCAAAGATCTGGATGAAAATATACATATATTTAATGATATCTCTTAATCTAATTTAAATCCTAATTAATTTCATAATTTTTATCGTAATGTAGTCCATATTAACATCACTCTAAAGCGTTCTTACTTCCTGATCCAGTTCCAATTTTTTATTTCATTAATTCAACACGCGTTCTGTTAGACTGTTGAATTCAGAAAGAACTCACGCTCCGAGTGAAAGTATAAAAATCCTTAATGCTTACAACATACTTTTAAAGATACCTAAATTTTACTTTCCTACGTCTACACGTCTAAAAAAAATGCCATTACAATCTCATTGTAAAATCATTGTGAGAAAATATTTTGGTCTCTTTTCCTCTTTTGCACTGGCATCGCAATGTAAACGGACGTCAGTTTTATCATTGCTTGTACATAAAATGCCTCCCGGTGTGAAATAAATCGAAGCTTAAAAATTTCTTCTATTCGGCCACTCAACTGATAAATGTATGTTTTATACACAGATTTGTAATATGGCATACATGATTTACAATAGGCATCATATAAATTACAAAGGTATTGTTAATTTATGAAATAAGTAATTGCATTATTCAAAGTATCAGGACCATGTCAGAAACACTTCCAGAATCTTATCATTCCAATTTGAAGCATATATCTCTAAAGGTTTGAAAATTTCCTATTGTACAATGATTGAAATAGGCACTTTATTTATGTTTCAATTTAACGCTGAAATATGTTTTTATATACATTGTTTTATGTAAGTTTATATAAATTTTAATTATTTCTTTTTTTCTTGTACAACAAATAAAGATTCATGTAATTTTACTTTCAAAAATCAGTTATGTATAAAAATTATGCCTATAGAAGTATTTCTTTTCAGTGCGGTTGATATAACTAATGAATTTATAAATTTGCTTATTGGTTGATGCAATTAAAATATTAGGGTTTTTTTTCTCCGTCCCACAGGAATTTCGAGAAAATATTCTCAAAAAATTCCTGGATATTAAAATGTTGTTTTCTGTTTTGGAATTATCATTTAATAAAATGTATACTCTTTATTGAAGAAAGATCCCTAGACTATTCATTTGATAATTTAAAACATATGAATTTATTTTAACTTCTTCTACTACTTAGTGTTTAATTTATTATTCATCGTTATGAAAATTTTGGAATTCTGAAATTACTTATTACTCGAGATCACCGCCAGGTGTCACCACGCGTTCAAAACTAAAAATTGACTTGAACTATTCAGTTAATGTATATAGTTCGATAACTTATAAGCGAAATATATTTAAAAATTCTAGCACATGAGAAATTATATTAAAAGACGATTCCGAAATTAAATATTTATGCAAAGAAATAAGCCAAATTAAAAAAAAAAAGTATAGAAGGAAAATATGTAATGGAATTCAATAAACGTGGCTGTCAAAATCGGTCGTTCTGAATGAAAAACTAAGAATTCCTAACAGCTAGATTAATCTATGCCCTAATTTGGAACGTAGTATAATAAATAATTTGTTTTGTTGCATTATCATTGCAGATACTCATTTTTTATATTTCAAATTTTTGCTGTTACCTATAGTTTATGTATTTTCTGTAATCGGTTCAAGTTCACATTTTCTACCATGTTACTGGTATCAGACAACCAATAACGAGGTAAAAAATGTGACCTTGAGCTGCCTACATAAAATAGACATACTATAATTGAATGAACACTAATTGAATTTTAGAAAATATTTATTTTTCAATATTTCCTATCAATTTAAACAAAACTCTGCATTCTCCATTCCTAACCATTTTTTAATCATTTAATTAATAGAAATTCCCTGTATGTTAAAGCAACTGTTTATCGCGCAGGAAAATTTAGATTTTAATTAGAGAAATGCCGACATCAGTAGGCACAGCAAAAAAGAAAAAAAAATCAGTTTTCTGTGAAACCTGATTGCTTCTAAACTAATATACCATATATGAAATCTGATTTCAAAATGCTGATGTCGCGGAAAAGGGAATGCTGCTCATTTCATTATCTGAGAGCATGGGGGTGTCTCATTTCAGTACAAACTCATTTCATTCTTCGTTCACTTTTAAGTATTCATCTCCATTTGGTTCTGTTGTCTTTCGACTTCATTAACACTGAGCTGATAAGGTAACAATATTTCCGTTCTTTCAATTTCCCGCGAATTTGATTATTGAGCCTTTTTGGAATTTTTGTAAAGCAACTAATCGTAATTGCTTCTTTAGAATGATATTAAAATCCTTTTTTGCTCAGCTATTGTTTTAAATTATTGTATTTAAAGAAAAATAAGCATAGTTTTAAAAAGATTTGCTTCAAATGTATTTCAAATTTCTGATTTATTAAATCAACATTATGAATTGATATATGGTTAGATAAATTACATGTTCGTGAATTAAATAAGTAGTTTAACTATAAATTCGTTTTATAAATTTCATTTTTTAAACTGATTTTTGAATATTTTGTTCATTTTTGCATAAAATGGTAAGAATCGAATACGGTGCAAGCTTTAATCAACTTTTTACCCATTAAATTTGTACATAATTTTTTCAAATTTTCTTACTATATTCTTTATTATGCTTTTTATAGTTTTTTTTCTTTCTAGTTTCCTGTATTCTCTATTATTTATTTATTAACATAGAATCTGGAATTTGATTTATTTCATTTTTCCTTGAAATAAATCAATGTTAATTATAGCGTGGAAAATCATTTTAATGAACTTCAGAATTTCCGAATTCATTTCATTATTACTATTTTCCATCATTGACTATCTGTTCAACTCTGCAAATTTTTTATCTTATGGAGACAATATTTTTTTTTTTTTACGCATGGAGAATTTACTATAAAATTCGGTTTTTGAAAACTGTTTCGATAAACGACTGTGTAAAGGATAGTAACCATTGGTGAAATATCCAAAGAACTCTCATTTGCATAAAAATTGGAGAACAATGGTTGCAGCTGAGAAGATAGGTCTAACTGTGTTGCCAATTTTTTTAAATTTAGAAGAGAAATTTAATAAAAAATCCTATTTTGTTAATTTTGCAAATAATTTATATGCTTTTAAAAAATGCACAAAACATGTTTTAAATCCTTTTTTTACACAGTGTATTAATATCTTTAACTTTTTACACTTACGTTAAAAAATTATCCAATTTTTCATCATGTAAATTTAAGAAAAATATATTTGAAAATTAATTAGAACTAGGACTTCCCATTAGCGAATTTTGAAGTAGTCATTTTGTATCAATATGATTAAAATATTGTTATTCATCTTTCAATAACTTGTTTAGTTAACAAAATACTTTTGGGAAATTTATGAAGCGTATCAGACATATTGTGTATTTTTTTAATAAAACTCTTCCGAAAATATAGCGAATGTATATTTAAGGTAGAAGATCCGTCGATCGACCTGCATCAAAAATATGAAATACAATATTTAGTGAATTTGAGGGGAGGGTGCCGATTATGTGCCTTTTATGATCACCAGATCTGTCTCTTTGAATTTCTTCCATGCTGTAATCTAAAGGAATTGGCACATAATAGGCACATTTATGAACTCAAAGTTTTTCAGTAGGTGAAATAATTGTTAACCTGTGTACTGTTTTTACTTTTTTCCAAACTACGATGTTATATCAAATGTAGTTTGAAATTGAAAGGCTCATGTTTGCATGTATCGAAATACATGGGGATCAATATGATTATTAGCGATCGATTTAATTATCTCAAATATAAGAAACGCTTTTTTGTATATGAATTCGATATATTGTTTTAGTTTGTATTTTTTTTGAAACTTTACTTCTTGGAGGAATTGGGACACTCAAAGAAAGAAATTCTCATTCTTCACAGTATGATGTTATAACGGTATATAATGTTTTGCCATTGTCGTTTTAATTACGGGCAGAATAAATGATAAATAATCAGACCTTTCCTTCTCCGTTCATTTTGAAAATTAACATTTTATATTAGACAATTCACATCTCTGTTTTAGTTGATCTTTCTACAGCGACGTCTGAATGAGTGGGAGTGAATTTTTAAGTAAGAAATAACAGAGAAAGAGCAAAATGAACTAGACAGAGCCGTTGATAGACCTGGCTTAAAATTATGAAATACAATATTCAGGAAATTGGAGGGAAGGTGTGCCCTAATTTGTCCATGCAATGTACATTGGCCATTATTTGTTCGTACAAACTAATAATGGATACAGAAATTAAATAATTATAAACAATAAAAATATTTAAAAATATTATAAACAATAAAATAGGAGAGTTTTTGTTTATTTTATTTTAATGTCATTTCAATGGTATTGATATCTCTGAAGATGATTCAATCCTTTACTCATCATCTCATATATGATACAGATTAAAACTTTAAAGTCTAGTTCTTGATTAATTATTTTTAAGGATATTTAGAACCACTGCAGCTTATTTTCACTTGAATATGTTTAAAAATGCTAGAAGTCTATTGGTGGACATTTTGTAGCATAGTGCAATGGGTCACCTTTTATCCCTCTTGACCAGTTGCCATTTGCCGAGATTGAAGCGGACCAAACGTTCTCCCGCTAGTGTGGTGTGGAGAGGGGGGTGCCAGCTCAGGTGTCGTCCTCGTCATCTGACCGCGGTTCAAAATTACGAGGTCCGTCTCAAAATAGCCCTAGTGTTGCTTCAAACGGGACGTTAATATAACTAAACTAAACCGAGATTGAAGCGAAGACGGTATGAAGGCAAGAGGCAATGATCTCACACGAAGGTAATTATATTCTTACTCCGTTATATAGATTTGAGACTTTAGACACTATTTGAGCACTACCGTTTCTTCTTGATTTCCTGCGATTCCGTCCCACTTCTTTTACCATCTTCCGAAAGTAATTGTCCTAGTTTGGAATTATAAGTAGGATGGTTAAATTGACCAAATAGTATCTATGACCATTTAAAATAAATGATGATCATAAAATGTTTTGTAAAATTAAGCAAATTAAATTAATGCAATCAGATGTTCAGTAATTGCAAAGATATATAATTCCACCTATGATAATAGATCCTTTAGTAATATTTTATCGATGGAATTCATTTCTTAAGAAGAAAGACGAGGATAAATAGAAAAGCAGAGAAAAAGGTAGAAAAAGAAAGGTATTATCGAGTAATAAATTTAATAGGATTAAACACTGGAACATCATTGTACAGGAATTATTGAAGAGCCAATTTTATGGAGATTATGCCAATTGATCGTGTATGTTTTGGTATTCATTTTGTTACTGCAAGAAGATACCGCAGTTTTCTATTTGTTGTTATTGGAGAAATGATTTAAAAAAAGCTGTAGAATATTTGAAAAACCATCGAATAGCCTTCTTTCTTTTTTCTTTGTTTTTTCAAATGAAATTGACACGTTGGTAATAATATAGTTCGCGAATGTAAATATTTAAATCAAGAGTAAATAATTGAGCAACATATTAAATAGTTATCTAGTTATTACAACACATCTCAAATATATTAAATTTTCTGTTTTATGAAGTTATGCATGATTCTATAAGCTTATAATTTGACTGTTAATAGTAATACTTTAAAGTCATATTAATGCATTATCAAATATCTATCAAATTCTTCATTTGATTGATGCAGTGAAAAATTTAAAGTATCGCATAATAATTTGTTATATAACTAAGCCTTAATAGATATCAATTTAAAGCTGAATTTGTTTAGATTGGACAAATAAAAAAATCATTTTGAATAGTGTATACGTTATTCTCGGTTCATTTGGAACAAAGTATTATTATTATCTGACTCTAGTTCTTGAGAAAAAAAAAAGAATGCAATTCATTTCGCCATGTGATAACTCGAATGAAGTTCATTTCATTTCTCAGCCATTTCATTCTTCATTCTCTCTTAAATGAGCATTGCTGTTTGAACCTGATTGTTTTCTTTGCCTTGATCCATCAACAGTATAAAGATAAAGCGAGTTCATTTTCACTTTTTTCTCCCTGCCTTCCGTTAAAACTTTGATTGGGCATTTTCAGATTTTTCGTCTTAGGGTTAAAAATAACTATGAAGCATGATTGCTTTTCCGAAATGAAATCGTAAATTTTTGCTTTGTTTTGAAATTGACTTATTAAATAAATTCATTTTGGAAGAGGCGAAAATTTATGTGTATAGTCTAACATTATTTTTTATTTTGGAATTGGTTAAGACTTTAGTTATTGAATCGATTATTTCATATAATTAGGATGGTTAAAATATAATATAAGTGAGTATGTTTACTTTAGAACCGGAGGTATTTAGGTTTGAAAACCAATTCCATCGAAAAGACATCGTGTAAATGTGTCTGGTGCACGTTAAATCCGTCGGGGACAAACGTCCTCCCACTTGTTTGGTGTGGAAGTTTGGAGAGGGGGTGATAATTAAGGGGATGTCCTTTAAAACGGGGCATTAATATAACTAAATTAAACTAAAAATGTTTTTAATAAATGTTGCTGCTTATCTTTTATTTGTTATTCACAGTTATAATAATATATGAAATTCAATAAAAAGAAATTTAAAATTGAAAAATTATGTAATAAAAATTACTGAATTATTAAAATTTTGCAGTAAAAATTATCCATTTAGTAAATCTGCATAATAAAATTAAATACCTTGGCTTGAAATTCATTGTTCCTAGAATCAAATCTTTGTCATATAGAAAAGTTAATTTTGGAAAACAAATTGATGTATTTCAAAATTAAAGAGAAAGCAAAAAATACTGATATTCTCCCTTTAAAGATAAAGATCATACTAATAGTTATTCAAACGAATTAAAGAATGTGTTTTGCACATCACGATGAAGCTACAGGAACTTTCTATGACTGATAATTGTACAAAGGTTTGCCAATTTTCAGTAGTTCAAGGAAAACTAATTAAATAAATGTACATAACAATTTGGTCCACACATGCCTAAATCCGCAATTACGAAGAAAGAAAGGGAAATAGATATTTTTTGTTTCTTTTAAATATAGAACTATTTAAAAGAAATAATATATATTTCCCGTTCCTTTCCAATAAATAGGAAATACAACAATTTTTTTTAATTTAAAACTAATCCCCATTGTTATAACTAATTTCAATTAGTTTGTAAGTTTTGAAATCAAATTTGTAACATTTTTATTTCATTCATTAAATAATGAATCTGAGTATATATATAATCTGAATATATATATATATAATCTGAATATATATATATAAGCAATTTAAAATTTTAAAATGTTTACATAAAAAAAGCTTCAAAAAAGTATAAAATATTTATGTACTTTAAATCAAATTTACTAAAAATATTTATGTAATTTACGAAAATTTGTTTTTAAAGAATAGTTTGAATTTTGCTTCAACTATACATAAATATATAACGTCAGATAAGAAATGCTGTCATGTATGGTGAGGAGTTAAAAGAAAAACCTTCAGCAATTTATTTCTGTGCATAAATACAATTGCTAAAACAATTTCATTACATTAAATATAAGCGAAGATTTTATCACTAAATTTCGCATTTTAGCTTTAAAAAAAAGTTTTTTCTAATCTGAATTACAAATGTTTTAATAAAAGAGCTTCGAAGAAAAAATTTTAATGCTGTATAAAATTTCTATCAACTTTTTAGCCAATGGATGAAAATATTGTGTTGTTCGAAAAGTAATTTCGTTTTTGTGGAAATGAAAGACAGTTTTCGTATAATAAATAAATACTTTATTAAATTATATATTAGCCGTTCTAGTCCAACACCTTTTGCCATCTTTCTGTTAGTAGCATAATTTCCCACTCATAAAGTTTTTGGTCTTTGCTGCCAAAAAACTGATCGAGGTGGCTTTGACCTCCTCATTTGAGGTGAAGGTTTTACCGTCTAAAAAATTTAACTAACCAGTTCTGGCACTGGCGTACTGTCAACACACCTTCTCCATACACATCGGTCCATTTCTTTCTGGCTTGAACAGCATTTTTACCCTTTCTGTAGTAAAACAGTAAGATATGTCGAAAATGCTGTTTATCGCTCTCCATATTTAAAAGGGCACCAACTAAAAACTACTGCGTAGAATTAATTGGAATTTTTCACACACACGCCTTGCAATATGAGCTCTCAAAGCATATAAAAATTATACGGCTTAAATGTGAAGTTGGGTGCAAAAAAAAATACAATTAAATCCTCTGTCGGGAAAAAACGAAATTACTTTCCGAACAACCCAATATTTTGCCTTCTTTGCTATTCTTTGAATATTCGAAACATTTAAACTTCAAACCAAATAAAGAACTGACACAAAGTATACTAAATATATTGGATAATATTTCAAAAATATAGTTTTTCGAAACTGAGCAATTTATTTCGTGTTTTATTTCAGTTTTGAATAATGTATGCCTTCAAAGATAATAAATTCAATAAACAGTAAACTGATTAGATTTCCTGATTTCTGTTCCGTAAAGGACAGGATATGAGCGTTCAAAAATATAGCAAATTTTAAATGTTCTGTTATATTTAGTTTTGGGTAAATTGACGGTATATAAATCTATCCCTTGTCTTAAATTATAAATAAAAAATTAGATATTAATATCTCAAAGAATCAGACTTAAATTGATTTATATATTTTATTTCTTTGTCTTTCATTTTTAGAAATATATCAAAGGAAGGGAATAGAAAAGGGAACTCAAAAAGGAGTAAGTGATTTTGAGCAGAAATTCATTTTATAAGACCACTTATTAAAGTAAGACGAATAAATGGGAATTCCTAGGAGTTTCTTATTCAATCCAAAGTATTGAAAGGAATAAAAAAGCCAATCAAAATAAAAATAATTTTTGCTTTAGAATTCAGACGCATTTTTAAAAAATCCTCTACATTTTGAAATATTTTGATTATATTTTAGACCACCAGAAATGTTTCAAAAAGTTTTGAAGTTACAGGAAGTAATGAGATGTAGCAAATGTCAAATTTGATGAAACTTACTCTTCCTCAGCTGTAATATATGCTTGACCATTGGAAAGATACTTTTCTTGTTCGAAATCAAATTAAGAGAATAAAATTAAGTAGTGAAAAGCATTAAAATAATGTGTATATAGAATGCATATAAAACAATTTAGTAATTCCAATTAGATGTAAAGATTTTTTTCCCACTGTATATTGAAATATGAAAAATAAGTACTTTAACCTCTTCGTCGTCCGCGTTGAAGTGAAACTTTTCCAGGGCGGCCGTAATGCACTTCAAGCGTTCTTCTACATTTTAAAACTCTCATACTTTTAAAGCGCTTTGTAAATGTTTACTGGTTTGAATTTTTTATTTCTGTTTGTTCTAATGAGGCGAAAAACAGAAATTTTCGCGGACAGGAGAGGACAGTAAAATGGTTAATTTTCAAAATTTGAACTCAAAATTTGATTTATCTCCACGTTTTATGTCTCCGCTAATCCGAATACTATATATATATATATTTGAAATTACATCTGTCCTTCTGTCTATGAAATGATTTAAGTAACATGGTTGATATTTTGTAAATGGATTTTGTTCTGAACTTCTAGATATCTACAAATCTTGAACGAAATCTTTTCAGAGGAACATTAACGTTTGGGTAAAATTTAATACATAAGTTTACCATCTAAAATGCAAATTATCAAACTTTGAGCCAAATTTATCAAAAGAAGGACTGAACGATGGCCTGAGCTTTTGCATGTATGTAAACTCTAAAATGCCATGATATAAAAATGAAATCTGACCTGAGATTTTGTGACTACAGTTTGAAATTGATGGTGATGGGAAAACCAATCAAATGTTGGTTTTAGAAGAAAACAATTGCATGAAAACGAATATCTGATTTTTGGTTATTTACATATTAACGCATGCCAGGAATGATTGCCAAAAGAATTGCCAAATATCTTATGATAGAGTTAGAAAAAAGAAAAAAAAAATGCTGAATTCCCGCCAAATACTTATTTTTCGTAATTATTACTTGCCATTGGCTTTCACGGCCTTATCCGGGATATAAAATGTAATGTGGGGAAATTAGGGATAACACTTAGTTTTGAGGGAGATAGACCATTTCTTTTCTTCAATTCAATGAATTTAGAATATTTTCAGGTTATTCAAGCAATATCAGCCAGTTTAAATTTTGTTTAATTAAATACAATCCTATGAATTATCCTTATAGTCTCTGGTCTAATTGTTCTCTAACGGTATTGATCGAATAAAAATATTGTCACGTAGATGATGTGAATGTAGTAAGTCCAATAGAAATGAACACACTCAAGATCAACTGAAGACTTTATTTTTCAATCTAACTGATTGAGAAACTACTCATATACAGTTGAAGAACCTTCTAAAATTTGAAGACCCGCAGAAAATTGAAAATTTACATAAATAACAGATTATAATAATTAACATATATTTGTATAACTTTGCATAAATAACATAACTTTGACATAAAGCAAATTGAAATTAAAAATCAATTTTTGACTATTCTCCTCGCTTCTATTCGAACCCGCAACCTTCTGCTCCGCTCGTTCAACCGACTGAGCCATCGGTGCTTGGTCGAAAACAATTTTCGCTACAATATTATTACAAGCAATTTATTTTCAAAAATCGGACATTCATTTAATTTTTACATAATTTACACTTATAATAAAGCTCAATGTGTGTGTTTGTGTGTGTTGGCGCTCTGCAGGCCAGACCATTCAACCTACAGCTACCAAATTTGGCACGTGTATACCTTGAAGGCCGGAAATGTACACCTGGAGGTTATTCTTTCGAATTTTTAACCAGAATTTTATTTATTTAAATATTAAGCGAAATTTTGACGTGTTTCTGCTATAGCTTCCGAAAATATTACGGCACAAAAAAGATTTTTACATGGAATTAAAGATCAAAAATTTATCTTTTAAATGATATCAATGTTTTAACCTTAAAATTAAATTTCTATTTTTAATGAATTTTTAAATATTTTAACTATATTTTTCAATTTTTTTCTTACAAAATAAAATTAAAATTTACGCTGCAAGAGTACGTTTCGCTTTCATGCGAAAAAATTAGCTTTTTTCAAAGTGTTGCCATCACATTGATTAAAGCTCCAATTTAAAAATAAATTAAGTCTTTTTGGAAATGAAATCTGCAAAAATATAATTTTCGGCACGTGTCTGTAGGAAATGAAACAAATATGAAATATTATTTTTTCTAAAAAATGAATTCAAGTAAAATAATTTTATGATATGTTACTCTCTATATTATTAATCCAATAAATCAGTTTTATTTTAAGGCAAGTTTTGTTTAATATGAACAGGATATACATTCAAATCAGGACCACACAGCTAATTTGTAAACCTTTAGTAATACACAGATCTGCTAAAATGGTCTAAATGGAAAATGATTATATTTTATGTAACTTGATTCAATATATGCTCTAATTAATAACGAATTTTTGATTTTACATAAAGCTTCTGCTGTGGAAATCACGAATAAGAAAATGTTCTTGAAAAACTAATATTATTAATAAAGAGTTAATTTCCAATCAACTAAATCACTTAAACTGACTGATTTATGAAAATTTAGATATCGCTATTCAATAAAAAAAATTATAATTTTAGATTTTCCATCGATCGTTTCAAAGAAAATACGCCAATCAGCACGCAGGTTTCTCAAGATTAATTGCCCTATGATTATGAAAATGTTGAATTTTTCTAAATTTTTAACATTCAAAACTTCAAAAATAAGTCTTAGTTGATCGTGGAATATAGAAACATTCATTCATTTATTTAAAATTTGGTGTGTCCAGAATATTTCTCAGAATATGCTACCTTACTGCATTAAATTTAGACTTCATAATTTTTGGATTATATGTATTTATAGGCTGGAACAAAGTATTATTATTGATTTCATTTCAATCCTTTTGAAAGCAAAACTAAAAACAGAATTCTATGCTGAATATGAGAAATTTTTGTTGAATTATTGTTTGAGATATTACATAAATTATGAAAAATATTTTGTAGTTCACATAAGACTTAAATACCGAGCGATTCTGTTTTCAATACTCATATTCAATAATAATAAATAAATAACAATAAAGATGATAGATAAAGTAAAACGCTTGGTGTTATTAAAAAAATATCTATATATTAATTGCAATTTCATCATTTCCACTTTAAATTAAAGTTGAAGTTTTACCGGACATGACAACAAATTAGCAAAATATATATATAGTAAACTGAACGAAACGATCTAAACAACATTATAAGTTTGGTATGACTATCAAAATTTGAAGATTAAAAATGTTTTGTTTGAGAAGATATTAAGAGACCATTTACTTAAAATATTTAATTGAAAATTATAGCGAGCGGTAATACTGGCGAAACAGCTGGTCGCCCAAGGCGGCTAGTAATTAATAATCAGTAGTTAAGGACGAATTGGCTTGCAAAAGAAATGATTCAAGTTTATTTGTTAGATGTTTTTTCAGTTGTTTAAATATTATGATGAATATACAAAATTGATTTCATATCAATATCACTTTTATTTTGGCAAAAATAGTCTAGTGTTAAACTGCTAATATAATTCTTAATATAGCACTACGTTACTCGAAAAGTTCTGGTAAATTCGAAACTTTTGTCAGGAAATTTTTTAGATTGTGTTTTTTCCTAAATGTAAATTAAAACGATTAAACATAATTTCTGATAATAATTATATGAATATAGATTTCTATAAGTTAAGCTTCAAATATCCTTTAAAAATAATTCATTTCGCTGCCATTTGTAATCGATACCTACATTTGAGTTATGGTTTTTAGTAAATCGCAATCAGAATCTTTCTGAATTCTAAAAGTATCCTTCTAAATCTTTTTAAATAAGCTGAATATTTCTTGGGAAATTTAAAACAACAATTTTAAGCTATTTTTTTTTCTATTTGATAAAATGGGTGTGATAAAGTTTCTTTCCAACTGACAAAGTATATCATTCTGTTTGCAACATTCTATTTCCCAAGTCTACAGTAACTAATGAATTCCACACAACATTTCTCTTTGGATTGTTCATTTAATGATGCGAAAAACTACTAACTTTAATGTTTCATCCAAACTGATCCATTCAGTTTCACGTATTTAAGGTACTCAAAGACCTCTATTGACCAAAATTACATGTGTTTTCTAGACCAAGCGTTATATAATTTGTTTCAGCAATGTAATAAAAAATAATGGTTCGAATTTATGGAAGAACTTACTAGCAATCATAAAAAAAAAAAAAATAAAAAAAAAAATCCATAGGCTACAGAGCCAGTGAACTATTAGTGTTTTTCAATACATCTAATTTTGTTTCCACTCAATTTTTGACCTATTGAGTACCGTCTGTTTGAACTCAGGTTAGCTATAAGAAAGATGCAATTTAGTTGTCTAACATAGCGTCCATATAGAAATACGAGACATTAGACTGTATCTATCCAGCTTATGGAGTTTAGTACTTCTCCTACGGGATGTAGACTAATCTCTTAAAGAATGTGTATAACATTTAACAGAAAGACCAGCGGTAATGACAACAAAACATTATCGCATACTCTTTAATAATGTCCTTGGAATGATAAATTCATTAATGTTAGAAAACACATAATTTCTAATTATTACATTCCAACATTAAAATACGTTTCATTTTAAATCATTTTGCACATTTTGCAAGTGCATTGATAGATCAAGATATTTTTATTACCTCTTTAAGATCTCTTTGCAAGCCAGCGATGGTTATGACAACATAATTGTTATTATATTTCTTCTTCCGCATTTAATATCAGTGCTGAATTATTAAAAAAAAAGGATAATTTTACCCATATTGCATAACTGCAAAAATGCGGAGAGGGGGGGGGGCTTAGGGCTGATTTTTTTGAAGACTTCATTTGAGGATGAGAAGGTTGATGCTTTTTTTAGTGTTAATGTAGAGCTATTGTCAAAGATAAGGAATGCTTTTGTATAAGTATGAAGGTTTATCAATATCAGTGATTGATTTTCCGCCGCTGTTTGTGATAAAATTTCGATTGTAAACCTCTGGATAAATTAAAATTTCATGATCAACTAAAAGCCACAGAAACTTCTCTGCCAAACCATTTCTTGCGTATTCCCTAATAAAAGTGTGAGCCCAGAGGACGCCTTATAACGTATTGGAGTAGAATAGTCACGGAATATTAATCTTGAGTAAAAATTCAACATTTTTACTGAACTTATCTTGTGATTTCTGGCGAGTGCTTTGCCGATAAATTCCCGGCCAAATAAATAAAATAAAATTGAATTGCATTTTAGACACCTTTTCCTCAACAAATTGGAACCATATTTGACAAAGAACTACAAATGTAAGCATCAAATAACATGCAAAATTTGATATATATTCATTACATTAAGGTTTTAAGCTAACACGTTTACATGCCTCTAAAAATACAGACAGACATATGCTCAACCCCATGTTGGATTTGGTTCAACACTTGATAGGCGTCTACTGTATAAATGTTAAATCTATGTACTGAAATGTATTCAATTATCTTCGTTTTGCAGTTATCGAATTAACATATATTCCAACAGACAGACTAATTCATTTCCGCTGCATAGATTGTGCTCAACATTTGATGGAAATTTATAAATATTAGTAGACGGTATATCAGATTTCATCCATCTCAAAACAGTTTTCAGTTATCTTTGATACAGACAGACAGACATTTTATAAAAATGCGTTTTTCGAAACAGATTTGTCAGAATCTCGAGTTGGAGTTTATTATTGATTACAATACTTTATATTTCGTATATTAAAAATTAAAAAAAATAACAATAACAGTCGAAAAGCTATTATTCAAAAGGTGTTTATATTTAAATTTTAAAAACGGACAAGATATTTAATGATATTGATTCAGGCTATCCTTATGTGAAACAATTAATCCAAAATAATTTAATTTTTGAATCCATTGTGCAATATAGAGGTCGAACAATAAGGATTTGACATCAAAGAACAGAGTAAGACTATTCTGAGCTAAATAGCAAATGCCATGCTCAGTTCTGTCTTTTGTGGCATCGAAGGAAATGACGCCATTTTTATGGAAATTCAATTAAGTTACCTTAATGATTTTGTTTAAAATAAAAATTTAAAAAAAATGAGATCAAGGTAAAACAATCAACTGTCTAGAAAAAAAATTATGCACGTGTCTCCTCTGTATTAAACTTATCATTATGAATTAATTAATTAACTGCTTTAATGTCTAAGTATTCACTTCCTGTTTGAAATATAATAATTGAAAATTGTAAATAATTTCTTCTAGGCAGGCATATTTTGAATATTACTGTTGCATGAATATTTTATATTAATGACTTTCAAAAGATTAAGTTGACTCGCAACATCTAAACGCTATTCATTTAATTAATTCTTTCTGTTTTGAATCTATTGAAACTTGGCAACTCAATTACTCATTGTAAAGGTTTTATGTATATACATAAGATAAATCAAATTCTTTCGCTAAATAATTCTTTCTCGTCTAGATGAAATAAAATTTTTATAATTTTATATTCAATATCGATTAGATATATTTCTTCATTATAATTTTATCATATTCTGTGCGCAGTTGGTGCTGCCCTCATTTCAAATATTATTAATTCCTTAAAATATAAACTATTAATGAAATGATATTTTTACCAAGAAATGCATTTTGAATTCACTTTAGTATTCATTCAGTATAGCATATTCATTATGAATGGAAAATATTTAATCAAGAAATGTTTGTGCCATAAAGTATTATTTTCGGTTAGTAAAAATCACCCCAGAACTGTTAACATATAATATTTAAATTAATGAATTAGTTATTTTATAAAAATAAAGTATTGATATATTTTGATAAAAATATATCTAAAACATCTCTTTTTTATTATTAATAAATATAGATTTATCAAATTCTTAATTCAACATCCTTTAAAGGCATGAAAAATGAAATTTGCTTCGATTTCACGCACAACTGACTATAATATTTCAAATAACTGAATTTAAAAACAAACAAGAAAATGTCTGAAAAAACCGCAATAATATTAAAATTGCATTTTAAAATTATATAGTAATAACTGTTATTTTTTAACTCACTAGCTTACCAGACGAAGTTTCTAATCATCTTACATATAATTAAACCACCTACTGCGCAATACATGGTACAGGGTCCACTAAAGTCCTTCTACCTACATTATCCACTAGTCCTACATTAACTTGAGAACGGCGACAACTATTGAAATAAACTTGATGTCCATGTATAGAACATTAACCATGTGGGTAATTAAATCGCCTTCTGTTGGCAAACAGAAGAGTCAATGCTCTCATCTCAATAATGGTACAAGAGGCAAGGTAAAAAACAATTACAAAATTGTAGTGCATTTTCGATTTTGTGCTAAAAATCAATTTGAATGCAATGGTGCGCTATTTTCAATACTTAGATCAGAAAAGCATTATAAATGAAATAAAGAAGTTATTAACCTATACCTTTATTTCTAGAGTTCGAATTACTCTACGCCATCAGGTCGACATTATTATTCAAAAAATGGTCTTTACAATTTGTAGCTGACTTTCTTACTGTATTTTGTATCGTTTTCGAGAAGGACGCGTTAACTCCATTATTATCCATCCCAATGGCACTGTAATCCATCTTACCATACAGCGCATGCTACCGTTACTATACCAAGACACCGATTTTGAGGCAGTAGTTTTCGTTCTCAAGTTAATATGGGGTAGAATGGCTTTAGAAAATACTTTGTTTATGAGTGTTTCCCATTAAAGAAGGGAAGTAATGTCATAACGATTCTAATATGATAGAAATCTTTGCAATGAGTTTGCAAAGTAGATTTCAACCCCAGAATCCAAAGTTTTAACAGGATATGTAAGATGAAATTTATTCTTTAATATGTACAATTTTTAAAAGTATCCAATTTGGTGAAACATGGTAGCTATTTCAGTCGCTTATTGCTCTTTCACACTATATGCGAATATGATAAGCATCCGATATATGCATGATTAAATAAATTTTGCCTTTTATTTTTTATATTTAAATATCTGGAATTCTGTCAGTTTCGGCATTGCGCACGAAGAAACATAAATTAAAATAAATTATTTTCACGAATTTAAAAATTCTAACGTATCACTTGTCAAACTTTCTTATCTATAACCCTGTGGAATTGAATCAGAAATTGACTGCAATAATTAGTGACTCAAAAAGCAATATTTTGAATAAATATTCTTCTTTTCCGCACAGTGAAACAAATAGTTACTGTTATTATTTGATTCCAAATGTTAGAGAAGTAATTACTGCACATTTCGTTATCCAATAACTAAAAAGAGGGTCATTTCATCTTGGAAACATTTTTCTCTTCATTAATTTTTATATATTCATTTTTGTTTGAGACTCAGTTTTTTTTCTAGACCATTTGTACTGGCCCGATAAGAAAACTTCATTAAGAGATTTTTTTACTCAAGTTTTTGTGAACTTTATTAAAGTGCATTTGAAAATTTTGTCCCTGAAATAAAACTGATTTGATAAGCTTGTTTTTTTTTTTTTTGAATGAAATTAGAATTTTTCTCCTAGAAATGGCCACATTTAATGCATCCATTTCAAGATAAGAATTTATTTTTTAAATTATTTTTTACTCTGATTGTTGATAAAACTTCATAGATTCTATTTAACTATTTATATTATATTCTTTTATTATATTAAGGCAATTGAATTGGCTTACGAAATTTATCCATTAGTTAAATTTTGTTAATTTAGTTAAAAGGTTTCTTTTCTTATCGATGAAGCAAATGTAACAATGAAAATGAGTCATTGTATTTTAATGCACTTTTTGTTAAGTTCTGTCTTTTTTCGATATTTTTTATTATCATTTTGATTGAAAGTATGTACGAAAAACAATCGCATATTAATGTTTTATAATCTTTCTTTTATAACCTATTAATTAATATTTTATAATCTACTAATATTTAATCTTCTTTTATGCATGCATATATTGATTTCTCTTCCCCTAAAGTTTAAGTTTGTCGTTTTCAAGTTTGAAATAATTGCTAGTTCTTAGTTTATACATGACAACATTCATTACTAGTCATTTTACAAACAAACTCTGTATACTAGACAGTAATGGGTATTGCCTTCCCTGGTTTTTTAGTATACATTGTCTACATACGTGTATTTTCTTGATTATATTTTTCATGTTTGACATGGTCAGAAGGGTATTATATTACTTAGAAATTTCCTCTGATAGTTGTCTTATATATTACTGATCTGGATACCAGGCTTCCAATCACTGCTACAAGTGAATCTCTTAGCGGCTATTAGTTTCCTTACATTTAGATACAAATAAAAGATATCATTTACGGTACTTACTGATCTTTTGTGGTTTTACTATTAGTAACTGATTCTGTTAAGACATTCAGGGGGCTCACATTTAACGTCCTTTCTTGCATGTAATCACTCTGCCTTGGATTGAATGCAACCCACTTCAATTCACAAAGCAGCAGGCCATTGTAATTTTTCTGATAATAGCGTCGAAGAATTGTACAGGAAAAATTTACTACTCGATTTCTGTTTATAGAAACAAGATGCTTATCAATCTTGATTTTAGCCATATGTACGTTTAGAAGACCACAGATTCATTAATTAGAATTCTGATGCAGTATTGTATTCTATGTAAACTGCGTAATTTGTATTATAATGCATTCCTTTTTAATATTGCAAATAACTCCTTTTTTTTTCCTTGACGTTTCTTTAATGATCTGAAATCTGTACGTTTGAAATGCATTTTGAAGCATTAAGAGTATTTCAGTGTTATGAAATATTGTTAATGTTGCTAGAAATTTCAAATTTGATTTCAATGCATGCAGATATTTAAATTTTATGAACGTTATCAAATAAAAGTGTATTTTTGGATAATTTAAATTTCCATTTAGTATTAGACTTTCATATTAATTTATATTTTAAATTTAGTTTTGATACTTCTATGTTTTTACATTCAGAATTGATTAATACCTTCAAGCTTAAATTTGTATTTAGTTCTTAAAACTATGGTATCAATAGATGAAAAAATATGGCACAAAAATATTTATTTTTTCATTTATTTATTCATCTTAAATCGACTAAAATTTTATTTTAAAATGATTAAGAAAATAGGAAGATAATTTCATATTTTCACCAAAACCAAATTTAGAAATTTCAACCTTTTGGGTTCACTTATTTACTAGCGATACTGTAAATGAAGGTATTATGAAGAGGTAAAAATAATATTTAATGATTCTGTATATGTTAATAACTTTAACTTTGTTTTGTAAACGAATTATTAAGAAAGTATTCTGTTGTTTAACTACGGAATTCTTTTACAGGACAATTATCTTTAAATTTTTATTCGCTATTCTTTCAGAAAGAAAAAGGATGACATGTCCTTTAATCAGCATATAACTGAATTGATGAATAAATTAATTATTCTTAGTTTATTATCTTTTATTTCATTAAAATTCTAAAATAATTGATTCGTTCATATCCTTTTATTAAAATTAATTTACATTAATTGTTTGTCTTTACCTTTTTTAAATCAAAGCATTACCTTGTAATATTTTACTTTATAATGTCCAGGATAATGCATAGTAATAAGAGCTCTTCCCTAAGTTTTTCCCTTTTTTCAATTACAATTTATATATTTCAAAGTATCATCGAAGAATTTAAAAAGTTAATGTGTTTGTATTTTCAATTATTTATTTTTGATTAATATAAGAGTCTAATCTAGTTAATTTTAACATGTCTCTATTGTTATAATAATCATTTTTTTAAAATTTAAAAGCATTCAAGTAACTTATTTTGTAATTTTTCATATTTATTTTAGGAAAAAAACGGATCAAAATTGCGAATTCATGAAAAAAATTATGGAATGCTGAAATAATATGGTTTGAAAAATTTTGGAAATTATAAAAAGAATTTAGCGCTTTAATTAGTTTTAAAATATAAGAATTTATGATAAAAAATAAACTGGACATACCTGATTTTTAAAGTTTTGCTCAAAATAATAAAATATTAAAATCATTGCTGCATTAAAGCAGTTCGAAAATAAATCCGAACATCTTTTATATAAATCCCTGAAAATTTCACAGCCATTATGCCTTAAGGCACTTTATAGTCATTATTTTATTATCTAACAATGCGAAACGAATGCACATTAGTTGCATTCAAAATTGTAATTTTCTGGTTTCAATCCTCAATTGCAAACCAATATCATTTTGAAATCCTTGAAAATATTTAAAAACAAATATTATTCAATTCATAATTATCAATGCATAATATGCATTGATAATACTTGTAACTTTTTTTAACTGGAACATCTTTCGATCAAAAGAAATTAAATTACATGAAAGGTAATCGAAAGCATTTTCAAATGGGCGAATGGTCGTATGATTCAGCAACTGCTTCTAGAATAAAGTTCTAGGAGTTATGTTGGTATCTCTAATTTCCCTTCTAATGCATGTTAATGAGCCGCTGTAACGGATGCCACACGCTTTTGAACATATGAATAAACATGATATTCCACAGGTTGATTTGCAGCATGTAATCACAATACCAAATATACATTGCATTTCCAATGCGTTTTATAAGGAATATATCCTTCTCTGGGAGTAGAATGATAAACGCAGATGAGGTTACAATTGTAGTGAAGGACATACCATTTATAACATAACGATTTGCAAAAAATAATTACTATGCATTTTTTAAACTTTGCAACAAAAAAAGGGATTGTTATTGTGCTTGCATATTAAAAAAATCATTCGGTTAGAAATGCCAATCTGATTACACACCAATATTTAAATTGCTGCTTCCGTGGATTCATCTAAAGAGTTTTTTGTATTTTAATTTTTGAACTTCTGTGCACTCGAATATGAATCAAAAACATAGTGTAAATTGTGTTTTTAAAGCAAACATGCCATGATTTTATAATGTTGATGTCTTTATCTTTTTAATGGAACTTTATCAATATTTTTTTTCATTCTAATGCAAAAAATGAAGGATTAGGCACACTACTTTTCCATCAAATTAATTTTTTGATAGCTACGGCTCATGTAATTTGAATCTATTATTTTTCATCGTCAGTTAACTGAACTGCTATCAATAAATTCTTGCAAGTGAAGTTATCATTACATTTATCATCTTGTCAGAATAAAACAAAGATTGCTTTTGCATTTCCACAAATATTCAGTAATTAGCGACCACCTGGTTTGTTGAAAATATTGTCTATTATTTCCAACTAAATCTCTTTTGCCTAATTTGATTATCAGGATCCCTAAAAGAAAATATTAAGAATAAATCTAGGGAGTATATCAAAGCTCTGTTATTTTAATAGTCTCTTCATTGTGCATATGAATCACTACAACATAAAATTGTATTAAAAACATAATTTCAGGACAAATATGTTCCAATTTTCAAGGTTTGCTAACTTCACTTCCGTATATCTTAGCCGCCTTCTTTGCTGACCGGGATTAAGGCCTGATGAAATATTTAATTCAATATTTTGTTCACCTTGCTCTTGAGAGTTCCTACACAAAGTATTTTTAAACTTATGTAACAACTAAAATTTTTTAATCATTGAACATCCTGTTCATTATGCAGTATATAGTACTTAAAGAATGAGATTTATTTTGGAAAAAGGAATTATTTAAAACTTTCAATAATACAAAAACTTATTGGAGGGGCAAACATTTTTATTTAAAATATAAGAACAGACCATCAACATTTAAACTATATGCGTAATACAGAATATTTTTCATAATTTCTTTTTAATAATTTAGAGGAAAATTTGATACATTAAAACTTTTGCACAGTAAATTAAGAAACCAAGGCTTGAGTTATAAGAACGATAATATATTTTTATTCATCCAATTATATTAAAGAGCAATACTCAAAAATAGAGGCCGTTAAAGAAAAAATCATCACTGTCATTTTGTTAAGGGAACTGGGACGTTTTTACCTTCAAAAAAGCATTTTTTTTTCAATTTTAGCCCTAAAAAATATTGTGTTGATTCCTGCAATGTATAACATGTAAAGGTTTGAAATATAGAAAGCTCATAAATTAAATTTAAAAAAATGTAAACAAAGGTGTCACGCCCCTTTTTAAAGGGAAAACATTTGATAAGAACGCTAAAAACGCCATTATTTTGGTTTTTTAACATTTTTTTTTAAATTTTAACATTTCCATGAAGGATACGAATTACTCAACAAAGTAACTTCGAAGTTTACAAGCTGCGTGAACTTCCATTTTGTTTACATCGTGCTTGCTCCTTTTTTTTGGCTTTCGTTTGGTTTTGATATTCTTACGTTGCTTCGCCTTGATTGTTTTCATCAAATTATGTTCATATTTCTAGTTTCTCAAATAACATAAGTAATAAGAATGCCTAGACGTAAGCAGTTTGGAAAGCGGAAATTACACCCTAATCAGTTTTCTGAAAAGAAACAGAATATGATGCCTACTGACTGCGAGTTGTTGAATGCAAGTGCGTCGAAAAGAAAATTGAATAGCAGAGAAAATTTGTTTTCGAAAGATGTGGAGAACAGCGGTGATTTATGCTATGAACAAAATACAAATGTCATAGTAGGCATAAATATTTTGAGAACACTTTTGAATGCAATTTCAAAATGTAAGCAGTGTAATAGTTCAAATTGCTTTGCTGTTCTTGAGGAAGTAAACAGTCGCAAAAGACTTGTTACTTCCTTACATTATATTTGCAAATCATGTGGTTATTCCACTAGTGCAATGACTTCCAATATATCTAAGACTGGGTATGATATAAATACTCGTTTAGTATATGCATTTAGATCTATTGAAAAGGATAAAACTGCTGCACGTACATTTTGTGCAGTAATGAATCTGCCTCCACCACAAGCAAAATTTGAACGTTTCAACAATTTGTTGTCTACTGCATTTGAAAAGGTTTCTTCCAAATAAATGATGAAAACAGTTGAAGGTGCTGTGTCATTAAATGTTAATGTTCGAGATATATCGGTGACATTAGATGGTACCTGGCAAAAAAAAGGTCATTTATCTATGAATGGTGTCATCACACTTACATCATTGGATGCAGGGATAGTGATTGACTTTGAATGCTTATCAAAGTATTGCTTCACATGCAAAAACAAATCAAGTAATTGTGAAAACTGCCAAAAAAATTATGAGGGTTCAGTGCTGGAATGGAAAGCAAAGGTGCTATAAAAATATTTCAGCATTCTGTTTCTACGAGAAATGTTCGCTATGTGAAATATCTAGGGGATGGCGATTCTAAAGGATACCAAAAAATTAGTGATTCTAAAGTGTATGGAGTGGAAATAATGGTAGAGAAGTTGGAGTGTATTGGTCATGTCATGAGAGCAAGGTAAAAAAAAAATTAAAAAATAAGCTCAAATCAACTAAGTTAGGAGATGGAAAGAAAATTGCGGGGCTTGGTCGACTTACAGATGCAGAAATTCTGCTAATTCAGAAATATTATGGACTAGCAATAAGAAGGAGTGCTTCCAAGTCAGTGACGGAAATGTCCAAATCAATTTGGACAATATATTTCCACAAGCTTTCAACTAATGCCAAGCCCCAACACGGTTTGTGTCCTTTGGACTCTGAGAGTTGGTGCGGATATAACAAAAATTTAATAACTGATGATAAGTATGTTCACAAGCATTCTCTTCTAGAATCTGTTTAGCTGGCAGTTAGGAAGGTTTTCAGGGAGTTAACTGACAAAAAGCTTCTATCTAAATGTCTCCATGGGCAAACTCAAAATCCCAATGGGAGTTTTAATAATTGTATATGGGAAAGAATTCCCCAAAACACATTCGTAGGGATTAATACTTTGAAGATAGGAGTTATGGATGCTGTGCTGTGTTTTAATGATGGTTTTTCCAATCGAATTGAAGTCCTTAAACACTTGGGTATTGCACCTGGAAGAAATACATGTGAAGCCTTGAAAAAAATCGACATTTTACGCATTAAAGAAGCTGAAATTATGCCCCAAAAAGTTAGTAAAGAAGCTAATACACTTAAAAGACAAAAAAGGGTATCTGATGCTCAAGAAATGCTACAGCAAGATGAGTATGGACGAGGAAAGTTTTAAAAATGAAAATATTTTAATTTACATGTAAATATAAGGTTTTTCGCTGATTTCTCAGAACATCTTTTTTCCAAATTGAGGTACGCTTAGAAAAAATTTCTTACATTCCACATATATCAAATTTTCTAATATGATATATATATAATCATTAGGCATATGTTAAAACTTGTTTTATAAATTTTTGAGCAGTATTATTAATTTTAGGTGATATTTCTATTAAGAATTATCATGTTTTTTTGAGATTTTCCTGATGTTATAGTAAATATTTTTTTTAAATATATTAAGATGAGAATGAGTTCACTGCAATCATAGAATTTTTGTTTATTATACCAATTTTGGAATGTTTTTAGGCAGAAATGTGTTTTACGAGCGAAGTGAAATCTTTTTATAAAGCCTGTCAATAGCATATTTTAAATGGAAACTTGCTCATTAACTATGGAATAAGAATTGATGGAATAACTATTTCCTGTTCGAGTGCCGTTCAACCTAATTACTAATATTCGAGCCTTACATTCAGCCTAATATTCAAGTACCTTACAGACAATTCATGCCTAACAGCATGACATTGCATGCAGCTCCTCGAATAGGTTAGTGAACTTATCAATTGTACTCTGGGTGGCTGGAAAACCTTGGCTTGGTCAGATGTGTCACGATTTCAGTTGTTAGGAGTTGATGATATGGTGACGCGGACCTCTTGAATATCTGGACCAGAGTTTTAACAAAGTACTGCAAGCTGGAGGTGGCTCCATAATAATGTGGGCTGTTTATGTGGAATGGACTAAGGCCTCTTATCCAACTGAACCGATAATGACTGGAAACAGTTATGTTCAGCTACATACAAACCACTTGCAGCGATTCATGCGTTTCATGTATTCAAACCACGATGGGATATTTATGGATGGCAATGCACCATGTCATCGGATTGCATCTGTTTGCAATTGGTTTGAAAAATATTATGGATAATTCCAGCAAATGATTTGGAAATCTAGATAGCACAGCATGAAAACTATCGAACGTTTTTCGTCATAAACGCGAGGTCAGTTTATGCATAAAATCCTGCACTACCAACATTTTCACAATTATATACGTCTATAGAGGCAGAATGGCTCATTATTTTTGGAGGGGACTTCCGACGACTTGTTGAGTCCATGCTACTTCGAATTGTCGCATTTCGCTGGGTAAAAGGAGGTCCGAAATGTTATTAGCAGGTATCCCATAGTCATCTCATTGTATGCATCTTCTTTAGAAATATTATTAAAATACTAATGAACTATATCAAATTTGATTATTATCCTTTTCTACTACAAATATTATAAAATTAAATGCGCCTCAAATAAAATCATCATCAGTTTCAGAAGAAACAGTTTTCAACGTTACAACACCAAGAAGTATGCTGCATTTTTAGACTTACGATTACCAAAAGCTCTTGAGTACTCGGATTTAAGATATCAACATTTCTAGATTGGTTTATAAATGACAGAAATCATTCTTGAAATTAGTAAGTTCTGAAAAATAATTATCACTCAGAATATTATAAGCTATAAATAATTTATAACAATGCATTTTCGAAGGCTTCTAATGAGCTGTATCTTCCTTAATTCATTAATATAATCAATTCCGTCTTGTTTTAATCTCTTGTGAATTCATAATGCACTTATCTTTTATAAATTTCTTATATGTAAAGATAAGATAAATCAAAGATAAAATCTTGTTTGAAATTTGAATCCTACTCTCCTAGTCTTTATCAAGAAAAGAAATTATAATTTCGTATCTTTTGACGAATGAAAAAACAGTTCGTTATAATAATTTTATCTTCCATGCAATTTCAGATACTGACCTTCACAAATGGTTCAATTTTTAAAAGATAAATAATGAATTAGAGAAAGCATTTTTAGTACGAAATTTATTTTAAATGCATTTATTCAACCAAATTTAATATGTATGATCTATTTTGCTGGAATTTTTTAAGATGCAGCATGATTACGATTTAAAAAATAAACATAAACGCTGCGCATTTATCAAGGATGATACAAATAATACATTTACATTTGATATCAATGAAATATTAACTGACGATGCTAACTGATGATATTTAAAAACTATATTGTTTTGTATGTATTGTTAAAATATTGACTGGGTTTAGAATTTTGTTTCAGTATTTATTACAATGATTTCCAGCAAATTTGATAGGAACTTGAATTTTAATCTCAAACAATCAGTTGGAACTTTAGAGATAGGTTGGAAAATGACAACAATTTATGCACATAAACATTCCGAGAATTTTAAAAAAATCCTGCAATATAAAAAAATTACATGCTCATCATATAATAAGCTTTAATTTTCATTAAAGCTATACATTAATAAGTTACTTACAAATTCGCTATAGATTGGCAAGGTTTTTTGTTTTCGATATAATGCATTAATTTATAAAATGTTTGCCATGTGGCAAAGACGTCTCATAAATTTTTAATAAAAATTATTAAGAGATTAAACAAAATAAAATTTAAAAATCTGATTTATGAATATAAATAATACATTGCAGAAATATTTCTTCGGTAATATTTCTCGTATTATTCTTCGTATTCTTATTATGTTAATATTCTTCGTATTTTCAAGCGCATTTACAAACTGTTGGAAACAGGACTTCTTAACACTTTCAGAATTTCTTATTCTAAATTATGCATAATTGGTTAAATATATAGCATAAATTCAGCAGACAAAAATAATTTTACAGGTGGTTTTTTTTTTTTTTTCGAAGAATGCTCTTTTATCCTTTCAAGGACCATGAGAAGTATGCTTCCCACCAAATTTATCAATCTTCAAATGAAGTTATACAGATTGGGATAAGTTCCGACGCATTATTCAACAAGACCGTAACTTAGCTTCAGTTCCTAATCTCAGACAAAATGCCGTGTTTTTATTTGCTGCTTAATTATTAACTAAATGTATTAATCAAATTAAATTTATTTAATAAATTAAATGAATCACTTTTCTTGTGCCAATCTAATCCTAAAAAAATATTTTAATATACCATGATTAGAAAAAATGGGCCTTTAGTGGGTTAAAAATACGAATGCATTAATCTACAAAATAAAATCATTTCCTACGACACATGGATACGATATGTGCCTATGTAAGAGCTTATTGTATAAATGTCAACAATATAACAAAATAAATGATTGAATTTTATTTTAATTTTGGTTCAAATTTAGATGCATACTAAAATTTGTAACCAATCAGTTAAAGAAAAAGGTGACCTGAAAATCTTCGTACATTATTTTAATTATAGTTAGAGGCAAACGACCAAGTATTTTCTATAGTATGGGTGTTAGTACAAATCAAAAATATATTATTTCTAATGATCGCCATTCCGGAGGACTTGACAAGTTATTCATTCCATATAACATGCTATAAACATATTTATAAGCCTATCTTCCCTTGTATTTCCTTAATTGAGCAGGGAAACAATATATAAGTATTATTTCATAATATTTATCATATTATATAACATTAATAATATTATGTAATAATATGCGATTGTATAATATTTGTAATATAATAAGTGTGTGTAAATTGATATTCTTAAGTAATTTTTTTCTTCTTCTTTTGGGTGAACGGTGAGAAGTCCCAAAAGTTAGATAAGGATACCAATGTTTTATTTCAAAAGGAAACACAGAAAGCATGATTCAGCAGAAACACTAACAAAACAGCCTTTGACGAAATAAACAATGCAGATGCAAGTACATCGGCAATTAAATATTAACACATGCCTTTAGCGCTCAGAGTGCAGTTAGAGGTCGATTCGCGATCACAATCTATAGAGAGAATTCACTCTTCTTATTAGCTTTAGCTTTCTCATGTTTTTTTTTTTTTTTACTTCTCTCAATGAAAAAAAAATGGGGTGATATTTTCTAGACGGATCCAGGATCTAGTCTCCTAATCGAGATACAGCCAAAATTTTGTACTTTAGAAAACCTTCCTCTTTCTTTCAATATTCGCCACTATAAAATCGCCAAACTTATACCTGAATATGTGTCATTGATTTATATCTTTGCAGCAGCATTTAAATATTCGTAAAACTCTTTCTAACCATGAGATTTAACTGTTACGGAACTAGGATATTTCGGATTTTAAATAGTGCTTATTGATTAATAACCACGACGAGCAGTATGATTTTACAAGCAATTCACAATTTCTATTTAAATGCTAAGGTTCAATATGTATAAGATATTTAGACGCATTCCTTCATTGATGGGACAAAGATTACTCAATCTTTTTGGAAGTAAATATACTTTACGAACTATTAATATTTAAACGAATTTTCACATTTTGAAAACATTTCGTCTCGTAATAATTCAACAGAAGTAATAGAAAACTTTTAAGTTATAAATATTTTATAGTATTTGTTACAATAAATTAATAACGAAGAGGAAGAAATTTCATTGCGATTATTTTACGAAATTGCTTATACATATCATTAGGTGAAATTAATCCTAAGTGTCATAATTACAGACAACTTTGTCACCTATTTGGATCAATTTCGCACTCATTTCATGACTTCATCACCTGATTAAAACCGTCATCTCGGCAGTATTTTTTTTTTATTCGCTAAAGAAGTAAATTTTGCAAGAGGATGTAGTATGTTGTTGTCGTTACTTATGACACTTAGACAAGCCCGTTGTTACGAAGACAGCACTTAAAAGGGGGCGCATCTCTTGTTTTAGAAGCGCTAAATAGGACCAAAAGTACGACTTTGCCACTCACGCATCACTCATTCGCTTGCACAACTCCTTTTTACAGGAGGGCACATTCACACAACTCACAGATAGAACAGACGAAGAACAACCATGCCATAACCGGGACTCGAACCCAGGATGCCCAGATCGCGGGGAAGACGCAAGAGGATATATCAGAATCATGAGCCGAAGTACTCTAAGAGTTCTAATATATTATAAACTTCATTGCAAAATTTAATTTTTTTTTCATCATTGACTTGCTATAGTTCTTAGGTTCGTAATGTAAACCATGATTATAATATTTTGTCCCATTAATTTCATAAGCCATTATCATAGAAATAATTCTGTTTACTTATCGAATTCATCATTAAACCCAACTTGGTTTATATAATAAATATTATTAATAACACCTATTTTATAGAAAATTAAAAACAGAAAATAAACTTTATTACATTAGTTAAATCAAATTTGAAATGCACAGTCTAGATGCTTCTGCTATTATTCCAAATCAAGGAATTCGGAGAATTCACAGATAATTATGTTAAAATCTTGGATATTGTGCAGTCATAAGACATTTCCATTTATAATTCGTTAACGTATTACTGTCTAATTATTCCACCTTTCTGTCCAAGCTCTAATCGTTCCCTTATGACATTGATCGAATAAAGACATGATTAAAGCTTGTCAGTAAGGTCTAATGATTGTATGCAGATAGGGGATGTCATCTGTAATAAAATGTTGTTAAGTAAATATGTTACCTTATTAATGAACTTATTAATAAGGTACATAATATTTTACATTTTTCTTTTTCTTTTTTTATGAAATAGAATATCGAATACTTTATTAAAATATATTTAAATTAATCAGTTGATAATTAATGGGTAATTAATAATTTGAAATATGCCTTTTTGAGTAATTCTTAATAATTAAGTAATTTTTTTTATAATTTTCTAGGTGATTTAAACAATTTTCATCTTTACATATTAACACGAAAAAGTAAGATAAATATAATAATACTAAAAATTTTAGCAATTTTTTTATCGTTAAATGAATATCATAACTTTAATTGGAATCATCTGCCACTAAAATTAATATATGGAATGAAATCAAAATTTTTATACGACTTGGAAAAGCTCTGCGGGAAGAATCCCAATTGAAATACCAGAGGTAGTGCTTTTCCGGAAACTTTCTCGCACTCTTTTAATAAATGTATTTGCATATTATTTACCACGCATTATCATCTAAGAATTATTAAGAAAGAGCCTATTAACTTGTGATCTGTGCTCCTTAATGGATGTAGTTGATACGCAAGTGCTGGAGCACCAAATTTGTAGTAATCATTTTTATGGACTAATTGGAACCAAAATTCAATTAAGAACAATAAATATAGTCACAAAATCCTACTAAATTTCACGTATTTAAATCATTTCAGTTAAATCATTCAGTGACAAAAAATATCGATTCTTCAATGAATGTGGATTCAAATTGATTACAAGATTTGGATATCAAATTTAAAATCTGTACAATTTTTTTTTTCTATTTTATTCTTTTCATTTTGCATTTATCGTGCTAAATTTTATTCTGGCAGACATAATTCTTTTTAATGGATTTCATTCAAAATTTAATAAAAAAAATTTGAAAATTTGATTCGGTGTTTGAATACCGAAATCATCCATCTAGCTCAAAACGTTTTTGAATCATCATATTTTACAAATAAGCATAATTCCAAAAATACATTTTTTTATACCCGAGGGTGTCGTCTCAAAGGAGGAAAATCGTCAAAATATCGAGTTCGAATGGTTTTGCAAATAATATTATATATACAATATAATACTTCTGATATTTATATCTCATATACAAGAAAATAAAAAAATGTACTAGGAATTGCCTCTACAATTTGTTGTAGGAAAAGAACAAAAAAAAAAAGATTCACATTGGATTTATTATGATGATTCACATGGTCACATTGATTGATTAATTCACATTGGTCGCGAGCCCCTAATGTGACACAATAAAAGTTTATTCCTAGTGAGTTTCATAACATATACAGTATATTTTTGTATATTTATGTTTTATCCTTAAAACGCTAATGAAAGTTTGCTCAATCCATTTTCATTGTGATCCGTTTTTGTTCCGACTACACCAAACTTTTTCTGCCATCGATTTTAATTTATCGAGAATATATCCCTCTTCCCTACTACAATCTATACTTGTAATTCAATTTTATTCCTTCACTAACTTTAGCTTCAGATGCCTCCAGACAGACAAAGTAATTTTATGGCCACGCTGTACAATAAATATCCAAATAATCTTATCTTTCCGTTACATTTATCTTTCATTTTCATTTATTTACAATTTGGTATACTTTATCAACTTGAAGAGAGAGATGTGATTATATTCTTTTTTTCTGAGTGTTTGGCGGATTTCGATCCACTTTACCGAATTTTATTGAGGTAGATAAATAAAAATAAATCTTAATAAAACTGAGCAATTTTCTAAATTTTTCAAATAAACACTATGAAAGTTTTCTTATAGCTACAAAAGAATGTCGTTCTTGTGGATGGACTAAAATATGAGCATATTGGATCATATATATAACATGACAATTAATACAAAACATTAAAATTGTTATTAATATTATCTTGCCATTTTCAAAATTTTAATTTTTCTTCTATTTAGCTTTCTTTGTTGATTTCTTGTTTGTGTGGTTTTGGGTATTTTTTTGGCGCATGGCATCTCTGAGTATGCTGCGCCAACTAGTAATAAAATCTTAACAATATGAAAATATAAAATTTTATTATATTAAAAAAATAAACATTTTAAATAAGGGAATGAAATTTTATGAATTTTATAAAATAAAATAAAAAATTAACATAAGTGTTTCGACAAGTAAACTTGATAAATAAATTGAAAAAAAATCCAAGCGCTGTACGCTAAAACACGAGCATTTAGTCAAAATATGGTGGATGGGCATTCGACAGTTGCAATGCGAACACCTTGGGGATTGTTTTCCGAGTAAAAGATGAAAATGAGTGAATCTAGTATGACTAATGTTTAAGAGTCTTAAAAGGAGCATTTCTATTGTTTAATGAAGGCCAGGATTGTAAAAGTGGTTTGATAGCGTGGAGTTGGTTCTCTATCTCAAGATTCCACTCTGTTTGCCACTTCGAGTACAGAACCATTTTAACGTGATTTGTTTAAGTCGATCGCTGGTAAAGTTATATTTATGGGAGCAGTCATCGATTTGGCGACCTTATCAGCTTTCTCATTGCTTAAAATTCTCATATGCGATTGTACCCCCACAGTAAAACCATGGGAATTCAATTTATAAAAAATATCCAAAACTCTGGAGATTATTTCAAGTTGGAAAAGAAATATTTAAAGGTCAACTCCGTATCCCTCACTTTTAGCAATCGTTTATATAAATCACTAGTGATCAAAAATATTGCGTTATCATCCAATTCAAGAATATGTTTATCATGCATGATATATTTTCCATTGGAGAAGAGGGTCAATTATCTACATGGTGATAAAAATTCCAAAGGTTGCATGCACAAGGTAAGATGTACTGCAAGGAGTTGGTGATACGCATTCTGTCTTTATTAGTATGAGACATAAAATAACATCTGATGCAATATTTACAATAAGAAAGGCCTATGTTATATAATATTTGCTTAACATGCTTCAGCTTTATTTTCTGCCTTTGTATATAAGGCTTAACATATGCAGTATTATGCGAAAAATATTTTTGGCTATTGTTTCATAAAAGTAATATCGGGGAAGTTTCAAGTATTTTATAGTAATATTTGATAAAATAAATAAATGCATTAGTGGTAAAAATTACTGTTTTTTTTAATATCTTCTTACCTTAATACTAGTAATATTTGCTTTCTGTGGCGCTTGTAGTTGTAATATATAATTACAAGTATCAATCAATTTCGCATTTTTTAAATTATATTTGATTCTAAATCATACAGAAAATAGTTCAAGTTAATAATGGTACTCATAACGAGACTTAGAGAAAATTTATTTTCATTGTTTTCAATCTTGGTTCTTAAAAACCAAAATACCCTATAATGTGAAAGTTATGTAAGATTTGTCTGTGTTGACTTTTGAACAAAATATCTCGTGCAGTTTTTATCGTATTTGAATGGATGGTGAGAAAATTATGATAAGAGTTAAAATCTTGACCTAGTTCAGATAGATAATCCAATTCTGAAACAGGATGGTATGTATTTTGCAATTTTCGTTTCTTGTATGCATTTGTTTCTTTTTTGTGGAATAGATATTACATTGGTTGCACCGCTTCAAATCAACAAATTATACAATTGTATCAAGTTAAAATAAAAATATTACAACGCTAACAAACTTTATTGTCATTATATGGAGTATGTCGCTATTTGTCAAAATTGAACTTTTGTCAAAATTAAATGATATTTAAATCAAAAATTGGATTTTAAAGAGGAAAAAAAATTTCCAAGTAATCAGATAAGAAAATTGTAGTAAATTTATTCAAATGTCAATATTGATAATTAAAATTGAGCATTTACTATCTCACCAATGAAATTTGATTCCCCGGAAAATCCGTCTTATCTACATTTATTATATTTACACTTAATATAAATAGAAAAGACTCTGCATTTGCCTTCTGACTTAAAAAAAAAGAGTTGGAAAGAAAGCTAAATAGAGTGTGAGTTAATACACACATAAAAATGAACAACGTAATATTTCTTAATTCCAAAAATTAGAAAAGAATAAAATTAGCTTTTTATTTTCACAGAAAACATGCTTTCTTTCAATAGCAGGTCAACAACATTTTTATATGTTAGATTACTTGCAAAGCATGTATTAAATTGTAAAATTCCATTCCACTCTATTCTGGTTTTCATAGATATCGAAACCAAAAGACATGTTTTGCATGTTGAAAACCTATGAATGATCCTTTGATCATGGCAATAACCCTTTGAGAATCGCATTCAAACTAACAGCATAAAATTTAAAGAAGACTACATTGGCTTTAATATTATTCAATACTGAGTCCAACGTAGCCTGACACATCCAGTTATCCCTCTAGCTGCTTATCCCGCGATTTCCGTAGTTTGGCAATCAGTCCATTTTCTATCGCATCCTGGGTTTTTCGCAGTTTAGAATGTCTCTTTTTACAATTGCAGAATTTTATAATATTATTATCGTGTAACATATAATATCAGTTCATTTTCTTTCAAAAATATTTGAACTTATTTGCAAACATCGCTTCTAAATAGTGTTTTAAAAAAAATTAAGCAGTCAGAGGTTATTTTCTCTTGAAGTTAATCAGAAGAATGAAGTAATTTAGTTTTCTCTCTTTGTCTAGCTAATTACCAACCAATGGAAAACTGGTCAATTTTATTAGGGCTCAAAGAAAGCTTGTAACACAAATGTAAGGTTTGTTTCAAGATCGATTTCTTACTTTTTCTTTATGCTCAAGGAATGCAAGATCTGTAGTCTTTGAAAGTTTCCCACAAAATGAAATCTTTTAAATATAGTGCGAAATAAAATATGTAACTGTATAATGCTGTTTTCTAAGTGTCTCACTTTTCGTAGTTATGTACTAGGGAGAAAAATTGGGAAAAAAGTCAATTTTTCTGGTATCAAATTCTAATCACCCCCTCCCTCGAGTCAATTCTTTTGAGATCAGTTTAGTGAAGATGCGGCTTTAAATATTCGATTTATAAAATTTTTCCTTTTTTATTTGCTGTTTTCGTGAACAAAAATTTCATAACATTTCAGTTCTCATTATTTTTATTTAAATATATTGACATTTCAGCTATCTGCGATCTTCTACTTCCACTTACTATGTACCAATCTATATCTAATCCTATCATCTGACATTTCATTAAATACCTTATAATTTGTATAATGGGAAAACTGTGATTTTTCTCATAAGTTCAAAATTAGTATTCCTGAAAAGCGTAAAATCAAAATGAAATAGGTATTTTTTAAATATTTTTTCTGTTATGCATTGAAAAGGAATTATGTAGCTTCTATTTAAAAAAAAACTACATTCTTTCAGTTTAAACGCCAATTTCATTGTTACCTTATCTTTTACAACTCTTGGATCCCCACCGCGAATTATGATTCAATATGTATTTTTTTAGTATATTTTAGTTAATTAGCATGCGAAAGCACACCAGTTTTGTCATATTGGAATAATTATATTAAAGATAGATTTCACCCTTTTTATGCATCTAAATATGCTTATACGATACCAATTAATTTGAATCGGAGAAAATGAATTAATAAGATGCCATATCCAATTTTATAAGACTTTGCTAAATTTTGAGACTTAACTGATTCAATAGTATTCAAAATTATATGCACTTCACTTACTAAGCAAAAACTCTCTTAGTTTGTACAGGTTTGGATTAGAAATACTTTTTCATATGCAGGACGATTATAATTAAAGTTACGATTTTAAAAATTGATAATTTTAAAACTTCTGATCTGAATGATTTGATATTTTAGCAGAGTAATCGCGAGGCAGTGGAATTCTGTTTGACGAAAAAAAATCCAGATTGTGCCGATAGATGGCATTGTCTGGGTTCACATTGTATGGATATAGGCGAATTACTTATACGTGACTAACGCACCGCAGATATAGATGCCATAAAAATTCAGAGCATTTCTTTGCCGGAATGCTTCATCACGACTCTGACTATTAAGGATCTTTCTCTGCTGTTCAAGCTTTTTTATAAGAACGATTACTGTGCATTTACAGATATCAGGAAGTTTCGAACATTAAAATCCATAAACTGGGTTCCAGTAACCACAAATGGTCTGCAAAAAAAGCTGCAGCATTACAAGAACAGACTAGCAGTGATGCTGGAATCAGCAGTGCACGGGCAGTTGACCGAATGCTGCATATGCCGATCAGCAAGGTGAATCAAGTCCTGCGAAACAACTTGATCTGTACAAGATGACTCATGTGCATGAGTTGCTACCTGCTGACCTGGAAGCATGTGGATCTTTTGCACGACAATTTTTTCACCGAATGGAAGTGGACAATGGATGGCCATGGAACATTCTGTGGTTTTGAAGAAGCCTACTTCCATTTGCACGGTTCTGTAATTTCTCAAAAATCGCAGGATATAGAAGACCGAGAATTCGTTCCAGCTGCAGCCATTAGCACTTCAGTTGGAAAAAGTTACTGTGTGGTGCGGAATAACGTCAGCGTTTATCGTCGGTCCGTGTTTCTTCGAGGAATCGCACCTGCGGATCCCGTTACAAGCAAGAGGTATGAGGCACTTTTGCTTAACCATGGCCTTCCGGCACTTCAGCAGCGTCAATGTGTGGATCGCGCTATTTCATGCAAGATGGTGCTCCTCCGCATATTTCTACTCCTGTGAAGCAGCTGCTGCGTGCTCATTTTGGAGATGATAGGATCATAAGCCACCATTTTGTAACAATGTGGCCGCCATGGTCCCCCGACTTAAACACACGTGATTTCTAGATTTGGGGATATCTGTAGAATGTTGTTTATGACGGGCGGATTGAGAATCTAGCAGAATTGAAGGCAAGCATCATATACCATATCCATTGCATCAGTATTGATACCTTCCGATATGTTGTGGAGCATGCCTTTTTGCGCTTCCAATTAGTAGCGGAATAAGCCGGAGGGTATATCAAACTTTACCATCCATCAGTAAAGTTTTTGTTCCATATGAAGCTCTTTTTTGTCATTATCACTGTTGTCACTATAAATACGTATTCTTGTCTTATCGGCAATAAACCTCTGAACTTGTTTCGTTTTGGCTAGCGATATTCTTTATTTAACGAATCTATTTTTGTTTTTCCCCTGACAGCACCATTTATCGGTACATTTTGAAACTATTTCTTTTTCCTTTGCCAAGCAAAATTCCATTACTTCACGCTTGTTCTGTTAAAATATCAAGTCTTTCTGATCATTAGTTTAAATTTAATGATTTTTGAAAACGCAATTTTAATTATAATCGCCATGTATAAATAAATTGTCTCTAAGCATTTAAATAAAATAATTATTCCATAAATTTAGCAATGTGTCCTAGAAGCAAATCTTATTTTTAAAGATATTATTTATCTTAGGATATATAATAGTAAAAGAATTTTCATTCGATAAAATATTCATATATGCCCATTTTTAAAGTTCAATTTTCAAAACATCCCATAATTAACCATTTTCATATTGCTTAGATAAAAGTACTAGAGGAATAATACGATAAACTATGGATGTTGCCTCTTGATATAAAGTACTAATGATCTGTTCTTTATAAGAATACATTCATAATATAAGTTGTAATATAATTTTTATATGACAATCATTAAAGGCCTGTTTGATTGTCTTACTTATTATTTATTTTTTACTTATTACTTATTTTTTAAAAACACTACCTTCTGAAAATTAATTTCATTTATAATCTATTTTTGCCCACATTATATGAGACAAATGGGCCGACAATTTCCATTCTTGAGTTTTTTTATATTTCGAAGGATACAAAGAGTTTTTAACGTTTAAATAAAGAGAATGCTGCAAGATTCAAGAATATATGAATATTTATATTTTTTTCCGTTGTTTTGTCCTCACTCGAGCTGACAATATCTGTTTAATAGATTTTAGATGTTAAGAAAACAAGAAATTAAAAACAAGATGTTAAGAAATTTTATCACCTTATATTATAAAACTCAGCCAGCAAGGTGTAAATAAAAATAATCGACACTCTCGGAGGCAGAATATTTTATATATATAATATTAATTCACTTCTTCCAAGAATATTTAATATATATATCGCCATGGGAATCTTTTCTGTATCGGAAGTAAAATTAGCGTAAGTTAATTAATAAACGTTGCAGAAACTTGAGCATTTATAGACTGATTTTCTCCGTCTTATATATAGCCTTTGAAGTCCTTAAATAGTTTTCAATTAATCGTAACCGTAAAAAGTCATAGTTCAGAATATCATTAAGGCATGAATATTTTAACTTAATATACTTTCAAGAAATTTTACTGGTCTTATGTCATCTAAAATGTGTTTAATATATCCCTAATGCCTGATATGAATCCTTTGGAATCCTTAATACATTCTTTTGGAAATTTCTTCGAAGAAATTCCAGCAAATTTCCAGACATATTATGTTTTTTTTTTTTGGACTCCATTAAGGAGCATTTTCTCAACCTACATTGAATATAAAATTAGAAAACAGATTCATTCAATAATTTTATCTAGCGTTTTGTATGCAATGTGATATTTTAAATTAGAAATATAGTTAATTTCAGAAAATATATACTATCAGTGGAATAAGTCTTTTAATGGAAAGCTTTTTCACAAACAAATATATTATTAATTTCTAAAGTCAAGTTTAATTTAAATATTTGGTAACAAAATAATTTCTGTAACTTGTAACATGATTATTAGAAAACAACTTGTGGAATTCCTAACAAGTTGCATTCTAAAATAAATTATTCTGCAATTTAAAAATTCTGTATACCGGTAAAATATTTATATACTTTCAGAATCTTTATTTAAAGGTTTTATCGAATTCTTATTACATATAAATGCATCGAAATTGGATTTTCAATCCAATTTTTCTGAAGACTGATATGTTGAATTGAATTAATTAAATTATAAATGGAATAAATCGATTTTTGAGCTTGTATATCATTTTTTCTTTATCAATTTTTAAAGGAATTTTTCTTTATTTATTATATTAAGCGAATAATCATATAGTATTAATGAGAAGACTTCATGTATGCCTTTGCTTTTTGTGATTATCTACAGCACATATAGTTCAGTAAAATTGTGCCTTCATTTGGAAAAAAAGGCATATTAGAGTTTTTGATGATTAAAATTGTTGAATTGACTATGCCCTTTAATTGAACTTTGGACCATATAAAGAACAAATTTGGATTTAAAATATCAGTTTTTCATGTTTAAATAAAAAGTTACTAATTTCGAAAGGAAAATTTAATTTATAAAGTTATAATTTTAAATATATAAAATGGGTTGTTTTCAGTAAGTACCTAAAGAAAAATAACCCATTTTTTAAAGATTAAGTTTTAAAATGTAATTTAGTACTTTCTTTTAAATTTCAGCAGATTACTCATTATTTGCATTAAAGAGCGTGCCTAATATAATGGAATATCTTGCGAAAGCTTCGCATTAATATTTTTATTTTAAATTTGAAAAAAATATCAACACTTTTGAAAAATAAATGTTAAAAAAATGTCATTCAATAAGTTTCAGTTTGTCCAATTTCCCAACAGTTACAATTACTTTGAAAACAGTTCACAGTCTGAAGAGATAACTGTATGATATTATTCAGAATAATACACATTGTTATATACTATTTGTAACAAAACAATTGGATTAACGATATTATTTCATATCATATGTAAATACGCCATAAATTTCATTTTATTGATGTGGCTGCCATACATTCCTTTCTTTCTCTTCAAATGACAAATATTGTCTCCTTCTTGTTTCCCAAGTATTGTCTCTTTAGTGTCTGTATTTCAGTCCAAAGGCATGCTCCTCCTCACTAAGCCCTGAATTATTGAGACACCATGCAAAATTGCATCACGTCAAGAGACATCAAACGCACGGCTGCGGAGAGCTTAATATCGCCTCACACTTTCAAACATGCACTCCTGTTTCTAAAGAGACGATATTAAGCGCTAATTATTTTGAGTTAAAGTGCCTCATTAAAATTGCCTGAAGCTATGAAAGATAAATGTTAGTTTTGCGGATTTACTTAATTCTTCGCAGTTTATACTACAATGTAACGATGGTATCAGAATCGGGGTATTTAAAAGATATATTTTGTATCAGTTTTCTCTCATTAAATAATAAATATGACAAATTAAGTCTGACTTATTCATACTTAAGTTTTATTATACAGCTTAAAATATTTGTATCAAATGCTACTATTTATAGTTATTTTTATAGATATGAATTATATAAAGCGCTTTGATTTTAATTATGACTGTACCATCGCCTTAAATTTATTTTAAATTCGTCTTTTCTTAAATCTTAAAATAGAAATTATCTTAGTTATAAACTCTATCGCCTTTAAAATTTTGATTATAATATAATATAAATATTTTTAAAATCTTTCTTCTTTTACTATGTTTTTCGTCAAAAATATGAGCATCGATGAATTCGATAAGCTTCTATTTAAAAAAAATCGATTAAAATTTGAGTTTCTTTCATGATAAATATGTTCGACCAAGAAGTGATTATATGCCAAATTTAGTAACTCTACTTCGAAATACATTTTAAATCATTTTTGCAACATGAATATTTCATCACTCAAATTATAGATCATTTCCCACCTATTAATATATAAGATAATCTTTATAATAACATCAAATTCGAAGAATTCATTAAATTTTGCTAACTTCTTGATTGGAACCGAAGCAAATCCTAGTAAAGAAATAAGTTATTTCCTTGACAGGATAAACAGTTTTTGATTTGTTTTTCTATACTATCGTACCGTTTGGAAACATAGGACATTTGAAGTGTACAATGAGTTCAAATGACTAGGGACAAATTTTATGTGTTGGTATATTGCAATAAGTAATTTTCAGAACAATACGTCAACGTATTGTTCTGAAATATGATAAATAGTGAAAAGAACTATTTAGGCTCATACTTTTGATCTTATATACGAGTCCGATGACTGAAGATGGTTGGTATGATACCCTCCAGCAGGGTTTACTTGGTAATAATGTATGCAAAATTCTTAAAGTTCAATGGCTCAAACACTTTCAAATTTGAAAGACGTATGAAATGGAGCAAATTTAATCACGACTATTCTAAAACGATCTATAAACATTCAAAGCACCTTTAAATCCGAGAGTACAAAGCAAAATAAATTGAAACATTTATATCCCCCATTTTGATCTGAGTACTAAAGAAAAACGCATTTAAATAAATATTAGTGAGGCTAATCAGTACAGTTAGATTTCTTAATCAGATCTTTCGTACCAGAGACATGCATGGCTCAGGTATTGGTAATGATCAGAGTTTCTCTCCGTATTTTTTGGCTTTCATAATGTTTTCAATATTGAATTATGCAAGGTTAAATTGCGGCATTAATGCAACCCAAATTCAGGATGTTCAAATCTTCGAACACGTTTAAAACGTGATCAGTTATAGTAAGGGAACAAGTTTAATTTCTTGCCACCCTAACATGATCTTGGAACATTCGATGTGCTAAAAGTGTGCAACAAATAAGCAAATACAAAGGAATTCTTTTTTTCAACTGAATTGCTAAAAATATATGCCAATAATAAAATTCTAATCTTATTTTTATAAATGTCTTACTATGTGCTGTTGCCTTAGGTTGAATATACTCCTTCCTTTTTTCCATTCCATTTCCGCCTTCCAGTCTTCCTTTTTGTGGTTCCTTCCTATGTCTGTTTCCCCCTAATGAGGCAATGAATGAATAGTTATGAGTGCTAGAAATTCATTTTACGATAATGCTGTGAATAATTTTCGCTAAATTTTGAAGCGCAGCTAATGACAAATGCCTTTCGAAAACTTTCTGTAAAAATTGTTATAAATGATAAATTACATCATTATAATATTTTGTGATTTGTTTCCAAATGGTAAGCATTGTCTCATTTTAAATGGATTCCTATGGATAAAACCAATTCTCTCAGCGAGAGTTTCGCATACTGAGCCAGATTCGGGAATATTGTTAGGCGAGATTTTACATATTTTATACAAGAAAACACAATATTTTGCATCAAAATTCTATTTGCCCCTACTTTTGTTCTATTGAAATTGTAAAAAAGGGAAATTTATAAGAAAATAGTTGAATTTTAAAATTGCTCGTTTCTATTTTTCTCTGATTTAGGTTTACAACTATTTAAAAGTGCATTTTAATAATCTCCATTGGCCACTGAAATAAAATGCATTCATTTTCTCATTAATTCAAGCTAATTTGGCCATTTCACTCTTTCATACAAGCCCACTAAAAATATACTGTTAAAAATACTTGTTAAAAAACCTGCAAAATTATTAGATAGAATAAATTAGTTTTAAATAATTAAAACTTTAAAAATATTACTTTATCCTATCAAGTCACGCACTTCAACTTATACATACACTTGAACATGAAAAGGCACTATGGATTAAAGCAAAGAAAAAAAATTGTTAAAAATAAGAAATCACCAACTATCAGTTAACAATATATTTCTGTAACAATTTTGACAAACTCCTTATATATTAAGGTTTAACGATATACAGCATTATTCTTACATTTTTACGTGACATATAAAATAAGAAAGAAATGTCATAAGAAGCAAAATGTAGATGCGATTGCAGAAAGAACACTGATATATAATCCAAATTATTGTAGTTGAAATATTCAGTACCAAAGATTAAAGGAATTTGTCATTTTCTAATAAATTAAGTCGTTGAAATTTCCCATTCTTACACTGATGATTTATTAGGGCCTGAAAAATCTCGCCAGAATTGTGTTAAGACACAATAACAGAAGCCTGCTTATATAGCTGGAATTATTTTAACCAGAATGCATCCATCAATGTCTGAACCAAGACACTGAAAACTTGACAGCTTCAAAATGAACATAACTATAAATAGTTTCATCTCAAAGGCAGATCGTGACGTTCATTTTAAAGTAAGATTTGGCTTAAGAATAGTAAACGGCCTTTGGAAAAGTTATTCGGTTACTTCAGAAAAGCTATATTTCCCAAACAAAGGAGCATTTATTTATTCATGCATTCTGATAAAATTAATCCAAATAACTGCAATTCATGCAACAGTATAATTTTTAGAAAATTTTATTTTGTATATTTTATACTTGAGGCCCTTTTGGTGATTGATGGAGCATACATTCCTCATGGGCAGCAGTAATTCAATAATTAGATAATTAGAATAACGATCGATTGAAAAATATCTTACTTAAAAAATTAATTAAAGGATTATGCGAAAAAAATAGTAAATAAAAGTATTAGATCATTGTTGATTCAAATATAAATTGCGAAAGTTAGTTGCTTTCATTTCTTAAAGGCTTCAAGAAAAAGGTCCAAGAAGATCGATTATTGAGCCTCAAAAATATATATTTTGACCAGAATTTAATTGTCTATATAATGCTTTTCTTTCAGAATTGTTTCCCTCCACATTTTTTTTTTATTTTTCCATCATCCATTCAATACCATCTTATTTGAAGTATAATGTTATATTATTTTCTTCATCTATCTGCAAAAAAATTAAAAACTTCACTTGGCAACACTCGCAAGCAAGCGCCAAAATTTTGTAATTTGATGCGTCATAAATATACGATATTTCTTCTTATATGAAAAGATGTACTGTTTTTTTTTCTTTTTATAGTATATAATTTATTTTAATTTATTCATTTTGTATATCTATTATGATTTCATGTTGGTCCAGTTTAATCATGTTTGATCCAGTATATACACATCTTTTATTTATATAGTATCATTGTTTAGTATTTTTCTGTTTTTATATTGTTCTATAATAGAACAAGACACCAACTTTTCGTTTAATAATTCAAAAATATTTTTGCATAAAACAATTATTCCTATCCACATTAAATCCTCGTTCAATTTCAATTCATTCTCTTATCGTCACATTTCAAAATTTATTTCCACTTTTATTATTAATTTATTATTTATCAAATATCCATTATTTATCAAATATTTATTATTTATTATCATCGTCAAATAAGTTAGGAATTTTACACATTCAATATAAAATAAATTACACATTTTTCCTCTTTTAATAATATATTTTGGACATTTTTTCTTCTTTATTACAACTTTTTTCACTTTGCTTTATTTTGGCTGCTATATTTTTACTTTGATTTTCTCATTTGATTGTATACTATGTATAGTATATATATTCTCACTTATAATATATAAATTTGTTTTGCATTTTACTGATACTGTTAGATGTTTAAAGAGAAGGAGAGCTTGAAAGCCTCTTCCATATGTACATGATTTGTTGCATTTGTACAGGTTTTTGCCCGATTTATATACATATTTACCTGCCTATCCGCTTTGGATACGTTCAGCTTCGTTAACTTAAATATATAATACGATATTTACGGTACCGATATTTAATAGGGTTCAAATGTTGAATATTTCTATGAAAATCAGTAGGAAAATATTTTTAAAATATACAATGAAAGAAATTAAATTTTTCTGCAATTCTATATTTAACTCAGTTACATTTTTACAAAGTTAAAACAAAGTTAAGGTTTTTTTTTTAAATTTCTTGGTGAATTAGATCTCTGAAATCCTTTTTTTTTCAGGTACATATTGGCTGCGCCCAAAATATTTTAATACTTATCAATAATTAAATTTAATTATTGATTAATGAATTATTTAAATAAATTCGGCTTCTATGCGAGGCGAGAGTTTTAGTAATGAAATACAGAAAAAAATCATTTATAACAATAAGAAGTATAATAAAGACAACTAAAATAAGGAATTAAAATAATTAAACTAACTCTAATTATTCTATTATAAAGATGAATTATTCTTTATCACAAATACAAATGCCAAAGCAAATCTAAAAATGCAAGATATTTATCTCGAAAATGTAGTTATCAGTATCTTAAGACAATAAAAGATGATAGCCATGTTGATAAATCTTAAATTATCATTAAAAAATAAAAATCACAAGAAAGATACATGCCGTAGGATTCATTAAAAATTAGAATACAATATCAATCTTATTAAACTTATATCTAGAATCATCTCTCAATTCTATTATCATTTAGGTTAACATTCTACCTCGAGACTTTCAAAGAATATTAGTAAAAAAACTATTAATAATACAATTTATTTTTTGAAATAAAAATTAGTTTTATTTTGTGGCGAAATATGTAAAATTTCTAATATATTTTGCAAGTTATTCTTATATATATTTAACAACAAAATTTTTCTATATTTGAAGTTATTGATTTTATGCATATTTGCATTGCGAGTGCATTAAACTTTTGTGTGTCTTTTATCATTGGTTTTGTTAAAAGTAAATTTTAAAAAAGTATTAAAATAGTCGAAGATGAAAAGTTTCAGTGTTTGAAATTCGAACCTCTTAAAAGTTTTTGTTCCTATTTTTTTTTAATTTAAAAATTCTTATTTTAGAATTTACTTTCTTATATCATGTATTTCAATCAAAAATTTCCATTATTGATAAATTATTATCATAAACATTTGTGGGGGAATCGAGAACTTTTCTTTGTGTAAAGAGTCAAACTTTGGAATATTTTTACTACCAATTTATTATTTAAAGACTCAAAAAAATTAAAATTTAACGAAACAAAATATTCAAAATATACTAATTATAAAAAATATATTCCATGTTGAAAGCTGCAACGTACATGTCGCCCATAAATTAATGCATTTATGTTCAGAAACTATCAATTCGATAACTATCAATTTTTATATAATAATTAGTAGTAGTATATACTTACATAGGAACAATGGAACTTATAAATTAATCTAATGTCTAAAAAGCTATGATTTCTGTTAAAATTTACAATATCGGAAAATATCCAAACAATAGTCTTAATTCAACTGTTCTCAATAGGGACACATATATTCAATCAATAATATATAGCAAAGCTATATGAACTTTTTTAAAAATTAAATAATTTTGAGCTCTAATAACACACTATTGAAATTATGTAACAAGATATTTAAACTTGCTTTATTCAAAAGCACGAAATAGTAATGAAATTCTTATTTAATACATTGCATCGAATATTCAATTTTTATTTCTCAAATACATTATGCTCTATAGTCTTAACTAAAATTTCATAACAATAAACAATAATTTATATTTATGCTTTTGCCATGATTATATATACTTTATATGATATAATTATACTTTTTCCATGATTATATAGCATTATTTACAATAATTTTAAAAGTTCAACTTCAATAATATACTTAATAAACAATGACAGAAATAAACTCCTTTTAGGGATTTTCTTTCATTAAATAAGTATTTCCTCCTGCAGATAAGGATAATGAACCACAAAAGGCAGAAAGGAAAACAGCTAATGCATTGTGCCAGTACATATAATTATTATTCGGTGAGCCGACAAAGACCAATGATGCATTATTATTTATCTGACGAATCACTGGTAGAAGTTGCTGAGAAAATGAGATTAGTATGCAGTCTTTCATTCTCCTTTCTTCTGATAAAATCCCTATTAATGATCCTTATTTAATGAAAATATGATATTTAGTAAACAAAAATATACTTCCGGTGAATGAGTCAGAATTTTAATAAAGGTGCAAAGGTGTCATGTATTTATCACTAGTTTAATTTAGATTTTAATTTCAATTATATTCTCTAAATCAATTAATTTCGAGTTTTTAATTTCTAAATTAATTTTTTTAGAGATTTTAATTTCTAAATTAATTAATATAAAAACTTTAATTTCTAAATTAATTAAATTAGATTTTCATCGCAGAATTAAATTCATTTCATGACTTCTTATTAATGTATAAACTATTTTTATATGAATTATTACAATACATGAAATCTTTTTATCGTCTGAAAAGTTTCTGTAAAGGAAAACGAGAATATCATTAGATATTGATGATTTTAAAATGCTACTGATGCATTTTCTCAAAAAAAAAGTATCATTATTTATTATATTAATATTGCAATTTTTTTTCAGAAAGGCTTAATTATAAAAAAGTTGTCTTCGGCTGATAGAAAATCTTACTTTACATGTTAAACATGTTTAGATTATTATAGTAAGAACAATAAATGCATTATCAAAAGCTTTATTAAAATAATTGTGAAATTAAGAAAAATGACAGAAAAGTAGTTCAAAGTGTAAAAAAATTCAGTGCCTTCTAATTAATTTAATGTTTAGTTAATTTTTGTGCATATGTTTTATGTATCATGAGATCATCCTAGTCTTTTATACATGTATAAAGGATTGAATTGTCTAGGAATTTGGTTGAATTGTTTAGGAGATGTGGAACATACATAAATTCCTTCACAGATACAATTACTTTTATTGATATTACGATTAAAGAATAACAAGATTTAGTAAATTATCAGCCCACAGTTCATAAATACCTTTAATTTTAAATCGTTATCAAAATTTCCATTTGTTGACATTATTAATATTTTATAGAAATAAAAATACTATTTATTTTTTTGTCAAACATTTTAGAATTTATAGTACGGATTTATAGTAGCCTTGATCTTAAGTTTGAATATGTGATGTATATTCATTATGAAACAAAAATATACATTCCATTGCAAACACAGCAGAAATTATTCCTAATTTATTTTGGAGCATGTAAAAGTTGTATCTTGACTAACGCATCTCTTAACCGCTTTTATTGTTAAATATTTTAGAGTTAGTAATGTGAAAAGGCCTCGAAGTTCATGTAAAATATACAAACTCAAAATTTATTTATTCAGTCCTCATTATGTAATCTTTAAAAAATGGCAGATCCTCTAAAACTCGAAGAAAACCCGGAAAGTTTCATGTTAGAATAAGTTTATAAACAGATTTTGATTCATATAAAGTGATTTCGTTTTTCTTTTAATTTCGTCATACTTTCAAAAACTGTGATTCTATGAAGAAATATTTACCATCTACAGATAAAAAAATGAATAAAATTATTTAAAAATTTCAAGTGTTCACTTTTATATTGATTGTACATTTTATATTTTAAGACATAACTGTTCATATTTATAGTTGAATTTCAGTAAAATTTGATTTATCAACTTAATTTTACTAATTTATTTAGGTAAAACTTTGTGTCAAATACTGATTCTTTTTATATTCACTGATCTATGTATTTATTTAAAAAATAAGAAGTTTTGGTTCTTTTTTTTTTTTTACGAAATTTTATTTTATAATAAGAAATATTCAACTAAAGTAATATTTTTGGTGATTTTATTAGAGAATGTTCCTGCCATTGATAAATAATTTTGAAATAATCATCATTCCATATTTTGAATTATTTTTAAAAATGAAATTGCTCCATATCTGACAAATTTGGCGATAACCCTTTAAAAAAAATCTGTTTTTAAAGAAAGACAATGATTACCACAAACTGCATGAAAAATTGTGGAGTGTGCTTGGTTGCATTTCAAACAACATAAGCTTAAAATCGTCATATTTAACTCCTGAATACTATTTGAGCTCTTCGTTACTTGTGGCTTATAATTATGCTACATCAGGTAATGGAATTTTCCATATTTCTTAGAATGCATCATTATCATTTATAAGTCTCTTTTGGATAATCTTTTTTCTTAAATCTCTCTCAGATAATTTATAAAACAGTTATGTCTTTTAAAAAAATAACTATACACTTGAAGAGTATATGGCATATCTGTAACAAAAAAAATATTGGTACATTATAATTTAAAAAAGATTTTTCTAATGTTTTCTTATTTAACGGTAATTTTAAGAGATTATTAAAAAGATAAACTAACTTTTATGATTTTACATCTGGGTAAACAAAGAGTAGATACTCAGACAGAACAATATGTTGCACAATATTGGGCAATGTTATGTAATATTACCTTATATTATTTAATATTCAGCAGTATTGTGCAATATTGCAATATATTTTAATATCGTACAACATTGCACAGCATTGAAATGTTATTGAGGTAATTTCTAAAAAAACACTATATAAATAATTTTCGGTAATTAAAGTTATCTTATTTACAACATTCACAGAAATTGAACCACTGAAAGATAACTTTCCGTACTTGGACAAATCTGTAGCTAAAGTCAATGAACAGAATTAATATAATTACACCAGATTCCATATGCACGTTTTGGAAATGAAGGATGAGTAATGTCACAGAAAAAAATATCATTACCAAAAGTTTTCATGGAAATATCTTGAACACAAGAATTATCATCCTCTGAGGATTTTACATATGGATCAGGAAAACCTAATGTTGATCAATACTTTTGTATTCGATGATACAAATATACTGTCATTGACAAACCTGTCATTTTTTGCCAATGTCACTAACATGGGTCTACTGCTGTGTCACCAGCAGATGTAACACGTATGTCATTGACATCAAATGAGAAAAATAATGATGTGGAAATCTGGCAAAGTTACGCAATATTGAGGAATTGTTTTATTACCTGCCATCAAAAAGTTAAATATTAAAAAAAATGTATAATTTTATCAAAATGAATTTTTTGGAGGGGGATTAAAGAAATATGTATTAATGTGCTTTTCGTATCTCAACAAATTAAATATAATTATCGTTTCATAAAAAAAAATATGTTGCGATGAATTTTGTATTTTTTTATATGCATAGTTTAGTATAATTATGCTAATAATTAGGTAACATAGAAATTTGTTTGAGAAAGTGCGGACACGAAAGTGTTCTTTTTTTATTATTATTATTTCTGCCTTTCAAATTATACGCCATTCAACTATTATATGTGCCATATTTATCGCTGGTAGGTTAATAAAATATTTCATAATCTATTGTCTGTGGTTTTATTTACTTGTTTCTCTTATTTCTGTTCCAACTGGATGAAAGCGCTTCTACCGGCGAGTTTTGGTATTAAATGATTATGTAAAACTTGCCTTTTTATGTCTTCTATAGTGTGTAAAAGAAATTTGAATTTCATTCGGAAATTATTAATTAATTTCATTTAAATATCACTGAAACTAAGGAAGCTATTTTATGGCTACCAAGCATTTAAATAATTTAACTTTTTTAAATTAAAATTAAGTAAAAGCTTTTTCAAAACTTGTCTATAATCATGTGAAATGACTCTTTCTATTAATTTGATTGTGTACATAAAATGGAGAGATTTTGAGCTGTTATGAATAATTAAATAATGTTCTTACACAGCATTGCTCCTCATATAATAACAATGAATTCGTTTTTATGACTTGCTAAAAATACATTTAGTACAAATATCAAAAATAGTTTATATGCACTTTTGAATCTCACGCAACACTAATCTTTTCTTATTCCTAGTAGTCCTTTCTTTTTTATTTGTACCGAGTTTTATATAATGTCAATTACACACAGCAATAAAAAAAAACTTTTTTTTCACGTAAAAGGATTATCTTTTCAATGGAAACTTTCGTCATGACGTTTCTCTACACGCATCTGGAAATTGCAATGATAATGCTCACGCAAAATACAGGTGTAATTTCTCATGGAATAATTTTTTTACATTAAATAAAGTATCTTAGAAACAATTTAAATCTTTAAACATTGTATACTTACACTATAGTTATTTTTTAAAATTTTGTTTGCACCAAAATACTTAACTCTATTCGTAAACCTTATTTATTTCAAAATCGGATTTTTTTGAGGAAGGAATAGGTGTGATATTGCAAGGTAGTATAAAAGGGTTACACGTCTAAATATTTTATGGATAGCACAGTTATATCTATTTCGTGCCTAAAACCAGATTAAAACTGCCTCTATTAACGTATTAATGCCAATACTTAAATCCGCAATAATGCAGACATATACATTAAATGTAGACAATTCATTTTGTATCCTTACCTATTCATCTCAAAATAAGAGCTTTGACAAGTGTCTAAACGAAAAGCTATGTATGTAACACCTCTAACTAAAAATATAAAATATGAATATTACCATCACATATCTTATAGAATTATTGCAACAATTAAACAATGTCATTCTAGAATGGATTCGTGAAAGCAAATAGTTTTGAATATTATTTCTGAAATCTGTTCTGCGGATATATAATGCATGATGTCCAACAAACGAATAGAGGCATTTTATTCCTTTAGAAAACAAAATCCAAGAATATACAAAGATAATACTTGTAGAAATCAACAAAATTCTCATAAGCAATAAATCATTATCAAACAACAGCAACGATACAATTATTCCCAGTCGGCAGAACTGCCCTCCTTACAAAACTGTTTTTGCGATCAATTCTCCCCTCTTTCCCCTCAAAAATAAAATGGTATTTCTGTGCGCATCTGTTTATATTGTTTAATTGCAAGGTAAACAAGAATCGCCAAATAGCAACTTATAATAGACATATCACCATAATTCTTGTATTTCGGACAACTTTCATTTTTTTTTCTGCCAAGTGCACACCAATGCTCGGGATCATTTATCTAGCAACTATTAAAAATATCTTCAAATCTTTCTTTTTTATTATTAGAGACTAATTGTGCAGAGAAATATCATTACATATTTCTAACAATATTTCGAAAATTATTTTTAAGAAGTTCCTGAAGTCTGAAAATTACCTTTTCAAGTGTTTCGCGCATTATTTGTTAGAAATGTTGATAGAAAAATATATTGTTCCTAATTTTGGCAAATTTTTTTGTGCTATCGAGACTAATCTATTTTTTTTTATGTGACAATTTTTAAAGTAATGCTTTTTAGCTAATATCTTGCTTATCACACTACATTAAGATGCTTGCTAATCTTCTTTGTTTTAAGATAAATAGACACTGAACAGGTTAATTCCAATTAAGTACTGCACATCAAATATATTTACACACTTTATTTTTTAATTATTAATTTTAAATGACCTAAAAAATATATAAAGCAACATATTTTTGAGTTTGTGAAGTTATTAAAAAGAAATGATTATTGAATATAAATTCTATTTATAACTTTTGAAGATGAAATTAATTTTGAATTAATTTCCTCATTAGGAAATTACTTATTTATCGAAATAATAAGAAGTATTATTGAAATGCATATATCGCTTTAATAGTACGGTGTTAAGTAATATTGCATATGATATATTATTATTCAAGTAGATCGCAAGTAATAGTACTTTTGTGGGAAAATACGATGCTTAAGTTGAGCATATAATTTCCATGAATCTTTTAACTATATTTTTGTGGTTTAATTATAACAAAAATCATTCACTTGGAATTTGATATCAGATTATGAATAACAGGAAAATGAAACTTGAGTTTTCCCATTTATTTTACGTAATTAGCCACCCAGACGCCCTAATGGTAATGCGAAACCCCAAACTTCCTGCATTACATTACAAATTAGTATTGAAATTGCCTTAACCAGAGATCTCTAATGGCTATTGTAAATAGAGATGGGGAAAAAATAATGAAAAATTCATTTATTTCACAAAAGCAGTAGCAGCCATTTATGTGAACTTCTATTCTTGAGTTTGTTCCTCGTTAAAAGTCTTACTGCTGGTCAAAATGGATGATCACCTGATGTATTGTCTTTTAAAAGTGCTTCGATTTCAGGTTTTGAGCGCATCCTTTAAACACTCCAAAATTGATATTTGACGGTAAGTAAAGATAATGAAGTGGCCAAGTAATAGAAAGTATTAAACTAATGTATTTGTGATTGGTATACTGTGGGAGGCAACACACATTTTGCATGCAGATTTCCTTTCTTACAAGTAAGAATTGAGATTTTTTACTAGGGGATTTTCGTAAAGTTCTAGAGACTATCAAGATATATTGTAGTATGCTTGAGGATCAATTTTAGTTTCGTTTTCAAACAAACAAATAATTACAGCCCAAGTTAAATGAGACAGATTTAATCAAAGTTTTGACGGGAATCCGAGAACAAAGCATCATATTTCATTCACATATCTAAAGTTTTTTTTTTTACGAAATAAATGCATATTTAAAACATGGTCCTTTCTTATTTACCAACTAAAGGATATTTTTCCAATATGACTGTTAAGTGCTTTTTTATTGCAAAATCTGTCAACATATATTTTGATGACTTATTTGTGCACTTTTATCGTTTCGATTAATATGTGCAATTTTGCAGAATCCTATGAATAAGTCACCTTATTTTTATGATCACTGTGAATCATGATTCACTTACATGTGTCAGTATTTTGGTCTCGTTGTAAGTATTAGAAATGAAGAAACTGACTATTTCGGGTTTTATTATGAATTAAAAAAAAATGTTGGTACATCTTTTAAAATTACTGATGACTTATTTGTGTCAGTGTTCGGCTGATATATGCGTTATATTCATTCTGATAAATACTAAAATAAACATTATATGCATTATGCTCATTCTGATAAATATCGATAAATAATATATGCATTATGCTCATTCTGATAAATATCGATAAATAAAATATGCATTATGCTCATTCTGATAAATACTGATACAAGCATTATATGCATTAAGCTCATTCAAATTAAAAGCATTTTCTTTCATGCAGTATAAATATGTACCATTGTGATTCTTTGTTGATTTACACATTTAATCTGAAAGATGAATGGATGCATTTCTTTTAATGATTGCCGCTCTAATTTTGGTCATGTATGCTTTTTCCATATTTCTGCTGTGAAAAATGATTCAAAATTCCACAATCAAAGATAATCATTTCTTTGGCATCATTCCAACGTATATATTTTTTTTTTATATTTTGCTTCAAGCACACACATGTTGACCTATTTATTTGTTCGTCAGTTTAGTGCTATATTATTTAATATTGTCTCTAGTGGTTTCTCTTCTCATTCTTTCTTAACCATAAATTTAGCAGTTGCGGAAAGCACTCAAACTGTTGAAACTGCCAAAGGTGAACTCATGCAATGAAATATTCACGATTCTTAAACAATGACTACGGAGTACTTTGGTTAATAAAGAAAGATAAATAAATGGATTGTAGTATTCAAAAAATGTCATCTTTCATAAAAGATTGTCTAAGAATATCTGTAATTATGAAAAGGAATTTATAAATGAAATAATTAATTATGTTGGTTTGGTTTAGTTAATTGTCGCGTGATATAACTGTTAACTATTCTTTAATAAATTTATCATCGTATTTCGGTACCGAAATTAAGAAAAGTGGGGCATAAAATATGTAAATTTTTGTCCGGAACTTATATAAAATATGGTATTTGTAATTCCAATTTCAAAAATAAGTTTTTGAAGTAAACGCTTTTTCATCTTTGACATGGAAAATATTGAATTTGCGAAATTTAAAAACACTCTTAAACATAATATATAAAATCTTTATTATTTTTATTAAATTAGCTTGAGAAATATATACTAATAAATGCAATAAATAATAAATCAATCAAATATACCCCTAAAATATTGAGTTTTAAATGGATAAATTTATTCTTATTCTTCAAAAGTATTAATCACTTAAAATTATCTACTTTATTTTTTCCTCAATTTTCTATTCATTATTTACAATTTTAAATTTCATGATTCTCATAATATTATTCAATAAGATATTCCTGAAAGAATATTATATGACAGGAAAAAAAATTATTTCAAATTTAAAAATTATATTTGAAAATTTTATGCTGATCAGTTTTGTGGAAATTGTTGAACACAATATATTTAATCGTTTTAAGTCATTATGAAAACAGTTTACTTAGTTAGATTCAAGAAAAGTTCAGTTTTCTTGGTAATATTTTTTTCTTGTTTCATACTTTGATACGATGTGCGATTTATCATACGAAAATCTCTGTGCATTTTATTATACATCATATAACATTCTATATCGCGTACCAAGCAAATTACTAACATAAATTATTCGTTAGGCTACAGTAAATCAAAATTCTCTGAATTTTTGAAAATCCTTTCCTTTGAAAAATACATTTCCCTCATCACCAGTTTATTATAACTCAGTAGATTCCAATGGAACTGGTTTTCGTATCTGTTTCTTTGTTCACTAAGCAAGCAGAAACCTGATATGTCATGTGACATGATAAATTGATGTTTATACTATTAAATGATAAGATGTTCGGTTTCCACATCACAAAATTGTCGACTTTCTGAGATTGTTTTACTTGATAAACTGTAAATAATTAGCCATGTTATAATTAATATTTGTGATGACATGAAAAAGATAAAAAAGTAGTTGAAAAGTTAAGACGTATTTATCAATACAATGCAGTAATAAATTCTTATAATATATAGATATAATAATCCATTATGAAATTTATAAAATATAAACACGGTTCCTTAAAATTTTATTGAGGTAAATAAACTGAAAATATAAATGCAAAACTATTTGTATTATAAAACTTTTTGCTGTTGATTAATACAGCTTTGTTTTTATTAAAAATTAAGAATCACAATTTTATATGTTAATGCCTAACTAAAATTAATACATAATGCTTATCCTTTTATATTTGAACATGATTCATCTTGTATAATTTTTAATACTAAAAATTTTGTAAGGTTTTAATGAAATGTAACACATGCAAGCACTTTTCAATAAAAGAGAAATATTACTGTCAAATTTTTAAGATGCAAAATTTGTTCAATTATTCATAAACTTGTTTTTAAGATTTTGGCATTTTTCAACTATATCACCAAAATAAATATCTCATAAAATGTCTTTAAAAATATTTCAAACAATTATCTTTTTAATGATAAAATTTCATTTCATACATTTTTTTTTATTTTGCATATCAGATAAAATTTTAAAGAAATCTGTAACAATGATTTTATAATTAAGAAAAATTCAAATTTTACATTTTCGTCAAATTTATCAAACGCTTCATTTTTCCAATTTTAAAAATAATATAATCGAATTCCTGTCTTCAGGTATCTTCAGGGATTTTCACCCCCTCTTTTATTTCTTAATATACGATTTTTTCAAATTTGAATGATTTACTGTTGACTCATTTTATTGGATTCATCTTCTATTTTATGAAAAAGGTAAATGAGTGAATCCATTCCATATTAACAGATTAGAAAACCCCAGCTTGACGGACAAGCTAGTTACGACAGATCTCTAATCTATGATATTTCAAACCCATTTTTAAAAATGTTACTTTTTATTCAAGTTTAACAGCCATTTTACATTTAAAAAAGTGTATTCAGAATTTAATATCTTAAATTTCAAAAAATACTCTAAAAAATCCATACCTTTTAAGGATGAAAGATTTTAAACAGATACTTAAGTGATCCATTAAATGTTGAATGCTAATACCCTTAAATTTAATCTAAAAGAATGATACGAACTTATGATACTGTGATATGCTTTAAAAATCTTCTTGAAAATTTAATTTTAATATATCGCATCTAGGACTCAGGCATGTGATGTAAGCCATCAATCTACATAGATATAATGGCTCATCCATCTATATATTTTGCTTTTTGTGAACTACCATTTGATAAACAATTTAGCTAAAATGCCGGTATGAATCACAGATGATTCATGAGTTACCAACCACTGCTATTCTTAGAAGTGTTCAAAGCCTGGGTTATTATAGAAAGAATTAAAAAATGACTAGGCATGTGGATAAATGACAGATTCTATATGATTATGACATCATATATATTAACTCCGCATTCTATGAAATTTAAATAAGCCTGAAATCCAGAACGTCTGTAGGAAAAGGCATAATTATACTTCAATATACAAGTGTAAACAACAAAGATTAAATAATTTAAGATTTTATCTTTTTTTTAAGAATTAAACTAACTGCTATTATTTTGAACGAAAAAGAAACGATTTCAAAAATGATCTCCCAATTAAATAAATACTGGCGGCGAAAGTCAATTAATCATCGTTATTTCTAAGTGAACAAATAGATCGGCGTTTAAAACTGCATAGTCATCAACGAAGTTAATCAAGGTTTGAGGAGTTTTTTTCGAATCGTACTCGAACTTATAAAATTCCTCACGTTTTTGGAGAAATTGAATCGCTTAGCAAAGCAAATTGCAAAGTGAAGTTTAAACTATAATCCCATTTTTTTTTATTTTTAAGAAAATAAAATCTGAAAATATATTTAAAACTATTAGAAATAATTAGATTCTAAGGGATTTAAAAATAAATGTACATACTTAATTTTTTAAATAATTTAAAACCAATATATTTGAGAAGCCATAAAAAATGTAGTTAAATAAAACTAAAAAAATATATAATAATAAACTTTCCACAAGTAAATAAAAATAGATGAATTAGAAGATGTAGAAGATAATTTTGATTTAATTCATTGAGAATAGTATATATATAAGGAATATTTGAATATTTCTAATATCTTTCAGAAATGGGCTTTATATTTTTGGTGTAGACTTGATGTTTTAGGTTATTATTACATCTTTTTATCTCGTAATTTACACTTTTTTTTAAATAATACTTTACAATTACCCCAAAATTTTTTTATTGTTTTCCATAAGGATGATTGAAATTACCTCTTGCATTAAATGATTTTTTGTTATTTGAAATTGTTTTTAAAATAATACTTACAATAAACTGTTCCTTAAACATTCAGAAAAAAAAGGATAAATTACATCATTATCACTAATATTTATTTCATTGTTTAAGAAATGATAGAAAGAAGGATAGAGAGAAATGTTTGACACCCCTCTCAAAATTAAAATAAAATTTGTCCAATACTTCATTTTCTGTTTCAAACTACAAAATGAATTATTCCATAGATCTTTGGGAATCGTATTATGAAATCAAAGTCATTGCAAATTCATTGATTATCTTTCAAAGTAAAGTTAATTTCATGTGATTTGTCTTGAAACTGAAATTGCGTTTATAAATGATAACTTTGTAGTAAGGTTTTATTAAGGAAACGTATCAATTAGGCTAGGGTATGAATTTCTAATTATACAGGGTGATTATAATTGAAGTTTAGGTTTCGAAACGCTATAAATAAAGTACCACTGATGAGAATGATCTCAAATTTGAACGGCGTGTTATTGAAGAATGCGGAAAGCATATTTCAGAAGAAAAAAAATTTAGTTTTATATTTTAGCAACAGATGGCGCTGTAAGCGGCAGAAAATGTAAATTAAAATACCTGTCATGCAAACGACACATTTCAGTGTTATAAAATCGCCAGGTACACGGCTGTTCCTCATTTCGCGTATCAGACGTTCGCCATGGGTGTCTCACTGCAGGACCGTGCTCTGCTGATAAAGCTGTATTACAAGAACGATGATTGTGCAAAAGTATCTCTGCAAAAGTTCAGGACACTGAAGGGTATAAAATATGGCGTTGGTCCAATGAGTGTCATGGGTCTGAAGAAAATGATGCAAAAATTCGAAACTACAGGTTCGTTTGATGTGCAATCTGGTAGAGGGAGAAAACGAATGCATTCGACGGTAGTTGAAGAAATGGCCACCGCATTACAAGAGGGGTCGGACGGTGGGGTGCAACCGTCAGTGCACGAGGAATTGCCTGAACACTGGACAGGCCAACGAGCACGGTGCTGAAAATTGTACGAAACATCCTGCAATGCTATCCATACAAAATTGGGTATGTGCAGGAGTTGCTTCCGTCTGATCTGCTAGCAAGGACGTTAGAATTTCTTGCTCGCGTGGAAGTGGTTAATGAATGGCCGTGGAAAATTTTGTGGACAGATGAAGACCATTTCCATCTGATAGGGTACGTCAATACTCAGAATTCTCAAATATGGGCAACAGAAAATCCACTGGCAACGCACCCCGTACTACTTCCTCCTGAAAAGGTCAAGGTGTGGTGAGGTTTTACGGCCACATTAATCCTACAGCCATATTTTTTCGAGCAGACGGGTGCTTCCGGTCCTGTTACCGCTACCGTCACTGGTCATCGCTATGCTTATCTTTTGTGCAACAACGTCATTCCAGCTCTGCAACAGCGTGGATGTGTGGATGGAATCATTTTTATGCAAGATGGCGCTCCCGTGCACATCCCGTGAAGCAGCTGCTGAGGCCCCATTTCGGAAGTGCTCGAATTATCAGCCGTCATTTCCTTACAGCCTGGCCATCCCGATCACCTGATCTTACTCCTAGTGAAAGATGTTATGTTCTGAAATGTTATGGTTATCTGAAAGATGTTATGTTCCGTGCTCCAATTTCAAATTCAGCGTTATTAAAGACATATCTTTCGCAACACATTCTGAACATCACCCCGGAGACACTGCAATTTGTTGTGGAACATGCTATTTGTCACTTTCAACTTGTTGCACATAGCGGTGGACACCATATTCAACATGTTTTGCGCCAGTCTCGTGATATTTCCGAATTTCTTTGATGAATGGTTCTTATGCGGTATATCGCCGCAAAACTCTTGAAATCGATTTGTCCCTTTCGATGTGATATATACAGTCATGCAAATAAAACTACTCAATAATTTTAATTTGTCAATGCGTTTTAATGTGTAACTTACACCTTAGCCGTTGTTTTACGAATCCTTTCTCATTTCTCGTCGTGATTCTGCCGCTTACAGCGCTATCTGTTGCTAAAATTTGAAACTAAAATTTTTCTTCTGCCATACGCTTTCCGCTTTCTTCAATAACACGCCGTTCAAATTTGACATCATTCTCATCAGTGATACTTTTCTTATAGCGTTTTGAAACTTAAACTTTAATTATAATCACCCTGTATTTTCCGAGAGAAATATTAAAAAAAGACACTGTATGCGTACATATTTAATTCACGCAATCATATGATATGAAAAGTTAAATTGATTACTTTTATATTAGAATAAATTCTACAATTTTGATGCATATCTCTAATAAGAATGTACTTTATACTTATTTTTTGTTATACGCTATAATGTATAAGAAAAAATAGATGAATGACTATAATACCACCCATTTTCTCACCAAACTTGTGATTTTTAAGTTATCAGGTACGGTGTTTACAAAGAGAAGTATTGTAACAGTCAAATTCTTGACAAACCTCTCTGAGACCGAAACATAATTTTATAGTTTCTAGTACGCGTCTGTCTCTAAACATGATTAAAAAATTATATGAATTAGACGGATACTTTTAGGTATATGATATTTACACGAAGTGTCTACAGTTTTACCAAATTATAAACGTAATTCATATAGAGAATGTTAATCAGTCCACCTGTCCATAAGAAATAAGGAAAGCTGGATAAATAAAAATTGGTATGCAGATTTAACATCTAAAGTGTGAATATGCATCAAATGTGCAGCTAAAACGTCGAAGGGTTGATTGTCTATCCGTCTGTTAATTCGCCCGCTTATAAACGCGATATTCATTTACGCCACATATAAATGAAATTTGATTCAAAGTTGCTGCATATTAATTGTAGTTTTTTAATCGAATTTCAAAACATCTTCGAAGGATTGACTATCAGTTTCTATTTTCAGAGGCATTTAAATGCGATAACCCAAAAAAAAAAAAAAAAAAAAAAAAAACAGTGACTTAAATAAATATATGAAATTTGGAACATGAACATTTAACTTTAATTATCGTTCTGTCCCAGAATTTGATTTGAAACGTTTAGATAGTTTTTAGATTTTGAAGTTTTTAACACTTGTGTAATAACCGCTTTTCGGGATTTAATTATCAAAAAATAATCGCCAAATATCTCATATTATTAGACTGTTACGTAAGTATTGTTCGCCATTGGTGGTGTATTATTGATTAATAATACATCTGTACATTTATTGGTGAGAATGAGAGACAGTTTTGAGAAAACCACTTCCGCTGATTTTAATACCTTAACAACTATGTAAATGAGAAATTATGCTTTATCATACCGTGTAAAGAATATAGCGTAAAGGGAAACCTTCTATTAGATTTTTTCATCAATAATTTCTTCGGTGATAAAACTGGTACAGGAGCAAAGAAACCAATCAAGCTGAGCCACTGCAGGGTGGAAGCACATGAAATTGCTACTCCGTGAGCCGCCCAAATCCGATGATGCATTGCCATTTATCTGGCAACATCGCCATTAGACATTACTAAGAAAATGGGATTACTATGAAACCTTTCATGCTTTATTCTTGTGATAAAATAACTGCTTACAAGCTCTATTCAATGAAAATGTGCTTTTTCGTAAACAGATATACTAATCTATATGGTTTTCTGTTACCTAATGCATCTTATTTTCTTCTAATATAAAAATCTTTGATGCATCTATTTACTCAACTATAGACAACTGTCAGTAAGCCATAATAGGAGTAGGTAATTGATTAATATTTCATATGAAAATAACAGTGAGAATTCCATTAATTTATATGACATTTGCAAAGATTATATCCGACTTGGTATACATATTAGTTTTAGATTTATTTTTACACAATCTCATAATTTCTAAGTATATCGAACATTTAAACGTTTAGTTGTTATTTTCTATTCTAAAAAAGATTATTAAAAAAAATTGGGAAGCAAAAATTCAGTTTTGTCCAATCATTTAGCAAATGATTAAAATTAGAATGGTTTATAGGACTAAAGAATAATATTTTATTAATGCTTTGAAATATAGCAATACATTTATGTTATAGATGCAAGGAATTTATAAAATGGAGTATTGATGTTTGTTATGTGTCTCAGGAATTTGTATTGTCTAAATAAGGAAATACCAGAAAGCTTAATGAATAGATTAAGGATTTGAATAAGTTTAATAGTTCAGAAAATGATTTTTGAATTTTTGTTTCTGAAATTGATTTAAAACGCTAGATTTAGACAGTTAAATATTTTATAATTGTTGTTATATAATGTGTGTATGTGTGTGTGGAATAACCACTTTCCTGTTGATTATTTGATACTAATTTTTATATTTCAAATTTAATTATTAAATTTCAGGAAATATCCACATTTCTGAAAATCGACTATTCCATAAAAGTTAATTTAATTCCAAAATTTATAGCAAGAATTGTAGAATAAAATTGTGTGCTTTATTCGAATCAATTTAAGTTGAAAAGCTACAAAATTTATTTAATTTGTTAATGAAGTATAATAAAATTCCATTGTAATTATTTATCAATATTATCAACTTTTCTGTACAAGCTAAATGTAGTTTTAATAAGTATATTCATCTTGCAATTCTCTATATTTCAGCAGTAAAATCTTAAAAAGTTCTCTTATCATTTCCGTTTATCCGAATGCATTCAATTTGTCAAAATACTTTCTAATGATAGAAGTTAAAGTCAAACTTTAATTCCTATGTTGCGAGGCTCTTATTTTCCCACGAAAATCCTAAAAGGTACCGAACATAAAACTCTGTACAGCAAATTCTCTTCTAAAATTATATAAGCTCTAAACAAATTACCGCGGTCTGTTTTTCTTGTTTCTGTCTTCCTCGACGGACGACAACTCTTCTATTCATTGTCTTACAAATTATCAAAATTATCAAAATTAAACTTTTCCCCTTATATTATGAAGAATAAAAAATATTGCTGAACTTCATTTACTTCTTTAATCAGAATATATTTATATACGTGTATTTTAACCTTCACTAATCATAACTTTCACAGTTCTTTATAAGTGTATGAATCATTACTTTTCCTTGAGCAAGATTTTATTTTCTGTCACTTTCTTTTTGCTTATTTAGATTAATGTATTTGATTTCTAACATTAATTCAAGAATGTCAATTAGTATTTTTAAAAAAATTTTCATTTACAACAATAGCAATAAAAGCAATATCAGATATTTGATATCCAATTCTACGGTTATGCGAATGCTACTCTTTTGAAAATTGAATATAGCCTTAATCTACTGAGAAAAGAATACTTTTTGTTACTCTTCAGAATGTTGAACATTTCATTAATCTTCTGAGATAGTTTATTTTTCTCCAAGCAGGTGGCCGAGTCATCCACGGTTTCTTTCCAAGAACTCACAATCAATATATACATTGATAAGGAAAATATCAATATATTCTGATACTTCTCGGTTTCTTTTTACATAAACACTTTTGTTTTTTTCCCCCGAATCCTGTTTAGTTAACTTGGATTAAAATATAGTTGGAATAGCCTAATATTTCTTTACTGTTTACATAAGCAAAAATGATTGTATTCCACATTTAATTTATTATTTTTTTATTTCTATTGCGATAAATAAGGCATCAATTATAATTTAGAATTCAGTATCATCATCACGTCTTCTAAACAATAATGTTCCTCTCTTGTTGTATTACGATAGGTTGTCTCGTGTATTCTTTCTATCTTTATATATATAAGATTGCAAATTACGCTTTACAGTTTCTAATTGCAAAGCGTGAACGAAATCAAATATGTACTTGTAAAATATTAGTAGCAAATGTCATCTTTATATCTGTTTGAAAAACACGAAGACATATTCTTATGTTTATAACACACATTAAACGACAAATTCGTTCAACGGAGTTAATGACCGTTACATTGTTTAACTGAGTATTTTGTGTAACTGTAACTTATTGGTGTTCTCAGCAAATTATTTAATTTATAAAATATAGTTTTATAAATAATTTAAAACTTCAGATTATGAAATTTTGCAATTTTTGATTGTAAAACGTGAACGAAATCAGGTATATATACTTGTAAAATATTAATAACAATTGTGTGTACTTTTATGGATTTTGGAAAATATTTATAATGATATATCCTTATGTTAATAAAACTAAACTTAGAATGTCAATTCGTCGTCGAAATTAATGATCGCTGAAATCTTTTATTGAATATTTTGTGTAATCATATCTTATTACCATCTTCAACAAAGTATTTTTAACTTCAAATGTTGATAGATATATAGAATTTTATTCAGAAAAATTACCTCACTTTGTTCCCTGTGCTATTTAATTCAGTAATTTTCTGCATATCTCTTCATAAAACAAATTAAGACAAGAAAAATAATCAGGATTTCAAAATTGCATTTTAAAGAATTTTCATTATTGTTTGATTCTAAAGCTAAACCTTGATTTAAGTAAAAATAAAATTATTAAAAGCATATCTTAGAACTTAAACGTATTCTGAAAAATAATCCAAATCTTAATATCTTGGACAACAATAACTGGGAAAAAGCAAAAATGAAACATTATTATCAGTAAAGAAAAAATTGATTTTTCATCACAAAAATAAAATATATTTTAACACATACTCCTAATACTTATATAAAATTAAAATTACAAATATATATATAATATATATATATATATATTATTGCAATGCAAAAACTGATCTTCTTAAAATAATATAAAATGAATTAAAAGCATTTTAAAATAATGTAATTTTTTTGGAAAGTATCGTAATAAACACCTACTTTTACATTTTAATAAGAATTCTAATTAAAATTTCAAGAAAAATCGCAACGTGGTGATACATATTCACACTTCTAAAAGTATATATGTATCAAATGTCGTAGAATTTGGTGAAAAAGAGTCTGCCTTTAAAGTGCTGACACACCTGCAGTGAATTTCTCCAAATGCAGTGAATAATTGTGGGTTGATGTTTACTTTTTAAGTTTATGATAGTTTTGTAGAGCATTCAATTGGTGACAATAAAGATTTATCATCTTCTATCGTAACTCTAGAAGTTCATTCATCAATTCACCATTTAGGAGACAGAACTCAACCTTTTGCATTTAGAGCATTAATTGGCTCTCTGAAAGGAAAAATTTCAGAAAATAGGCATACAAAATCGGTATTAGAATAAAATGGACACTTTTTACAAAAGTAATCTTGAGATTACACCGATTTTACAAGAAAGCATGGGACGCTAAAAACTTTGGCGTATATGCAACTAACAGCTGAGCTAAATACAATCCAGAGTTGTTAAATCATGTTTATAATAAATTTGACGAACATTAAAGAAAAGATTAATTAATTAATCAATTGTAATAACATATTAACTAAAATAATATAATAACATAGCCAAAGAAAATGGTTGAATTCATTGATTTTATGTTAATAGCTGTGAGAAAAGAGGCAAAAACCGACATTATTGCTAAAATTACAAATACATCAAGGGGGGAAAAACGAAGTCTATAACAAACGCATTTAATTTTAAAAAAATCGGACATTAAGCACAGAAAATGAACAAACTAAATATTTAATTATAAAAAAATGCATAATACGCAAAAATGAAAATATGATTTTAAATAAACAAACGGATAAGACTGAAATAAGTTTCTAAGTTTATAAACTGGAACACAAAACATAAAACAAATTCGGGAAAGAAATGCCCTTCCGCAAATAAATTATCTAGCTATAATTATTTCTAAAATAATATTTGTATAATAATATATAAAAAAACCTACTACAAATTTTTCCGTTATCATCCATGTAATATCAATTAATTGGTCAAGATGTAATTTTTTATATTAAATTTCTTGTTAGTTACCAGAGCTGGCACTTTTATCGTAAGACTTTAAAAATTTCACAACACTTTCTAACCCCATTCAGTGATATTTTTTTTGTTTAAAACACTAAAATGTGACATTTATTGTTAATTATGATAAAAAACTATTTAAGTCAGTAATCAAAATATATCTATAGGCTAAATTATAAAACCTAAATATGTTAACTCTAAATCCATGCTAGTTAGTTTATTCTAAACATGTTCATTTTTTTATTACAATATAACCCGAAATGGATATTATTGATAATTATTTTTAAGGTACACATGTACGAAATAAAAATATTTTGTTGAAATGTCATTGAAAAATGTCAACATGCTTTTAATATTCAACGCGTTTCCCAGATTTTCACACCTGTGATTTACATTACACGAAACATCATAAATAGAAAGAACAGTCATAAATGTGAAGTTGAAATTCTTGTAACATTTTTTTTCTTTAGTTATTTCTTTTTCGCAGTAGTTGTTTGTATTATTTATATTTTATATCATAATAAAAATGCCTTTTTTATGACAAATGCCATGAAACATATTATTACCTACTTGGCAGTATTTGTTAAAACTTTTTTTCGACACGCAACCAGACTTTAATGAAAACAATCACGGAAAATACAGGTGTCGATTCGCATGGAGATGTAGCCTTTGCGCATTATTAAATATCCTTAAAACAATTTAAATCTTGAAACATGATTTCCTTGAAAATATATCCTTATTTTTGAAATTTAGTTAATTACAGTAAATACAAATTAATATAAACATTTTACTTTCTGAAATAATGCAAATAGCACCATTTATGATTTTACTTAAAAAAATATTTTGTGTAAAAGTAAAAGATAAGCGTCTGTTATTTATTTCTTGCTAAGAATATGTATATCAAGCAGAAGGCTGAGATAACTGGAGTTAAGCGGAGATAAGTGGAGTTGCTAAGTCAACTTTATAATTAGTTTGATAAGTTAAATAAATTTAAAATAATTCTTCATATTACAAGTTCTTATCAATTTCTTCTTTTGATATCTCCAAATGAACTGTAAACTGCGAATAATTCAGACTCGGCAACAGAGAACCCATAATTGCTCATTTTCAGGAGATTAACATCAAAATACACTAAAATTTAAATAATTCCAGTATGCAGGATTACCATTTATATGTTTTGCAAGATAATATAATAATAAGATAATTTAGAAATAATTCTTCTTCATTTTGAGTTAATAGCATGGTACAACTCTTCCCGTAGGAAGTACGTAGGAGATAGCCGAACCCCATCATGTCTGTACCTACCAGATTGGCGAGAACCAATCATCTAACCGGAAGCCTCTAATCCTCATTCCTGAGGTGTCGCCCGGGGAGGGATACTATTACAAATAAAAGTTATTAACACCAGTTATATTAAAATACTGTTTTATAAGTAGAATAATAAAATTCAGAACTAATAATGTTTCAAGAAAATATTTCAAAAACATTTTTACTGAATTTATTTTTACTGCATATAATTAAGTATATTTTTATATGCCTACATTAACTATTTAAAAGACGAGATGTTTTAGCACTAAATCTCATTAATATAAAAAAAGCAACTTTCATGCAGATCATTTGCATGCACTGTACAACCCCTATATTGGGAGACGCGTCCTGTCATCGATAGGAGGTAGCCTACCCTTATCATTTCAGTACCCATCAGGGTGGCGAGAACTAACCAACATATTGGAATCTTCTCATTCTTATTCGTGAGGCACCCTCGCGATGGGGATGCTATTACTGATAAAGATTAATAGCAGCAGTTATAGTAAAATATTATCTTGTAAGAATAATCATAAAATTCATTGTTAGAAATTTAACAAGAAAATATTTCAAAAACATTTTAACAATTTTTTTTATTTAATGCAAATAATCAAATGTGTTATTATATGTCTACATTAATAATTTTAAAAAACGGATGTCTTAGCAGTTAACCGTAATGGTATAAAAAAAGCAATCTTCATTCAGATCATTTACATGGATATGGCTATTGCCTTTTCATCTGAAGATGCAATATACATGTGATATAATAATAAAGCCCATAATTCTTCTCTCTTTGTCCTTTTATCCATTTAATCCAAGAGATAAATTACCTCATCCTTTCCCGAGACTGTTGCTTTAGTCAGGCCATGCATGCATTTTCCTACTCCTGCCAGAGAAATGATGCATGATAACATAACCAAAGAGATAAGACGTCTTGGCATCATTCCCACATTGATATCTTTATATTTTATTTCATGCACTCATATCTCGACCTATTTATTTGCTTTGTCGAATATAGTGCGATATCGTTTGGTATTTTATTTGCTTTTATCAATCTTGTGGTTAGACGTCGTTTCCCACAATTCTTTATTGTAAATTGCCAGTGGCAAACAGTATTGAATCTGGCATAGATTCATTACCAGGGAATATTCAAGTTACTGGAACAAACATTTATAAACCTTTTTCTGAGTAAATAAAAGAGGTTAGGAAATTATTCACTTATGGTCGACTTAAAGTGAAATCTTTTGCAAAACCATTCTAAAAATATTTGTAATTGTGTTTAGGAGTTGGAAAAATTTCACTATAATGTAAATATGAAATGGGCAAAATTTACAGAATTCAAATCAATATAATGTATTTGAACATTAGGTTAAAACTAAAAATAAAATCAAGAAATTTTATAAATTAACCAATTAATAGTTACAAATAAAACATGATAAAATATATATTTTTAATATAACCAAATTTTCTAATTTAAACCTAGAGTGCATGACATTTTTTACAAATGTGTGTGTTTTAAATAACTGCATATAATTTAGAAAATTTTATTTTCTTCGTGAAATTAAAAAAAAATAATTGTGAAAAATGGATAATTAATATATTAAACAATATCCCAGTGAACACAAATCCCATTATAACAACAAATCTGCAATAAAAATAAAAGTTCCTTTCTTGCAATATATGTTTTTCCAATAAAATAAATATTTTTATTGTATTTTTAAAGATTATAACTATTCATACAGCAACATTCATGGCATTGTTAGAAATTTCTATTTTAAATCCAATTCTAGCACTAATTCTATTACCATATAAAGTCTTTTCTACAAGTATTTATCAAGAAATCTCTTTAGAAAAAAATTCCAAACACTCATTTTTACCCTTTAACAGAGTGAAGTGAAACTTATAAATGGAAATAAAAAAGTGAAGCCAAATAGCTACACGATGCATTGTAGGGTTAACTTTCTAAACAATAATGCAGAATGTATTATTAATTAGTCCTAAACCTTAAATATAAAGACACTTGATTTGTCCTATGACATTTTGTATTCTTTTAAATGTAAAACGAAATATATTTTTTGGGTTTAACAATATGACATAGAAAACAATGCATAACAATAAAAACATTTTTAAGTAGGATTTCATAAACGATTTAATTCATCCTGATACATTTTTGTTCATACTGATACATAAAAGATTTATGTACCACAATGGCCTATTATTCTGAGATAGAAAAAATTCATTATGGTACATCTTATAATTAATAGAATGGATGCAAATAAAGAAATACTTTCCACCCCTTTTTAAGTCATTGAAATATATTCCTAAATCCTAAACAGCCAAGGAGTACTATTCCTTTTTTTTACAATTTGTCAATAAATTTATTCAGTATTCATGATTATCTGCAAATGATTCACCGATAACAAATCCAAACTTTTTAGTGAGTTGAATGTCATGGCACCCCTTAAGAAGAAACACATTTGTTGATACCCTTAGAAAATAATGCAACACAGAAACAATATCACAAAAATGCTAAAAAGCTTTTTATGAATAAATTTTATTTAACATTGCAGATTGTTTTAAAAGTTATCCCTTTTGATTGCAATCATTAGATAACTGCAATGACTGCAATCATTAGAAAATAATTTTTGAAAAAAAAATGTATTCGAAATGCGTAAATGCAACTGCATTTGAAATAAATATGAAATTATTCTAAGCAGGAAAACATTAAATAATATTGAAGATTATTGTGCATTAACACATAGGAATAAACTTGAAATGAAACTGAAAAGATCATTTCTATTTAAGATGACTTTCGAACGGTATTCAAAATTGGGCTTTTTTTTTTCTTATTTCTTTTTTGATGAAGCATTTGACTTTCATTCAAAAATTAATTAGAATTAATACAAACAAAATAATATATTAAAATATCAACACAATTCTGATATAGAAATTCAGTGAAAGAAATATTAGGATATTCAAACACCAAAATTCACAAAATTAAAAATCTGGAAGAGCCGATTTAAATCAGAAATGGTAAAATATCAATAATTTAACAATTTCTTAGGGAGTCAGTTTTCGGACAAAAGACGGGCTCTTCATATAAAACATTCCTGGTTTGAATTCTTGCTCGAAATTAACCCTTGACAAAGTCTTATGACTGAATACATTTTTTTCCAATTCTTAAGCCAATCTCATTTCTATGTTTTAATGCGCAATAATCTTCAATTTTATTTCTATATTCTTCTACTTTGGATATGTTGAAATATCTCATATATCCATATATGAATGAAAATACAATGGCTGTCAAGAAAATGTCATCTAAGGATATCATTCAATCATGTGCAGTTTAAGATTATATATACATCTGTATATATTTTGGCAAGCCTATTTGGCCTTTTTTTTAATTAATACTCAAATTATAAAAATTAATTGCTCTTTAATCCATTTAATCCGAAAGACAAATGAATATATTTCCTTTTCGGGGGGTTGATGATCTAATTTTTCCCATGTATTCACTTCCTTATTTCTGCCAAGAAAAATGATGTATGACACTACAAGCAGAGATAAGACATCTTGGCATCATTCCCGGAAAGTACATTTTTATATTTTACTTCGTGTACTCTTATCTCGACTTATTTATTTGGTTTGTCGGATGTATGGTATCGTTTAATATTTTATTTGCCTCAAGCAATTGTGTGGTTAGAACATGTGGAAATTCACCAGTGGCGGAAAGTATTGAATCTGCCGAGGTTGAATCCCAGACTATGAAATATTCGTGATTTATGAAGAACCATTCTCGGAACACTTCAGTCATGAGTGGGAAAATAAAAGGAAAAAGGACTTTCGGTCATCTTTGAATGATATTTTCAAGGAGACTTGTTCAATTCACATTATTTCTTAAACCTGTTAAAGAAATAATATATGTATGAAAATGATTTTAGAGAAAGAGGAATCGCTTAAATTTAAATGGAAAGATAGCCTGGCTGTGTTTTCCATAAATCAGTTTATGAAACTTTAATTGGAAATTATCTTAAAAATTGAAGAATATTTACAACTAAGCTCTGGATAAATAATCACTTCTATTGAAATATTTCAATTATTCTAATACCATAATGTTTTAAATTCCCTTAGTTTAAATTATTGCAGAAATCGAATTTTGAGTGAAGCGTTTTATCCATGATACACTGAATTTTTATCGGGAAAAATAAATATAGATCTAAGAAAAAGAAATTATATTAAAAACAATTATTATTAAATTTAACAATTGTTTATCCAAATGATAAATCTTTTTAAACTACGGCATAAAATATTAATTGAATGCCCAAAGAGGGAAAGAGTTTCTGTTTAGGTTCTGGGTTCTGAGCAGACTTGAGTCACGTGTTTGCGTATTGTGATATTTTTATAGTATCATTGGACTTGATGAAGATCTTAAGCTTGCATCATATTTTTAGAAACTATAGAATGATGTATGTACATTTAAGCTCTTGTCGCGGCCAAAACTGGGAACCGAATCTCAGTTCTAATACAGGCAGCTCATTTTTAATCACAGATGAAAGTTGTGGAATAAAAATCTGTAATTTCAACATATCCTTTTGATCAGAAACTGTTTTCATCATAAAAATAGTATGTAATTATGCACGAAGAATGATTAATATTTATTGAAAAGTATATAGTATAAGGTAAATTTTAACACTTTTTCAACTTAAAATTTACAGAAAAATCTTTCAAACTTTGTAAAAAAATTTAAAATAAATTTTCTGCTTTTAGTCCCGATGAAGGAAATTCTGATACTTAAATTTAATCTTTCTGTATAGTTTGGTATCCGACAGCGGGTAAAAATCGATTATTGATTAAATGCATTTGTTTCCAAACTATACTAAACAGTATCCAGAAATTTATAAGCACTAAAGTACATAATTTTATATGTCTTAATGTTTTTTTCCTTTTATAATGTTAGCAAATGAATGAATATTCTAGATAATAATTAATGTTCTTATAAGGAATTAATAATATTTCAACTTTTGTGAATTATAAAAAAATAATTCATTTTAAATGTTTAATTAATTAAAAATTAAAACATTTAATTTTACTTCGAATCCGTGGAGGAAGCATCGTAAATTCCTGAATAAGAAGTTCTGATAAAAATAAGCGATTTCTGGCTTCTTCTAAGAGTAAATAAAAAGGTGTAAACCTGAGTTGCCATCATTCCTGTGACTTACTACAGGAAGTGTTGGGTCATAGCTAATGATGGTTCTTATATCATTTTCATCATTCCCTTTCTTGATCGCAGACATATAGGCTCAATGCTATATTGATCCTTAGATGATTCCAGAAGGATTCTAAGGAGGTCAAGAACAGATTACAAGTCATTGCAGGTGTATCCTGATTTTTAACTTACTCAACCTAATTTTTTTTTATAATTTTATATAATTATCTATAAAATATTTAATAATAATATTATGTATTTTAAAACCATAAAAAAACTTAATAGATACTAATGACGCACTTTTTAGAATTATTGTTTTGCTTCACCTTCATTAACTTATCAACTTTATTTCGCACTTCCTTGATATTCAAAAACGATTTTCGTTTTTAAATTAAAAAAAAATACAACATATATTTGGTTTTCAATATAATTCACTTGATAATTTATCCATAAGAAGAATAAAATTTAATAGAAATGCCTTTCTAGTAGACTACGATATTAATTAAGTTTTCAAAGATTATGAAGCTATGCTATTTCTTTAACTTTCATGGGAATAATATCTTTCCATGAATACATTATAAAGTGAATTATATATCACTTTCCCGGCATTCAAAAATAATGTTCATTTTCGATTTTCAATATAAATCAGCATTTAGAAATAATGTTCGCTTTCAGGTTTCAATATAATTCATTTCATAAAGCATTCATTGAAAGCAATACAACGCATTCGTTTTATGAAAATGAAAGAAATGTTTTTCTAGTAGACTATGATATTCATAAGTTTTGAAAGATGTATTATATTTTATATTCATAAGTTTCAAAATATTCGTAATTTTCAAAAACAATGGTATTTTTAATCAAATGAAATTAGTGTAGTTATATCCTGAAAACATTTCGTATTTTATAAGTAATTTTCTTCTGTTGGGTTATGACAATTACATGGTTACAAATTACAACTTAATTTGTTTACTTTAATGTCTATGTATTGTGAAATTAATGTAAGCCTGATATGTAATGTGACTTGATAAATTGATGCCAACTATATTAACTGACTACTGATCACATTTCTGGATCATGTAAAGGGTAATTTGTGGTATTATGATTTAACAATATTTAAGATAAACTGTCTAAATTTTACTGATCATATGAATTATACGAAAATGCCCTTTATTATAAAAGCAACTAAAGTTTTATTTCAGATGATCTAGAAAAAAGAAACCTAAGTTTTATGAAAGATAATTTATTTCCTTAACATAAGATTTATGGAACCCACAATTTAAAGGGTTATACAATTTTGGTAGTTAATATATCTGAAAATATTTTTCATTAGAAATATACATTGATCATTAAGAAAACAAGTATTTATCTGGATTTATTTTCTTTCAAAGACCTCAAATTACGTATATCTGTATAAAATATATCTCTATTTTAGGATACCTATTAAATGGCCTTGTTCGTTATATTAGATATTTAGATCGTTATTCTATCATCATAGGCTTCATGAAAGTTTAGACATAATTGTAATATAAGTGTTCAATCTATAAGTATATTCCCATATCCATATAGTATTAGTAAGAGAGCAGCATTGCCCATTGCTGCAGTCACTTGTTATCTATTTTATTTTTCAGTGCCATGTATTATTAGATAGTGTTATAACAATTGTATAATGCGTAACTATAATGTATAAATCTTCTTTATTGACGGTTATCAGGTAGATAAACAAAAGAAAATAAGATTATGTACCGAAAATCCCTATTTACTTTACACGTCAAAATGAATTTTAGTAAATTCAGGTATACATAAAATCCCTGTATATATGTTAATTCTTGCTGACGTTTTGCATCACCCGGACGTCTTTACAATTGACTTTCGAAATCGAATGCACATCTCCATTTAAAAAAAAATCATCTCCACATCACAATATAAGACAAAGTACTGATATATGAATATATATGAATATTGCATATATTCATGAGAACTCTGGAATCTACAGAATTTGAATCGTTATTTGTTTAATTTTATTATGTTTGTAATCAATCGACAAAATATTTCAAAATCTTAACCAATCTAAGTAGCTAACCAACTTGGCGAAATCTTAGCATCCTACATGTAATGAAGATCTTAGCAAAATCTGGAAATTGCCATGTGAAACCGAAGGTTATAAAAATAAACAAATATCTTTGAGCTACTGTAAACTTCGATAGATAATTAAAAAAGAAATTTATTCTAAATAAATATGAGTGCGCTAAAGGAAAAAAAATCCTTAGAATCTGCTTTCATTTTATTTTGATTTCTATTGTTTATCTAAGTTCATCACAAAGTAGTTCTACTGGAAATGAATCAACATATTGGGGAGTTAATAAATATTAACATTAAGATTAGAATTTTAAATCTTCACCAAGAATGCATAAAAATACAAAGTTTGAAACAATTAACAGTTTAGAAAATGAGTGAAAAACTATTATTAAATTTTATCTTTACAATCATGATTAAGACAAGTTAAATTAGCGTGTCTTTATTATTTTTGACTGTTTGTTAGTATAAAGGAATTAAAAATCTATTTATTTGAGAGAGATTTTTTTCTACTTTCATCGGAATTAAGCATATTTGTTTTGATGAAAGAAAAACACAAGTTCTTTATAAAGATAAGCCTATCGCAAGAAAATTCATCTATCATGGAATTCTAAAAGATTAGAAATGCATGCATGTGTTTAAAAATCTGTTGCATATTCCTCAAAAAAAGTTACTCGCGTGCTCCTAAAATATTAATTTTTTGCTTGATATTGCTTGCATAAAGCTAGAGTAATCCAAATTTTCTTAAGGAAACTAATCTTTCGATATGAAGAGTAGCGACGTGAATAATTTACTAGACGTTGAATCTTATCTTTTGGGATAAAAAAATTCGGGGAAAATAATTGGAAACAAATGTTTGAAAAACTGAGAACGTGTAATTATATAGATTGGAATAGAAAAAAATTGCGTGATGGATATCATCTCCGTGATTTATTTTTTGGTAGATCGCAAATTTTTCTACATTTTTGAAAACACTTTTTGAAATGATCTAATAGCGGTGATTCAAAAATTAACAAACAGGCTAAAATAATAATACACTTATCGCTATTTGTTTTGAAATTATTTTCAAAATCTTATTCGAATTTTCAGCCTGACAAAGGTCAAATTATAGAACTTAAATGTCTGAAATAGAATTATTTTAAAATATAAATTATTTATAGTCATAAATGGAGGAAAAATATTTACTATTCATAATTTTATTCTGATTCCAATTTATTTTTTAAAGTGGAAAAATAATTAATAGTCTTATGATAAGAAGATTTTAAATTATTCATTAAATTATCTTGTTGAATTTTACTCTGAATATTAT